>CAXAJV010000732.1:498200-857200 GCA_963969225.1 Xylocopa violacea
GCCCCACTTCTCGGTGGGAACATTATATACGTCTGTAACGTAATATAACCTAACCTAACCGATCTAGCCCCTCGCTGGTAATGTTTTACAGAATTCCGGTCGTGTCGTCCCGTACGTCTCGGTGCGGACATTATATACGTCTATAACGTTATCTATCCTAAGGTAAGGCAACTTAACATCTGGGATGTAGTATTTTCCAACATTCCTGGCGGGTCGGCCCCAACTTCTCGGTGGGCACATTATATACGTCTATATCGTAATATAACCAAACCTAAACCATCTAGACCCTCGCTGGTAATGTTTTACAAAATCCCGGTCGTGTCGGCCCGTACTTCTCGGTGGGGACATTATATACGTCTATAACGTTATATATACTAACCTAAGGGAACCTAACATCTCGGATGTAGTATTTCACAACATTCCTGGCGGGTCGGCCCCACTTCTCGTTGGGAACATTATATACGTCTATAACGTAATATAACCTAACCTAACCGATCTCTGCCCCTCGCTGGTAATGTTTTACAGAATCCCGGTCGTGTCTTCGCGTACGTCTCGGTGCGGACATTATATACGTCTATAACGTTATATATACTAGCCTAAGGGAACCTAACATCTCGGATGTTGTATTTTCCAACATTCCTGGCGGGTCGGCCCCTACTTCTCGGTGGGCACATTATATACGTCTATATCGTAATATAACCTAACCTAACCCGTCTAGACCCTCGCTGGTAATATTTCACAAAATCCCGGTCGTGTCGTCCCGTACGTCTCGGAGCGGAGATTATATACGTCTATAACGTTATATATCCTAACCTAAGGCAACTTAACATCTCGGATGTAGTATTGTCCAACATTCCTGGCGGGTCCGCCCCACTTTTCGGTGGGACCATTATATACGTCTATACCGTAATATAACCTAACCTAAACCATCTAGAACGTCGCTGGTAATGTTTTACACAATCCCGGTCGTGTCGGCCCGTACTTCTCGGTGGGGACATTATATACGTCTATAACGTTATATATACTAACCTAAGGGAACCTAACATCTCGGATGTAGTATTTCACAACATTCCTGGCGGGTCGGCCCCACTTCTCGGTGGGAACATTATATACGTCTATAACGTAATATAACCTAACCTAACCGATCTAGCCCCTCGCTGGTAATGTTTTACAGAATCCCGGTCGTGTCGTCCCGTACGTCTCGGTGCGGACATTATATACGTCTATAACGTTATATATCCTAACCTAAGGCAACTTAACATCTCGGATGTAGTATTTCACAACATTCCTGGCTGGTCGGCGCCGATTCTCGGTGGGAACATTATATACGTCTATGTCGTAATATAACATAACCTAACCCATCTAGACCCTCGCTGGTAATATTTCACAAAATCCCGGTCGTGTCGTCCCGTACGTCTCGGAGCGGAGATTATATACGTCTATAACGTTATATATCCTAACCTAAGGCAACTTAACATCTCGGATGTAGTATTTTCCAACATTCCTGGCGTGTCCGCCACACTTTTCGGTGGGACCATTATATACGTCTATATCGTAATATAACCTAACCTAACCCATCTAGACCCTCGCTGGTAATGTTTTACAAAATCCCGGTAGTGTCGTACCGTAGGTCTCGGAGCGGACACTATATACGTCCATAACGTTACATAACCTAACCTAAGGCTACCTAACATCTCGAACTTAGTATTTCACAACATTCCTGGCGGGTCGGCCCCACTTCTCGGTGGGAACATTATATACGTCTATAACGTAATATAACTTAACCTAACCGATCTAGCCCCTCGCTGGTAATGTTTTACAGAATCCCGGTCGTGTCGTCGCGTACGTCTCGGTGCGGTCATTATATACGTCTATAACGTTATATATCCTAACCTAAGGCAACTTAACATCTCGGATGTAGTATTTCACAACATTCCTGGCGGGTCGGCTCCACTTCTCGGTGGGAACATTATATACGTCTATAACGTAATATAACCTAACCTAACCCATTTAGCCCCTCGCTGGTAATATTTTACAGAATTCCGGTCGTGTCGTCCCGTACGTCTCGGTGCGGACATTATATACGTCTATAACGTTATCTATCCTAACCTAAGGCAACTTAACATCTCGCATGTAGTATTTTCCAACATTTCTGGCGGGACGGCCCCAACTTTTCGGTGGGCACATTATATACGTCTACATCGTAATACAACCTAACCTAACCCATCTAGACCCTCGCTGGTAATGTTTTACAAAATCCCCGACGTGTCGGCCCGTACTTCTCGGTGGGGACATTATATACGTCTCTAACATTATATATACTAACCTAAGGCTACCTAACATCTCGAATGTAGTATTTCACAACATTCCTGGCGGGTCGGCCCCACTTCTCGGTGGGAACATTATATACGTCTATAACGTAATATAACCTAACCTAACCCATCTAGACCCTCGCTGGTAATATTTCACAAAATCCCCGACGTGTCGGCCCGTACTTCTCGGTGGGGACATTATATACGACTATAACATTATATATACTAAGCTAAGGGAACCTAACATCTCGCATGTTGTATTTTCCAACATTCCTGGCGGGTCTGCCCCTACTTCTCGGTGGGCACATTATATACGTCTATATCGTAATATAACCTAACCTAACCCATCTAGACCCTCGCTGGTAATATTTCACAAAATCCCGGTCGTGTCGTCCCGTACGTCTCGGTGCGGACGTTATATACGTCTATAACGTTATATATCCTAACCTAAGGCAACTTAACATCTCGGATGTAGTATTTTCCAACATTCCTGGCGGGTCGGCCCCACTTCTCGGTGGGAACATTATATACGTCTATAACGTAATATAACCTAACCTAACCGATCTAGCCCCTCGCTGGTAATGTTTTACAGAATCCCGGTCGTGTCGTCCCGTACGTCTCGGTGCGGACATTATATACGTCTATAACGTTATATATCCTAACCTAAGGCAACTTAACATCTCGGATGTAGTATTTCACAACATTCCTGGCTGGTCGGCGCCGATTCTCGGTGGGAACATTATATACGTCTATGTCGTAATATAACATAACCTAACCCATCTAGACCCTCGCTGGTAATATTTCACAAAATCCCGGTCGTGTCGTCCCGTATGTCTCGGTGCGGACATTATATACGTCTATAACGTTATATATCCTAACCTGAGTGAACCTAACATCGCGGATGTAGTATTTCACAACATTCCTGGCTGGTCGGCGCGAATTCTCGGTGGGGACATTATATACGTCTACGTCGTAATATAACCTAACCTAACCCATTTAGACCTTCGCTGGTAATATTTCACAAAACCCCGGTCGTGTCGTCCCGTATGTCTCGGTGCGGACATTATATACGTCTATAACGTTATATATCCTAACCTGTGTGAACCTAACATCGCGGATGTAGTATTTCACAACATTCCTGGCTGGTCGGCGCCAATTCTCGGTGGGAACATTATATACGTCTATATCGTAATACAACCTAACCTAACCCATCTAGACCCTCGCTGGTAATATTTCACAAAATCCCCGTCGTGTCGGCCCGTACTTCTCGGTGGGGACATTATATACGTCTATAACATTATATATACTAACCTAAGGGAACCTAACATCTCGGATGTTGTATTTTCCAACATTCCTGGCGGGTCTGCCCCTACTTTTCGGTGGGCACATTATATACGTCTATATCGTAGTATAACCTAACCTAACCCATCTAGACCCTCGCTGGTAATATTTCACAAAATCCCGGTCGTGTCGTCCCGTACGTCTCGGTGCGGACATTATATACGTCTATAACGTTATATATCCTAACCTAAGGCAACTTAACATCTCGGATGTAGTATTTTCTAACATTCCTGGCGGGTCGGCCCCACTTCTCGGTGGGAACATTATATACGTCTATAACGTAATATAACCTAACCTAACCCATCTAGACCCTCGCTGGTAATGTTTTACAAAATCCCGGGCGTGTCGGCCCGTACTTCTCGGTGGGGACATTATATACGTCGATAACGTTATATACCCTAACCTAAGGGAACCTAACATCTTGGATGTAGTATTTTCCAACATTCCTGGCGGGTCGGCCCCTACTTCTCGGCGGGCACATTATATACGTCTATATCGTAATATAACCTATCGTAACCCATCTAGACCCTCGCTGGTAATGTTTTACAAAATCCCGGTCGTGTCGGCCCGTACTTCTCGGTGGGGAAATTATATACGTCTATAACGTTATATAACCTAACCTAAGGCTACCTAACATCTCGAATGTAGTATTTCACAACATTCCTGGCGGGTCGGCCCCACTTCTCGGTGGGAACATTATATACGTCTATATCGTAATATAACCTAACCTAACCCATCTAGACCCTCGCTGGTAATATTTCACAAAATCCCCGACGTGTCGGCCCGTACTTCTCGGTGGGGACATTATATACGCCTATAACATTATATATACTAAGCTAAGGGAACCTAACATCTCGGATGTTGTATTTTCCAACATTCCTGGCGGGTCTGCCCCTACTTCTCGGTGGGCACATTATATACGTCTATATCGTAATATAACCTAACCTAACCCATCTAGACCCTCGCTGGTAATATTTCACAAAATCCCGGTCGTGTCGTCCCGTACGTCTCGGTGCGGACGTTATATACGTCTATAACGTTATATATCCTAACCTAAGGCAACTTAACATCTCGGATGTAGTATTTTCCAACATTCCTGGCGGGTCGGCCCCACTTCTCGGTGGGAACATTATATACGTCTATAACGTAATATAACCTAACCTAACCGATCTAGCCCCTCGCTGGTAATGTTTTACAGAATCCCGGTCGTGTCGTCCCGTACGTCTCGGTGCGGACATTATATACGTCTATAACGTTATATATCCTAACCTAAGGCAACTTAACATCTCGGATGTAGTATTTCACAACATTCCTGGCTGGTCGGCGCCGATTCTCGGTGGGAACATTATATACGTCTATGTCGTAATATAACATAACCTAACCCATCTAGACCCTCGCTGGTAATATTTCACAAAATCCCGGTCGTGTCGTCCCGTATGTCTCGGTGCGGACATTATATACGTCTATAACGTTATATATCCTAACCTGAGTGAACCGAACATCGCGGATGTAGTATTTCACAACATTCCTGGCTGGTCGGCGCGAATTCTCGGTGGGGACATTATATACGTCTACGTCGTAATATAACCTAACCTAACCCATTTAGACCTTCGCTGGTAATATTTCACAAAACCCCGGTCGTGTCGTCCCGTATGTCTCGGTGCGGACATTATATACGTCTATAACGTTATATATCCTAACCTGAGTGAACCTAACATCGCGGATGTAGTATTTCACAACATTCCTGGCTGGTCGGCGCCAATTCTCGGTGGGAACATTATATACGTCTATATCGTAATACAACCTAACCTAACCCATCTAGACCCTCGCTGGTAATATTTCACAAAATCCCCGTCGTGTCGGCCCGTACTTCTCGGTGGGGACATTATATACGTCTATAACATTATATATACTAACCTAAGGGAACCTAACATCTCGGATGTTGTATTTTCCAACATTCTTGGCGGGTCTGCCCCTACTTCTCGGTGGGCACATTATATACGTCTATATCGTAGTATAACCTAACCTAACCCATCTAGACCCTCGCTGGTAATATTTCACAAAATCCCGGTCGTGTCGTCCCGTACGTCTCGGTACGGACATTATATACGTCTATAACGTTATATATCCTAACCTAAGGCAACTTAACATCTCGGATGTAGTATTTTCTAACATTCCTGGCGGGTCGGCCCCACTTCTCGGTGGGAACATTATATACGTCTATAACGTAATATAACCTAACCTAACCCATCTAGACCCTCGCTGGTAATGTTTTACAAAATCCCGGGCGTGTCGGCCCGTACTTCTCGGTGGGGACATTATATACGTCGATAACGTTATATACCCTAACCTAAGGGAACCTAACATCTTGGATGTAGTATTTTCCAACATTCCTGGCGGGTCGGCCCCTACTTCTCGGTGGGCACATTATATACGTCTATATCGTAATATAACCTATCGTAACCCATCTAGACCCTCGCTGGTAATGTTTTACAAAATCCCGGTCGTGTCGGCCCGTACTTCTCGGTGGGGAAATTATATACGTCTATAACGTTATATAACCTAACCTAAGGCTACCTAACATCTCGAATGTAGTATTTCACAACATTCCTGGCGGGTCGGCCCCACTTCTCGGTGGGAACATTATATACGTCTATAACGTAATATAACCTAACCTAACCGATCTAGCCCCTCGCTGGTAATGTTTTACAGAATTCCGGTCGTGTCGTCCCGTACGTCTCGGTGCGGACATTATATACGTCTATAACGTTATCTATCCTAAGGTAAGGCAACTTAACATCTCGCATGTTGTATTTTCCAACATTCCTGGCGGGTCTGCCCCTACTTCTCGGTGGGCACATTATATACGTCTATATCGTAATATAACCTAACCTAACCCATCTAGACCCTCGCTGGTAATATTTCACAAAATCCCGGTCGTGTCGTCCCGTACGTCTCGGTGCGGACGTTATATACGTCTATAACGTTATATATCCTAACCTAAGGCAACTTAACATCTCGGATGTAGTATTTTCCAACATTCCTGGCGGGTCGGCCCCACTTCTCGGTGGGAACATTATATACGTCTATAACGTAATATAACCTAACCTAACCGATCTAGCCCCTCGCTGGTAATGTTTTACAGAATCCCGGTCGTGTCGTCCCGTACGTCTCGGTGCGGACATTATATACGTCTATAACGTTATATATCCTAACCTAAGGCAACTTAACATCTCGGATGTAGTATTTCACAACATTCCTGGCTGGTCGGCGCCGATTCTCGGTGGGAACATTATATACGTCTATGTCGTAATATAACATAACCTAACCCATCTAGACCCTCGCTGGTAATATTTCACAAAATCCCGGTCGTGTCGTCCCGTATGTCTCGGTGCGGACATTATATACGTCTATAACGTTATATATCCTAACCTGAGTGAACCTAACATCGCGGATGTAGTATTTCACAACATTCCTGGCTGGTCGGCGCGAATTCTCGGTGGGGACATTATATACGTCTACGTCGTAATATAACCTAACCTAACCCATTTAGACCTTCGCTGGTAATATTTCACAAAACCCCGGTCGTGTCGTCCCGTATGTCTCGGTGCGGACATTATATACGTCTATAACGTTATATATCCTAACCTGTGTGAACCTAACATCGCGGATGTAGTATTTCACAACATTCCTGGCTGGTCGGCGCCAATTCTCGGTGGGAACATTATATACGTCTATATCGTAATACAACCTAACCTAACCCATCTAGACCCTCGCTGGTAATATTTCACAAAATCCCCGTCGTGTCGGCCCGTACTTCTCGGTGGGGACATTATATACGTCTATAACATTATATATACTAACCTAAGGGAACCTAACATCTCGGATGTTGTATTTTCCAACATTCCTGGCGGGTCTGCCCCTACTTTTCGGTGGGCACATTATATACGTCTATATCGTAGTATAACCTAACCTAACCCATCTAGACCCTCGCTGGTAATATTTCACAAAATCCCGGTCGTGTCGTCCCGTACGTCTCGGTGCGGACATTATATACGTCTATAACGTTATATATCCTAACCTAAGGCAACTTAACATCTCGGATGTAGTATTTTCTAACATTCCTGGCGGGTCGGCCCCACTTCTCGGTGGGAACATTATATACGTCTATAACGTAATATAACCTAACCTAACCCATCTAGACCCTCGCTGGTAATGTTTTACAAAATCCCGGGCGTGTCGGCCCGTACTTCTCGGTGGGGACATTATATACGTCGATAACGTTATATACCCTAACCTAAGGGAACCTAACATCTTGGATGTAGTATTTTCCAACATTCCTGGCGGGTCGGCCCCTACTTCTCGGCGGGCACATTATATACGTCTATATCGTAATATAACCTATCGTAACCCATCTAGACCCTCGCTGGTAATGTTTTACAAAATCCCGGTCGTGTCGGCCCGTACTTCTCGGTGGGGAAATTATATACGTCTATAACGTTATATAACCTAACCTAAGGCTACCTAACATCTCGAATGTAGTATTTCACAACATTCCTGGCGGGTCGGCCCCACTTCTCGGTGGGAACATTATATACGTCTATATCGTAATATAACCTAACCTAACCCATCTAGACCCTCGCTGGTAATATTTCACAAAATCCCCGACGTGTCGGCCCGTACTTCTCGGTGGGGACATTATATACGCCTATAACATTATATATACTAAGCTAAGGGAACCTAACATCTCGGATGTTGTATTTTCCAACATTCCTGGCGGGTCTGCCCCTACTTCTCGGTGGGCACATTATATACGTCTATATCGTAATATAACCTAACCTAACCCATCTAGACCCTCGCTGGTAATATTTCACAAAATCCCGGTCGTGTCGTCCCGTACGTCTCGGTGCGGACGTTATATACGTCTATAACGTTATATATCCTAACCTAAGGCAACTTAACATCTCGGATGTAGTATTTTCCAACATTCCTGGCGGGTCGGCCCCACTTCTCGGTGGGAACATTATATACGTCTATAACGTAATATAACCTAACCTAACCGATCTAGCCCCTCGCTGGTAATGTTTTACAGAATCCCGGTCGTGTCGTCCCGTACGTCTCGGTGCGGACATTATATACGTCTATAACGTTATATATCCTAACCTAAGGCAACTTAACATCTCGGATGTAGTATTTCACAACATTCCTGGCTGGTCGGCGCCGATTCTCGGTGGGAACATTATATACGTCTATGTCGTAATATAACATAACCTAACCCATCTAGACCCTCGCTGGTAATATTTCACAAAATCCCGGTCGTGTCGTCCCGTATGTCTCGGTGCGGACATTATATACGTCTATAACGTTATATATCCTAACCTGAGTGAACCGAACATCGCGGATGTAGTATTTCACAACATTCCTGGCTGGTCGGCGCGAATTCTCGGTGGGGACATTATATACGTCTACGTCGTAATATAACCTAACCTAACCCATTTAGACCTTCGCTGGTAATATTTCACAAAACCCCGGTCGTGTCGTCCCGTATGTCTCGGTGCGGACATTATATACGTCTATAACGTTATATATCCTAACCTGAGTGAACCTAACATCGCGGATGTAGTATTTCACAACATTCCTGGCTGGTCGGCGCCAATTCTCGGTGGGAACATTATATACGTCTATATCGTAATACAACCTAACCTAACCCATCTAGACCCTCGCTGGTAATATTTCACAAAATCCCCGTCGTGTCGGCCCGTACTTCTCGGTGGGGACATTATATACGTCTATAACATTATATATACTAACCTAAGGGAACCTAACATCTCGGATGTTGTATTTTCCAACATTCTTGGCGGGTCTGCCCCTACTTCTCGGTGGGCACATTATATACGTCTATATCGTAGTATAACCTAACCTAACCCATCTAGACCCTCGCTGGTAATATTTCACAAAATCCCGGTCGTGTCGTCCCGTACGTCTCGGTACGGACATTATATACGTCTATAACGTTATATATCCTAACCTAAGGCAACTTAACATCTCGGATGTAGTATTTTCTAACATTCCTGGCGGGTCGGCCCCACTTCTCGGTGGGAACATTATATACGTCTATAACGTAATATAACCTAACCTAACCCATCTAGACCCTCGCTGGTAATGTTTTACAAAATCCCGGGCGTGTCGGCCCGTACTTCTCGGTGGGGACATTATATACGTCGATAACGTTATATACCCTAACCTAAGGGAACCTAACATCTTGGATGTAGTATTTTCCAACATTCCTGGCGGGTCGGCCCCTACTTCTCGGTGGGCACATTATATACGTCTATATCGTAATATAACCTATCGTAACCCATCTAGACCCTCGCTGGTAATGTTTTACAAAATCCCGGTCGTGTCGGCCCGTACTTCTCGGTGGGGAAATTATATACGTCTATAACGTTATATAACCTAACCTAAGGCTACCTAACATCTCGAATGTAGTATTTCACAACATTCCTGGCGGGTCGGCCCCACTTCTCGGTGGGAACATTATATACGTCTATAACGTAATATAACCTAACCTAACCGATCTAGCCCCTCGCTGGTAATGTTTTACAGAATTCCGGTCGTGTCGTCCCGTACGTCTCGGTGCGGACATTATATACGTCTATAACGTTATCTATCCTAAGGTAAGGCAACTTAACATCTGGGATGTGGTATTTTCCAACATTCCTGGCGGGTCGGCCCCAACTTCTCGGTGGGCACATTATATACGTCTATATCGTAATATAACCAAACCTAAACCATCTAGACCCTCGCTGGTAATGTTTTACAAAATCCCGGTCGTGTCGGCCCGTACTTCTCGGTGGGGACATTATATACGTCTATAACGTTATATATACTAACCTAAGGGAACCTAACATCTCGGATGTAGTATTTCACAACATTCCTGGCGGGTCGGCCCCACTTCTCGGTGGGAACATTATATACGTCTATAACGTAATATAACCTAACCTAACCGATCTCTGCCCCTCGCTGGTAATGTTTTACAGAATCCCGGTCGTGTCTTCGCGTACGTCTCGGTGCGGACATTATATACGTCTATAACGTAATAATACTAGCCTAAGGGAACCTAACATCTCGGATGTTGTATTTTCCAACATTCCTGGCGGGTCGGCCCCTACTTCACGGTGGGCACATTATATACGTCTATATCGTAATATAACCTAACCTAACCCATCTAGACCCTCGCTGGTAATATTTCACAAAATCCCGGTCGTGTCGTCCCGTACGTCTCGGAGCGGAGATTATATACGTCTATAACGTTATATATCCTAACCTAAGGCAACTTAACATCTCGGATGTAGTATTTTCCAACATTCCTGGCGGGTCCGCCACACTTTTCGGTGGGACCATTATATACGTCTATATCGTAATATAACCTAACCTAACCCATCTAGACCCTCGCTGGTAATGTTTTACAAAATCCCGGTAGTGTCGTACCGTAGGTCTCGGAGCGGACATTATATACGTCCATAACGTTACATAACCTAACCTAAGGCTACCTAACATCTCGAACGTAGTATTTCACAACATTCCTGGCGGGTCGGCCCCACTTCTCGGTGGGAACATTATATACGTCTATAACGTAATATAACCTAACCTAACCCATTTAGCCCCTCGCTGGTAATGTTTTACAGAATTCCGGTCGTGTCGTCCCGTACGTCTCGGTGCGGACATTATATACGTCTATAACGTTATCTATCCTAACCTAAGGCAACTTAACATCTCGCATGTAGTATTTTCCAACATTTCTGGCGGGACGGCCCCAACTTTTCGGTGGGCACATTATATACGTCTATATCGTAATACAACCTAACCTAACCCATCTAGACCCTCGCTGGTAATATTTCACAAAATCCCCGACGTGTCGGCCCGTACTTCTCGGTGGGGACATTATATACGTCTATAACATTATATATACTAACCTAAGGGAACCTAACATCTCGGATGTTGTATTTTCCAACATTCCTGGCGGGTCTGCCCCTACTTCTCGGTGGGCACATTATATACGTCTATATCGTAATATAACCTAACCTAACCCATCTAGACCCTCGCTGGTAATGTTTTACAAAATCCCGATCGTGTCGTACCGTACGTCTCGGTGCGGACATTATATACGTCTATAACGTAATATAACCTAACCTAACCGATCTAGCCCCTCGCTGGTAATGTTTTACAGAATCCCGGTCGTGTCGTCGCGTACGTCTCGGTGCGGACATTATATACGTCTATAACGTTATATATCCTAACCTAAGGCAACTTAACATCTCGGATGTAGTATTTCACAACATTCCTGCCGGGTCGGCTCCACTTCTCGGTGGGAACATTATATACGTCTATAACGTAATATAACCTAACCTAACCCATTTAGCCCCTCGCTGGTAATGTTTTGCAGAATTCCGGTCGTGTCGTCCCGTACGTCTCGGTGCGGACATTATATACGTCTATAACGTTATCTATCCTAACCTAAGGCAACTTAACATCTCGGATGTAGTATTTTCTAACATTCCTGGCGGGTCGGCCCCACTTCTCGGTGGGAACATTATATACGTCTATAACGTAATATAACCTAACCTAACCCATCTAGACCCTCGCTGGTAATATTTCACAAAATCCGGTCGTGTCGTCCCGTACGTCTCGGTGCGGACGTTATATACGTCTATAACGTTATATATCCTAACCTAAGGCAACTTAACATCTCGGATGTAGTATTTTCCAACATTCCTGGCGGGTCGGCCCCACTTCTCGGTGGGCACATTATATACGTCTATATCGTAATACAACCTAACCTAACCCATCTAGACCCTCGCCGGTAATATTTCACAAAATCCCCGACGTGTCGGCCCGTACTTCTCGGTGGGGACATTATATACGACTATAACATTATATATACTAACCTAAGGGAACCTAACATCTCGGATGTTGTATTTTCCAACATTGCTGGCGGGTCTGCCCCTACTTCTCGGTGGGCACATTATATACGTCTATATCGTAATATAACCTAACCTAACCCATCTAGACCCTCGCTGGTAATATTTCACAAAATCCCGGTCGTGTTGTCCCGTACGTCTCGGTGCGGACGTTATATACGTCTATAACGTTATATATCCTAACCTAAGGCAACTTAACATCTCGGATGTAGTATTTTCCAACATTCCTGGCGGGTCGGCCCCACTTCTCGGTGGGAACATTATATACGTCTATAACGTAATATAACCTAACCTAACCGATCTAGCCCCTCGCTGGTAATGTTTTACAGAATCCCGGTCGTGTCGTCCCGTACGTCTCGGTGCGGACATTATATACGTCTATAACGTTATATATCCTAACCTAAGGCAACTTAACATCTCGGATGTAGTATTTTCCAACATTCCTGACGGGTCGGCCCCAACTTCTCGGTGGGCACATTATATACGTCTATAACGTAATATAACCTAACCTAACCCATCTAGCCTCTCGCTGGTAATGTTTTACAGAATCTCGGTCGTGTCGTCCCGTATGTCTCGGTGCGGACATTATATACGTCTATAACTTTATGTGTCCTAACCTAAGGGAACCTAACATCGCGGATGTAGTATTTCACAACATTCCTGGCTGGTCGGCGCGAATTCTCGGTGGGAACATTATATACGTCTATGTCGTAATATAACCTAACCTAACCCATTTAGACCCTCGCTGGTAATATTTCACAAAATCCCGGTCGTGTCGTCCCGTATGTCTCGGTGCGGACATTATATACGTCTATAACGTTATATACCCTAACCTAAGGCAACTTAACATCTCGGATGTAGTATTTTCCAACATTCCTGGCGGGTCCGTCCCACTTTTCGGTGGGAGCATTATATACGTCTATAACGTAATATAACCTAAACTAACCCATCTAGCCCCTAGCCGGGAATGTTTTACAAAATCCCGGTCGTGTCGGCCCGTGCTTCAAGGTGGGCACATTATATACATCTATATCGTAATATAACCTAACCTAACCCCTCTAGACCCTCGCTGGTAATGTTTTACAAAATCCCGGTCATGTCGGCCCGTACGTCTCGGTGGGGACATTATATACGTCTATGACGTAATATAACCTAACCTAACCGATCTAGCCCCTCGCTGGTAATGTTTTACAGAATCCCGGTCGTGTCGTCGCGTACGTCTCGGTGCGGACATTATATACGTCTATAACGTTATATATCCTAACCTAAGGCAACTTAACATCTCGGATGTAGTATTTCACAACATTCCTGCCGGGTCGGCTCCACTTCTCGGTGGGAACATTATATACGTCTATAACGTAATATAACCTAACCTAACCCATTTAGCCCCTCGCTGGTAATGTTTTGCAGAATTCCGGTCGTGTCGTCCCGTACGTCTCGGTGCGGACATTATATACGTCTATAACGTTATCTATCCTAACCTAAGGCAACTTAACATCTCGGATGTAGTATTTTCCAACATTTCTGGCGGGACGGCCCCAACTTTTCGGTGGGCACATTATATACGTCTATATCGTAATACAACCTAACCTAACCCACCTAGACCCTCGCTGGTAATATTTCACAAAATCCCCGACGTGTCGGCCCGTACTTCTCGGTGGGGACATTATATACGACTATAACATTATATATACTAACCTAAGGGAACCTAACATCTCGGATGTTGTATTTTCCAACATTCCTGGCGGGTCTGCCCCTACTTCTCGGTGGGCACATTATATACGTCTATATCGTAATATAACCTAACCTAACCCATCTAGACCCTCGCTGGTAATATTTCACAAAATCCGGTCGTGTCGTCCCGTACGTCTCGGTGCGGACGTTATATACGTCTATAACGTTATATATCCTAACCTAAGGCAACTTAACATCTCGGATGTAGTATTTTCCAACATTCCTGGCGGGTCGGCCCCACTTCTCGGTGGGCACATTATATACGTCTATATCGTAATACAACCTAACCTAACCCATCTAGACCCTCGCCGGTAATATTTCACAAAATCCCCGACGTGTCGGCCCGTACTTCTCGGTGGGGACATTATATACGACTATAACATTATATATACTAACCTAAGGGAACCTAACATCTCGGATGTTGTATTTTCCAACATTCCTGGCGGGTCTGCCCCTACTTCTCGGTGGGCACATTATATACGTCTATATCGTAATATAACCTAACCTAACCCATCTAGACCCTCGCTGGTAATATTTCACAAAATCCCGGTCGTGTCGTCCCGTACGTCTCGGTGCGGACGTTATATACGTCTATAATGTTATATATCCTAACCTAAGGCAACTTAACATCTCGGATGTAGTATTTTCCAACATTCCTGGCGGGTCGGCCCCACTTCTCGGTGGGAACATTATATACGTCTATAACGTAATATAACCTAACCTAACCGATCTAGCCCCTCGCTGGTAATGTTTTACAGAATCCCGGTCGTGTCGTCCCGTACGTCTCGGTGCGGACATTATATACGTCTATAACGTTATATATCGTAACCTACGGCAACTTAACATCTCGGATGTAGTATTTTCCAACATTCCTGGCGGGTCGGCCCCAACTTCTCGGTGGGCACATTATATACGTCTATATCGTAATATAACCTAACCTAACCCATCTAGACCCTCGCTGGTAATGTTTTACAAAATCCCGATCGTGTCGTACCGTACGTCTCGGTGCGGACATTATATACGTCTACAACGTAATATAACCTAACCTAACCGATCTAGCCCCTCGCTGGTAATGTTTTACAGAATCCCGGTCGTGTCGTCGCGTACGTCTCGGTGCGGACATTATATACGTCTATAACGTTATATATCCTAACCTAAGGCAACTTAACATCTCGGATGTAGTATTTCACAACATTCCTGCCGGGTCGGGTCCACTTCTCGGTGGGAACATTATATACGTCTATAACGTAATATAACCTAACCTAACCCATCTAGACCCTCGCTGGTAATGTTTTACAAAATCCCGGTCGTGTCGTACCGTACGTCTCGGTGCGGACATTATATACGTCTATAACGTTATATAACCTAACCTAAGGCTACCTAACATCTCGAATGTAGTATTTCACAACATTCCTGGCGGGTCGGCCCCACTTCTCGGTGGGAACATTATATACGTCTATAACGTAATATAACCTAACCTAACCGATCTAGCCCGTCGCTGGTAATGTTTTACAGAATCCCGGTCGTGTCGTCGCGTACGCATCGGTGCGGACATTATATACGTCTATAACGTTATATATCCTAACCTAAGGCAACTTAACATCTCGGATGTAGTATTTCACAACATTCCTGGCGGGTCGGCTCCACTTCTCGATGGGAACATAATTTACGTCTATAACGTAATATAACCTAACCTAACCCATCTAGACCCTCGCTGGTAATGTTTTACAAAATCCCGGGCGTGTCGGCCCGTACTTCTCGGTGGGGACATTATATACGTCGATAACGTTATATACCCTAACCTAAGGGAACATAACATCTTGGATGTAGTATTTTCCAACATTCCTGGCGGGTCGGCCCCTACTTCTCGGTGGGCACATTATATACGTCTATATCGTAATATAACCTATCGTAACCCATCTAGACCCTCGCTGGTAATGTTTTACAAAATCCCGGTCGTGTCGGCCCGTACTTCTCGGTGGGGAAATTATATACGTCTATAACGTTATATAACCTAACCTAAGGCTACCTAACATCTCGAATGTAGTATTTCACAACATTCCTCGCGGTTCGGCCCCACTTCTCGGTGGGAACATTATATACGTCTATAACGTAATATAACCTAACCTAACCCATGTAGCCCCTCGCTGGTAATGTTTTACAGAATCACGGTCGTGTCGTCCCGTATGTCTCGGTGCGGACATTATATACGTCTATAACGTTATATATCCTAACCTGAGTGAACCTAACATCGCGGATGTAGTATTTCACAACATTCCTGGCTGGTCGGCGCCAATTCTCGGTGGGAACATTATATACGTCTATAACGTAATATAACCTAACCTAACCGATCTAGACCCTCGCTGGTAATGTTTTACAAAATCCCGGGCGTGTCGTACCGTACGTCTCGGTGCGGACATTATATACGTCTATAACGTTATATAACCTAACCTAAGGCTACCTACCATCTCTAATGTAGTATTTCACAACATTCCTGGCGGGTCGGCCCCACTTCTCGGTGGGAACATTATATACGTCTATAACGTAATATAACCTAACCTAACCGATCTAGCCCCTCGCTGGTAATGTTTTACAGAATCCCGGTCGTGTCGTCGCGTACGCCTCGGTGCGGACATTATATACGTCTATAACGTTATATATCCTAACCTAAGGCAACTTATCATCTCGGATGTAGTATTTCACAACATTTCTGGCGGGTCGGCCCCACTTCTCGGTGGGAACATTATATACGTCTATAACGTAATATAACCTAACCTAACCCATCTAGACCCTCGCTGGTAATATTTCACAAAATCCCGGTCGTGTCGTCCCGTATGTCTCGGTGCGGATATTATATACGTCTATAACGTTATATATCCTAACCTGAGGGAACCTAACATCGCGGATGTAGTATTTCACAACATTCCTGGCTGGTCGGCGCCAATTCTCGGTGGGAACATTATATACGTCTATATCGTAATATAACCTAACCTAACCCATCTAGACCCTCGCTTGTAATGTTTTACAAAATCCCGGTCGTGTCGGCCCGTGCTTCTCGCTGGGCACATTATATACATCTATACCGTAATATAACCTAACCTACCTCATCTAGACCCTCGCTGGTAATGTTTTACAAAATCCCGGTCGTGTCGGCCCGTACTTCTGGGTGGGGACATTATATACGTCTATAACGTTATATATCCTAACCTAAGGCGACTTAACATCTCGGATGTAGTATTTTCCAACATTCCTGGCGGGTCGGCCCCATCTTCTCGGTGGGAACATTATATACGTCTATAACGTAACATAACCTAACCTAACCCAGCTAGACCCTCGCTGGTAATGTTTTACAAAATCCCGGTCGTGTCGGCCCGTACTTTTCCGTGGGGACATTATATACCTCTATAACGTTATATACCCTAACCTAAGGCAACTTAACATCTCGGATGTAGTATTTTCCAACATTCCTGGCGGGTCCGCCCCACTTTTCGGTGGGAGCATTATATACGTCTATAACGTAATATAACCTAACCTAACCGATCTAGCCCCTCGCTGGTAATGTTTTACAGAATCCCGGTCGTGTCGTCGCGTACGTCTCGCTGCGGACATTATATACGTCTATAACGTTATATATCCTAACCTAAGGCAACTTAGCATCTCGGATGTAGTATTTCACAACATTCCTGGCTGGTCGGCCGCCGATTCTCGGTGGTAACATTATATACGTCTATGTCGTAATATAACCTAACCTAACCCATCTAGACCCTCGCTGGTAATATTTCACAAAATCCCGGTCGTGTCGTCCCGTATGTCTCGGTGCGGACATTATATACGTCTATAACGTTATATATCCTAACCTGAGTGAATCTAACATCGCGGATGTAGTATTTCACAACATTCCTGGCTGGTCGGCGCCAATTCTCGGTGGGGAACATTATATACGTCTATATCGTAATATAACCTAACCTAACCCATCTAGACCCTCGCTGGTAATGTTTCACAAAATCCCGGTCGTGTCGGCCCGTACTTCTCGGTGGGGACATTATATCCGTCTATAACGTTATATATACTAACCTAAGGGAACCTAACTTCTCGGATGTAGTATTTCACAACATTCCTGGCGGGTCGGCCCCAACTTCTCGGTGGGCACATTATATACGTATATATCGTAATATAACCAAACCTAACCCATCTAGACCCTCGATGGTAATGTTTTACAAAACCCCGGTCGTGTCGGCCCGTACTTCTCGGTGCAGACATTATATACCTCTATAACGTTATATACCCTAACCTAAGGCAACTTAACATCTCGGATGTAGTATTTTCCAACATTCCTGGCGGGTCCGCCCCACTTTTCGGTGGGAGCATTATATACGTCTATAACGTAATATAACCTAACCTAACCCATCTAGGCCCTAGCCGGGAATGTTTTACAAAATCCCGGTCGTGTCGGCCCGTGCTTCAAGGTGGGCACATTATATACATCTATATCGTAATATAACCTAACCTAACCCATCTAGACCCTCGCTGGTAATATTTCACAAAATCCCCGTCGTGTCGGCCCGTACTTCTCGGTGGGGACATTATATACGTCTATAACTTTATATATACTAACCTAAGGGAACCTAACATCTCGGATGTTGTATTTTCCAACATTCCTGGCGGGTCTGCCCCTACTTCTCGGTGGGCACATTATATACGTCTATATCGTAATATAACCTAACCTAACCCATCTAGACCCTCGCTGGTAATATTTCACAAAATCCCGGTCGTGTCGTCCCGTACGTATCGGTGCGGACATTATATACGTCTATAACGTTATATATCCTAACCTAAGGCAACTTAACATCTCGGATGTAGTATTTTCCAACATTCCTGGCGGGTCGGCCCCACTTCTCGGTGGGAACATTATATACGTCTATAACGTAATATAACCTAACCTAACCGATCTAGCCCCTCACTGGTAATGTTTTACAGAATCCCGGTCGTGTCGTCCCGTACGTCTCGGTGCGGACATTATATACGTCTATAACGTTATATATCCTAACCTAAGGCAACTTAACATCTCGGATGTAGTATTTTCCAACATTCCTGGCAGGTCGGCCCCAACTTCTCGGTGGGCACATTATATACGTCTATATCGTAATATAACCTAACCTAACCCATCTAGACCCTCGCTGGTAATGTTTTACAAAATCCCGGTCGTGTCGTACCGTACGTCTCGGTGCGGACATTATATACGTCTATAACGTTATATAACCTAACCTAAGGCTACCTAACATCTCGAATGTAGTATTTCACAACATTCCTGGCGGGTCGGCCCCACTTTTCGGTGGGACCATTATATACGTCTATAACGTAATATAACCTAACCTAACCCATCTAGCCCCTGGCTGGGAATGTTTTACAGAATCCCGGTCGTGTCGTACCGTACGTCTCGGTGCGGACATTATATTCGTCTATAACTTTATGCGTCCTAACCTAAGGCAACTTAACATCTAGGTTGTAGTATTTTCCAACATTCCTGGCGGGTCGGCCCCTACTTCTCGGTGGGCACATTATATACGTCTATATCGTAATATAACCTAACCTAACCCATCTAGACCCTCGCTTGTAATGTTTTACAAAATCCCGGTCTTGTCGGCCCGTGCTTCTCGCTGGGCACATTATATACATCTATACCGTAATATAACCTAACCTAACTCATCTAGACCCTCGCTGGTAATGTTTTACAAAATCCCGGTCGTGTCGGCCCGTACTTCTCGGTGGGGACATTATATACGTCTATAACGTTATATGCCCTAACCTAAGGCAACTTAACATCTCGGATGTAGTATTTTCCAACATTCCTGGCGGGTCCGCCCCACTTTTCGGTGGGAGCATTATATACGTCTATAACGTAATATAACCTAACCTAACCCATCTAGCCCCTAGCCGGGAATGTTTTACAAAATCCCGGTCGTGTCGGTCCGTGCTTCAAGGTGCTCACATTATATACATCTATATCGTAATATAACCTAACCTAACCCATCTAGACCCTCGCTGGTAATATTTCACAAAATCCCCGTCGTGTCGGCCCGTACTTCTCGGTGGGGACATTATATACGTCTATAACTTTATATATACTAACCTAAGGGAACCTAACATCTCGGATGATGTATTTTCCAACATTCCTGGCGGGTCTGCCCCTACTTCTCGGTGGGCACATTATATACGTCTATATCGTAATATAACCTAACCTAACCCATCTAGACCATCGCTGGTAATGTTTTACAAAATCCCGGTCGTGTCGTACCGTACGTCTCGGTGGGGACATTATATACGTCTATAACGTTATATATACTAACCTAAGGGAACCTAACATCTCGGATGTAGTATTTCACAGCATTCCTGCCGGGTCGGCTCCACTTCTCGGTGGGAACATTATATACGTCTATAACGTAATATAACCTAACCTAACCCATCTAGCCCCCCGCTGGTAATGTTTTACAGAATTCCGGTCGTGTCGTCCCGTACGTCTCGGTGCGGACATTATATACGTCTATAACGTTATCTATCCTAACCTAAGGCAACGTAAAATCTCGGATGTAGTATTATCCAACATTTCTTGCGGGACGGCCCCAACTTTTCGGTGGGCACATTATATACGTCTATATCGTAATATAACCAAACCTAACCCATCTAGACCCTCGCTGGTAATGTTTTACAAAATCCCGGTCATGTCGGCCCGTACGTCTCGGTGGGGACATTATATACGTCTATAACGTAATATAACCTAACCTAACCGATCTAGCCCCTCGCTGGTAATGTTTTACAGAATCCCGGTCGTGTCGTCGCGTACGTCTCGGTGCGGACATTATATACGTCTATAACGTTATATATCCTAACCTAAGGCAACTTATCATCTCGGATGTAGTATTTCACAACATTCCTGCCGGGTCGGCTCCACTTCTCGGTGGGAACATTATATACGTCTATAACGTAATATAACCTAACCTAACCCATTTAGCCCCTCGCTGGTAATATTTTACAGAATTCCGGTCGTGTCGTCCCGTACGTCTCGGTGCGGACATTATATACGTCTATAACGTTATCTATCCTAACCTAAGGCAACTTAACATCTCGCATGTAGTATTTTCCAACATTTCTGGCGGGACGGCCCCAACTTTTCGGTGGGCACATTATATACGTCTACATCGTAATACAACCTAACCTAACCCATCTAGACCCTCGCTGGTAATGTTTTACAAAATCCCCGACGTGTCGGCCCGTACTTCTCGGTGGGGACATTATATACGTCTCTAACATTATATATACTAACCTAAGGCTACCTAACATCTCGAATGTAGTATTTCACAACATTCCTGGCGGGTCGGCCCCACTTCTCGGTGGGAACATTATATACGTCTATAACGTAATATAACCTAACCTAACCCATCTAGACCCTCGCTGGTAATATTTCACAAAATCCCCGACGTGTCGGCCCGTACTTCTCGGTGGGGACATTATATACGACTATAACATTATATATACTAAGCTAAGGGAACCTAACATCTCGCATGTTGTATTTTCCAACATTCCTGGCGGGTCTGCCCCTACTTCTCGGTGGGCACATTATATACGTCTATATCGTAATATAACCTAACCTAACCCATCTAGACCCTCGCTGGTAATATTTCACAAAATCCCGGTCGTGTCGTCCCGTACGTCTCGGTGCGGACGTTATATACGTCTATAACGTTATATATCCTAACCTAAGGCAACTTAACATCTCGGATGTAGTATATTCCAACATTCCTGGCGGGTCGGCCCCACTTCTCGGTGGGAACATTATATACGTCTATAACGTAATATAACCTAACCTAACCCATCTAGCCCCTCGCTGGTAATGTTTTACAGAATCCCGGTCGTGTCGTCCCGTACGTCTCGGTGCGGACATTATATACGTCTATAACGTTATATATCCTAACCTAAGGCAACTTAACATCTCGGATGTAGTATTTCACAACATTCCTGGCTGGTCGGCGCCGATTCTCGGTGGGAACATTATATACGTCTATGTCGTAATATAACATAACCTAACCCATCTAGACCCTCGCTGGTAATATTTCACAAAATCCCGGTCGTGTCGTCCCGTATGTCTCGGTGCGGACATTATATACGTCTATAACGTTATATATCCTAACCTGAGTGAACCTAACATCGCGGATGTAGTATTTCACAACATTCCTGGCTGGTCGGCGCGAATTCTCGGTGGGGACATTATATACGTCTACGTCGTAATATAACCTAACCTAACCCATTTAGACCTTCGCTGGTAATATTTCACAAAACCCCGGTCGTGTCGTCCCGTATGTCTCGGTGCGGACATTATATACGTCTATAACGTTATATATCCTAACCTGTGTGAACCTAACATCGCGGATGTAGTATTTCACAACATTCCTGGCTGGTCGGCGCCAATTCTCGGTGGGAACATTATATACGTCTATATCGTAATACAACCTAACCTAACCCATCTAGACCCTCGCTGGTAATATTTCACAAAATCCCCGTCGTGTCGGCCCGTACTTCTCGGTGGGGACATTATATACGTCTATAACATTATATATACTAACCTAAGGGAACCTAACATCTCGGATGTTGTATTTTCCAACATTCCTGGCGGGTCTGCCCCTACTTTTCGGTGGGCACATTATATACGTCTATATCGTAGTATAACCTAACCTAACCCATCTAGACCCTCGCTGGTAATATTTCACAAAATCCCGGTCGTGTCGTCCCGTACGTCTCGGTGCGGACATTATATACGTCTATAACGTTATATATCCTAACCTAAGGCAACTTAACATCTCGGATGTAGTATTTTCTAACATTCCTGGCGGGTCGGCCCCACTTCTCGGTGGGAACATTATATACGTCTATAACGTAATATAACCTAACCTAACCCATCTAGACCCTCGCTGGTAATGTTTTACAAAATCCCGGGCGTGTCGGCCCGTACTTCTCGGTGGGGACATTATATACGTCGATAACGTTATATACCCTAACCTAAGGGAACCTAACATCTTGGATGTAGTATTTTCCAACATTCCTGGCGGGTCGGCCCCTACTTCTCGGTGGGCACATTATATACGTCTATATCGTAATATAACCTATCGTAACCCATCTAGACCCTCGCTGGTAATGTTTTACAAAATCCCGGTCGTGTCGGCCCGTACTTCTCGGTGGGGAAATTATATACGTCTATAACGTTATATAACCTAACCTAAGGCTACCTAACATCTCGAATGTAGTATTTCACAACATTCCTGGCGGGTCGGCCCCACTTCTCGGTGGGAACATTATATACGTCTATATCGTAATATAACCTAACCTAACCCATCTAGACCCTCGCTGGTAATATTTCACAAAATCCCCGACGTGTCGGCCCGTACTTCTCGGTGGGGACATTATATACGCCTATAACATTATATATACTAAGCTAAGGGAACCTAACATCTCGGATGTTGTATTTTCCAACATTCCTGGCGGGTCTGCCCCTACTTCTCGGTGGGCACATTATATACGTCTATATCGTAATATAACCTAACCTAACCCATCTAGACCCTCGCTGGTAATATTTCACAAAATCCCGGTCGTGTCGTCCCGTACGTCTCGGTGCGGACGTTATATACGTCTATAACGTTATATATCCTAACCTAAGGCAACTTAACATCTCGGATGTAGTATTTTCCAACATTCCTGGCGGGTCGGCCCCACTTCTCGGTGGGAACATTATATACGTCTATAACGTAATATAACCTAACCTAACCGATCTAGCCCCTCGCTGGTAATGTTTTACAGAATCCCGGTCGTGTCGTCCCGTACGTCTCGGTGCGGACATTATATACGTCTATAACGTTATATATCCTAACCTAAGGCAACTTAACATCTCGGATGTAGTATTTCACAACATTCCTGGCTGGTCGGCGCCGATTCTCGGTGGGAACATTATATACGTCTATGTCGTAATATAACATAACCTAACCCATCTAGACCCTCGCTGGTAATATTTCACAAAATCCCGGTCGTGTCGTCCCGTATGTCTCGGTGCGGACATTATATACGTCTATAACGTTATATATCCTAACCTGAGTGAACCGAACATCGCGGATGTAGTATTTCACAACATTCCTGGCTGGTCGGCGCGAATTCTCGGTGGGGACATTATATACGTCTACGTCGTAATATAACCTAACCTAACCCATTTAGACCTTCGCTGGTAATATTTCACAAAACCCCGGTCGTGTCGTCCCGTATGTCTCGGTGCGGACATTATATACGTCTATAACGTTATATATCCTAACCTGAGTGAACCTAACATCGCGGATGTAGTATTTCACAACATTCCTGGCTGGTCGGCGCCAATTCTCGGTGGGAAAATTATATACGTCTATATCG
This sequence comes from Xylocopa violacea, assembly GCA_963969225.1. NCBI lineage: Eukaryota > Metazoa > Arthropoda > Insecta > Hymenoptera > Apidae > Xylocopa > Xylocopa violacea. Next base: position 523,012 of record CAXAJV010000732.1, read on the forward strand.
TAATACAACCTAACCTAACCCATCTAGACCCTCGCTGGTAATATTTCACAAAATCCCCGTCGTGTCGGCCCGTACTTCTCGGTGGGGACATTATATACGTCTATAACATTATATATACTAACCTAAGGGAACCTAACATCTCGGATGTTGTATTTTCCAACATTCTTGGCGGGTCTGCCCCTACTTCTCGGTGGGCACATTATATACGTCTATATCGTAGTATAACCTAACCTAACCCATCTAGACCCTCGCTGGTAATATTTCACAAAATCCCGGTCGTGTCGTCCCGTACGTCTCGGTACGGACATTATATACGTCTATAACGTTATATATCCTAACCTAAGGCAACTTAACATCTCGGATGTAGTATTTTCTAACATTCCTGGCGGGTCGGCCCCACTTCTCGGTGGGAACATTATATACGTCTATAACGTAATATAACCTAACCTAACCCATCTAGACCCTCGCTGGTAATGTTTTACAAAATCCCGGGCGTGTCGGCCCGTACTTCTCGGTGGGGACATTATATACGTCGATAACGTTATATACCCTAACCTAAGGGAACCTAACATCTTGGATGTAGTATTTTCCAACATTCCTGGCGGGTCGGCCCCTACTTCTCGGTGGGCACATTATATACGTCTATATCGTAATATAACCTATCGTAACCCATCTAGACCCTCGCTGGTAATGTTTTACAAAATCCCGGTCGTGTCGGCCCGTACTTCTCGGTGGGGAAATTATATACGTCTATAACGTTATATAACCTAACCTAAGGCTACCTAACATCTCGAATGTAGTATTTCACAACATTCCTGGCGGGTCGGCCCCACTTCTCGGTGGGCACATTATATACGTCTATATCGTAATATAACCAAACCTAAACCATCTAGACCCTCGCTGGTAATGTTTTACAAAATCCCGGTCGTGTCGGCCCGTACTTCTCGGTGGGGACATTATATACGTCTATAACGTTATATATACTAACCTAAGGGAACCTAACATCTCGGATGTAGTATTTCACAACATTCCTGGCGGGTCGGCCCCACTTCTCGGTGGGAACATTATATACGTCTATAACGTAATATAACCTAACCTAACCGATCTCTGCCCCTCGCTGGTAATGTTTTACAGAATCCCGGTCGTGTCTTCGCGTACGTCTCGGTGCGGACATTATATACGTCTATAACGTAATAATACTAGCCTAAGGGAACCTAACATCTCGGATGTTGTATTTTCCAACATTCCTGGCGGGTCGGCCCCTACTTCACGGTGGGCACATTATATACGTCTATATCGTAATATAACCTAACCTAACCCATCTAGACCCTCGCTGGTAATATTTCACAAAATCCCGGTCGTGTCGTCCCGTACGTCTCGGAGCGGAGATTATATACGTCTATAACGTTATATATCCTAACCTAAGGCAACTTAACATCTCGGATGTAGTATTTTCCAACATTCCTGGCGGGTCCGCCACACTTTTCGGTGGGACCATTATATACGTCTATATCGTAATATAACCTAACCTAACCCATCTAGACCCTCGCTGGTAATGTTTTACAAAATCCCGGTAGTGTCGTACCGTAGGTCTCGGAGCGGACATTATATACGTCCATAACGTTACATAACCTAACCTAAGGCTACCTAACATCTCGAACGTAGTATTTCACAACATTCCTGGCGGGTCGGCCCCACTTCTCGGTGGGAACATTATATACGTCTATAACGTAATATAACCTAACCTAACCCATTTAGCCCCTCGCTGGTAATGTTTTACAGAATTCCGGTCGTGTCGTCCCGTACGTCTCGGTGCGGACATTATATACGTCTATAACGTTATCTATCCTAACCTAAGGCAACTTAACATCTCGCATGTAGTATTTTCCAACATTTCTGGCGGGACGGCCCCAACTTTTCGGTGGGCACATTATATACGTCTATATCGTAATACAACCTAACCTAACCCATCTAGACCCTCGCTGGTAATATTTCACAAAATCCCCGACGTGTCGGCCCGTACTTCTCGGTGGGGACATTATATACGTCTATAACATTATATATACTAACCTAAGGGAACCTAACATCTCGGATGTTGTATTTTCCAACATTCCTGGCGGGTCTGCCCCTACTTCTCGGTGGGCACATTATATACGTCTATATCGTAATATAACCTAACCTAACCCATCTAGACCCTCGCTGGTAATGTTTTACAAAATCCCGATCGTGTCGTACCGTACGTCTCGGTGCGGACATTATATACGTCTATAACGTAATATAACCTAACCTAACCGATCTAGCCCCTCGCTGGTAATGTTTTACAGAATCCCGGTCGTGTCGTCGCGTACGTCTCGGTGCGGACATTATATACGTCTATAACGTTATATATCCTAACCTAAGGCAACTTAACATCTCGGATGTAGTATTTCACAACATTCCTGCCGGGTCGGCTCCACTTCTCGGTGGGAACATTATATACGTCTATAACGTAATATAACCTAACCTAACCCATTTAGCCCCTCGCTGGTAATGTTTTGCAGAATTCCGGTCGTGTCGTCCCGTACGTCTCGGTGCGGACATTATATACGTCTATAACGTTATCTATCCTAACCTAAGGCAACTTAACATCTCGGATGTAGTATTTTCTAACATTCCTGGCGGGTCGGCCCCACTTCTCGGTGGGAACATTATATACGTCTATAACGTAATATAACCTAACCTAACCCATCTAGACCCTCGCTGGTAATATTTCACAAAATCCGGTCGTGTCGTCCCGTACGTCTCGGTGCGGACGTTATATACGTCTATAACGTTATATATCCTAACCTAAGGCAACTTAACATCTCGGATGTAGTATTTTCCAACATTCCTGGCGGGTCGGCCCCACTTCTCGGTGGGCACATTATATACGTCTATATCGTAATACAACCTAACCTAACCCATCTAGACCCTCGCCGGTAATATTTCACAAAATCCCCGACGTGTCGGCCCGTACTTCTCGGTGGGGACATTATATACGACTATAACATTATATATACTAACCTAAGGGAACCTAACATCTCGGATGTTGTATTTTCCAACATTGCTGGCGGGTCTGCCCCTACTTCTCGGTGGGCACATTATATACGTCTATATCGTAATATAACCTAACCTAACCCATCTAGACCCTCGCTGGTAATATTTCACAAAATCCCGGTCGTGTTGTCCCGTACGTCTCGGTGCGGACGTTATATACGTCTATAACGTTATATATCCTAACCTAAGGCAACTTAACATCTCGGATGTAGTATTTTCCAACATTCCTGGCGGGTCGGCCCCACTTCTCGGTGGGAACATTATATACGTCTATAACGTAATATAACCTAACCTAACCGATCTAGCCCCTCGCTGGTAATGTTTTACAGAATCCCGGTCGTGTCGTCCCGTACGTCTCGGTGCGGACATTATATACGTCTATAACGTTATATATCCTAACCTAAGGCAACTTAACATCTCGGATGTAGTATTTTCCAACATTCCTGACGGGTCGGCCCCAACTTCTCGGTGGGCACATTATATACGTCTATAACGTAATATAACCTAACCTAACCCATCTAGCCTCTCGCTGGTAATGTTTTACAGAATCTCGGTCGTGTCGTCCCGTATGTCTCGGTGCGGACATTATATACGTCTATAACTTTATGTGTCCTAACCTAAGGGAACCTAACATCGCGGATGTAGTATTTCACAACATTCCTGGCTGGTCGGCGCGAATTCTCGGTGGGAACATTATATACGTCTATGTCGTAATATAACCTAACCTAACCCATTTAGACCCTCGCTGGTAATATTTCACAAAATCCCGGTCGTGTCGTCCCGTATGTCTCGGTGCGGACATTATATACGTCTATAACGTTATATACCCTAACCTAAGGCAACTTAACATCTCGGATGTAGTATTTTCCAACATTCCTGGCGGGTCCGCCCCACTTTTCGGTGGGAGCATTATATACGTCTATAACGTAATATAACCTAAACTAACCCATCTAGCCCCTAGCCGGGAATGTTTTACAAAATCCCGGTCGTGTCGGCCCGTGCTTCAAGGTGGGCACATTATATACATCTATATCGTAATATAACCTAACCTAACCCCTCTAGACCCTCGCTGGTAATGTTTTACAAAATCCCGGTCATGTCGGCCCGTACGTCTCGGTGGGGACATTATATACGTCTATGACGTAATATAACCTAACCTAACCGATCTAGCCCCTCGCTGGTAATGTTTTACAGAATCCCGGTCGTGTCGTCGCGTACGTCTCGGTGCGGACATTATATACGTCTATAACGTTATATATCCTAACCTAAGGCAACTTAACATCTCGGATGTAGTATTTCACAACATTCCTGCCGGGTCGGCTCCACTTCTCGGTGGGAACATTATATACGTCTATAACGTAATATAACCTAACCTAACCCATTTAGCCCCTCGCTGGTAATGTTTTGCAGAATTCCGGTCGTGTCGTCCCGTACGTCTCGGTGCGGACATTATATACGTCTATAACGTTATCTATCCTAACCTAAGGCAACTTAACATCTCGGATGTAGTATTTTCCAACATTTCTGGCGGGACGGCCCCAACTTTTCGGTGGGCACATTATATACGTCTATATCGTAATACAACCTAACCTAACCCACCTAGACCCTCGCTGGTAATATTTCACAAAATCCCCGACGTGTCGGCCCGTACTTCTCGGTGGGGACATTATATACGACTATAACATTATATATACTAACCTAAGGGAACCTAACATCTCGGATGTTGTATTTTCCAACATTCCTGGCGGGTCTGCCCCTACTTCTCGGTGGGCACATTATATACGTCTATATCGTAATATAACCTAACCTAACCCATCTAGACCCTCGCTGGTAATATTTCACAAAATCCGGTCGTGTCGTCCCGTACGTCTCGGTGCGGACGTTATATACGTCTATAACGTTATATATCCTAACCTAAGGCAACTTAACATCTCGGATGTAGTATTTTCCAACATTCCTGGCGGGTCGGCCCCACTTCTCGGTGGGCACATTATATACGTCTATATCGTAATACAACCTAACCTAACCCATCTAGACCCTCGCCGGTAATATTTCACAAAATCCCCGACGTGTCGGCCCGTACTTCTCGGTGGGGACATTATATACGACTATAACATTATATATACTAACCTAAGGGAACCTAACATCTCGGATGTTGTATTTTCCAACATTCCTGGCGGGTCTGCCCCTACTTCTCGGTGGGCACATTATATACGTCTATATCGTAATATAACCTAACCTAACCCATCTAGACCCTCGCTGGTAATATTTCACAAAATCCGGTCGTGTCGTCCCGTACGTCTCGGTGCGGACGTTATATACGTCTATAACGTTATATATCCTAACCTAAGGCAACTTAACATCTCGGATGTAGTATTTTCCAACATTCCTGGCGGGTCGGCCCCACTTCTCGGTGGGCACATTATATACGTCTATATCGTAATACAACCTAACCTAACCCATCTAGACCCTCGCCGGTAATATTTCACAAAATCCCCGACGTGTCGGCCCGTACTTCTCGGTGGGGACATTATATACGACTATAACATTATATATACTAACCTAAGGGAACCTAACATCTCGGATGTTGTATTTTCCAACATTCCTGGCGGGTCTGCCCCTACTTCTCGGTGGGCACATTATATACGTCTATATCGTAATATAACCTAACCTAACCCATCTAGATCCTCGCTGGTAATATTTCACAAAATCCCGGTCGTGTCGTCCCGTACGTCTCGGTGCGGACGTTATATACGTCTATAATGTTATATATCCTAACCTAAGGCAACTTAACATCTCGGATGTAGTATTTTCCAACATTCCTGGCGGGTCGGCCCCACTTCTCGGTGGGAACATTATATACGTCTATAACGTAATATAACCTAACCTAACCGATCTAGCCCCTCGCTGGTAATGTTTTACAGAATCCCGGTCGTGTCGTCCCGTACGTCTCGGTGCGGACATTATATACGTCTATAACGTTATATATCCTAACCTACGGCAACTTAACATCTCGGATGTAGTATTTTCCAACATTCCTGGCGGGTCGGCCCCAACTTCTCGGTGGGCACATTATATACGTCTATATCGTAATATAACCTAACCTAACCCATCTAGACCCTCGCTGGTAATGTTTTACAAAATCCCGATCGTGTCGTACCGTACGTCTCGGTGCGGACATTATATACGTCTACAACGTAATATAACCTAACCTAACCGATCTAGCCCCTCGCTGGTAATGTTTTACAGAATCCCGGTCGTGTCGTCGCGTACGTCTCGGTGCGGACATTATATACGTCTATAACGTTATATATCCTAACCTAAGGCAACTTAACATCTCGGATGTAGTATTTCACAACATTCCTGCCGGGTCGGGTCCACTTCTCGGTGGGAACATTATATACGTCTATAACGTAATATAACCTAACCTAACCCATCTAGACCCTCGCTGGTAATGTTTTACAAAATCCCGGTCGTGTCGTACCGTACGTCTCGGTGCGGACATTATATACGTCTATAACGTTATATAACCTAACCTAAGGCTACCTAACATCTCGAATGTAGTATTTCACAACATTCCTGGCGGGTCGGCCCCACTTCTCGGTGGGAACATTATATACGTCTATAACGTAATATAACCTAACCTAACCGATCTAGCCCGTCGCTGGTAATGTTTTACAGAATCCCGGTCGTGTCGTCGCGTACGCATCGGTGCGGACATTATATACGTCTATAACGTTATATATCCTAACCTAAGGCAACTTAACATCTCGGATGTAGTATTTCACAACATTCCTGGCGGGTCGGCTCCACTTCTCGATGGGAACATAATTTACGTCTATAACGTAATATAACCTAACCTAACCCATCTAGACCCTCGCTGGTAATGTTTTACAAAATCCCGGGCGTGTCGGCCCGTACTTCTCGGTGGGGACATTATATACGTCGATAACGTTATATACCCTAACCTAAGGGAACATAACATCTTGGATGTAGTATTTTCCAACATTCCTGGCGGGTCGGCCCCTACTTCTCGGTGGGCACATTATATACGTCTATATCGTAATATAACCTATCGTAACCCATCTAGACCCTCGCTGGTAATGTTTTACAAAATCCCGGTCGTGTCGGCCCGTACTTCTCGGTGGGGAAATTATATACGTCTATAACGTTATATAACCTAACCTAAGGCTACCTAACATCTCGAATGTAGTATTTCACAACATTCCTCGCGGTTCGGCCCCACTTCTCGGTGGGAACATTATATACGTCTATAACGTAATATAACCTAACCTAACCCATGTAGCCCCTCGCTGGTAATGTTTTACAGAATCACGGTCGTGTCGTCCCGTATGTCTCGGTGCGGACATTATATACGTCTATAACGTTATATATCCTAACCTGAGTGAACCTAACATCGCGGATGTAGTATTTCACAACATTCCTGGCTGGTCGGCGCCAATTCTCGGTGGGAACATTATATACGTCTATAACGTAATATAACCTAACCTAACCGATCTAGACCCTCGCTGGTAATGTTTTACAAAATCCCGGGCGTGTCGTACCGTACGTCTCGGTGCGGACATTATATACGTCTATAACGTTATATAACCTAACCTAAGGCTACCTACCATCTCTAATGTAGTATTTCACAACATTCCTGGCGGGTCGGCCCCACTTCTCGGTGGGAACATTATATACGTCTATAACGTAATATAACCTAACCTAACCGATCTAGCCCCTCGCTGGTAATGTTTTACAGAATCCCGGTCGTGTCGTCGCGTACGCCTCGGTGCGGACATTATATACGTCTATAACGTTATATATCCTAACCTAAGGCAACTTAACATCTCGGATGTAGTATTTCACAACATTTCTGGCGGGTCGGCCCCACTTCTCGGTGGGAACATTATATACGTCTATAACGTAATATAACCTAACCTAACCCATCTAGACCCTCGCTGGTAATATTTCACAAAATCCCGGTCGTGTCGTCCCGTATGTCTCGGTGCGGATATTATATACGTCTATAACGTTATATATCCTAACCTGAGGGAACCTAACATCGCGGATGTAGTATTTCACAACATTCCTGGCTGGTCGGCGCCAATTCTCGGTGGGAACATTATATACGTCTATATCGTAATATAACCTAACCTAACCCATCTAGACCCTCGCTTGTAATGTTTTACAAAATCCCGGTCGTGTCGGCCCGTGCTTCTCGCTGGGCACATTATATACATCTATACCGTAATATAACCTAACCTACCTCATCTAGACCCTCGCTGGTAATGTTTTACAAAATCCCGGTCGTGTCGGCCCGTACTTCTGGGTGGGGACATTATATACGTCTATAACGTTATATATCCTAACCTAAGGCGACTTAACATCTCGGATGTAGTATTTTCCAACATTCCTGGCGGGTCGGCCCCATCTTCTCGGTGGGAACATTATATACGTCTATAACGTAACATAACCTAACCTAACCCAGCTAGACCCTCGCTGGTAATGTTTTACAAAATCCCGGTCGTGTCGGCCCGTACTTTTCCGTGGGGACATTATATACCTCTATAACGTTATATACCCTAACCTAAGGCAACTTAACATCTCGGATGTAGTATTTTCCAACATTCCTGGCGGGTCCGCCCCACTTTTCGGTGGGAGCATTATATACGTCTATAACGTAATATAACCTAACCTAACCGATCTAGCCCCTCGCTGGTAATGTTTTACAGAATCCCGGTCGTGTCGTCGCGTACGTCTCGCTGCGGACATTATATACGTCTATAACGTTATATATCCTAACCTAAGGCAACTTAGCATCTCGGATGTAGTATTTCACAACATTCCTGGCTGGTCGGCCGCCGATTCTCGGTGGTAACATTATATACGTCTATGTCGTAATATAACCTAACCTAACCCATCTAGACCCTCGCTGGTAATATTTCACAAAATCCCGGTCGTGTCGTCCCGTATGTCTCGGTGCGGACATTATATACGTCTATAACGTTATATATCCTAACCTGAGTGAATCTAACATCGCGGATGTAGTATTTCACAACATTCCTGGCTGGTCGGCGCCAATTCTCGGTGGGGAACATTATATACGTCTATATCGTAATATAACCTAACCTAACCCATCTAGACCCTCGCTGGTAATGTTTCACAAAATCCCGGTCGTGTCGGCCCGTACTTCTCGGTGGGGACATTATATCCGTCTATAACGTTATATATACTAACCTAAGGGAACCTAACTTCTCGGATGTAGTATTTCACAACATTCCTGGCGGGTCGGCCCCAACTTCTCGGTGGGCACATTATATACGTATATATCGTAATATAACCAAACCTAACCCATCTAGACCCTCGATGGTAATGTTTTACAAAACCCCGGTCGTGTCGGCCCGTACTTCTCGGTGCAGACATTATATACCTCTATAACGTTATATACCCTAACCTAAGGCAACTTAACATCTCGGATGTAGTATTTTCCAACATTCCTGGCGGGTCCGCCCCACTTTTCGGTGGGAGCATTATATACGTCTATAACGTAATATAACCTAACCTAACCCATCTAGGCCCTAGCCGGGAATGTTTTACAAAATCCCGGTCGTGTCGGCCCGTGCTTCAAGGTGGGCACATTATATACATCTATATCGTAATATAACCTAACCTAACCCATCTAGACCCTCGCTGGTAATATTTCACAAAATCCCCGTCGTGTCGGCCCGTACTTCTCGGTGGGGACATTATATACGTCTATAACTTTATATATACTAACCTAAGGGAACCTAACATCTCGGATGTTGTATTTTCCAACATTCCTGGCGGGTCTGCCCCTACTTCTCGGTGGGCACATTATATACGTCTATATCGTAATATAACCTAACCTAACCCATCTAGACCCTCGCTGGTAATATTTCACAAAATCCCGGTCGTGTCGTCCCGTACGTATCGGTGCGGACATTATATACGTCTATAACGTTATATATCCTAACCTAAGGCAACTTAACATCTCGGATGTAGTATTTTCCAACATTCCTGGCGGGTCGGCCCCACTTCTCGGTGGGAACATTATATACGTCTATAACGTAATATAACCTAACCTAACCGATCTAGCCCCTCACTGGTAATGTTTTACAGAATCCCGGTCGTGTCGTCCCGTACGTCTCGGTGCGGACATTATATACGTCTATAACGTTATATATCCTAACCTAAGGCAACTTAACATCTCGGATGTAGTATTTTCCAACATTCCTGGCAGGTCGGCCCCAACTTCTCGGTGGGCACATTATATACGTCTATATCGTAATATAACCTAACCTAACCCATCTAGACCCTCGCTGGTAATGTTTTACAAAATCCCGGTCGTGTCGTACCGTACGTCTCGGTGCGGACATTATATACGTCTATAACGTTATATAACCTAACCTAAGGCTACCTAACATCTCGAATGTAGTATTTCACAACATTCCTGGCGGGTCGGCCCCACTTTTCGGTGGGACCATTATATACGTCTATAACGTAATATAACCTAACCTAACCCATCTAGCCCCTGGCTGGGAATGTTTTACAGAATCCCGGTCGTGTCGTACCGTACGTCTCGGTGCGGACATTATATTCGTCTATAACTTTATGTGTCCTAACCTAAGGCAACTTAACATCTAGGTTGTAGTATTTTCCAACATTCCTGGCGGGTCGGCCCCTACTTCTCGGTGGGCACATTATATACGTCTATATCGTAATATAACCTAACCTAACCCATCTAGACCCTCGCTTGTAATGTTTTACAAAATCCCGGTCTTGTCGGCCCGTGCTTCTCGCTGGGCACATTATATACATCTATACCGTAATATAACCTAACCTAACTCATCTAGACCCTCGCTGGTAATGTTTTACAAAATCCCGGTCGTGTCGGCCCGTACTTCTCGGTGGGGACATTATATACGTCTATAACGTTATATATCCTAACCTAAGGCGACATAACATCTCGGATGTAGTATTTTCCAACATTCCTGGCGGGTCGGCCCCATCTTCTCGGTGGGAACATTATATACGTCTATAACGTAACATAACCTAACCTAACCCATCTAGCCCCTAGCTGGGAATGTTTTACAAAATCCCGGTCGTGTCAGCCCGTACTTTTCCGTGGGGACATTATATACGTCTATAACGTTATATATCCTAATCTAAGGGAACCTAACACCGCGGATGTAGTATTTCACAACATTCCTGGCGGGTCCGCCCCACTTCTCGGTGGGAACATTATATACGTCTATATCGTAATATAACCGAACCTAACCCAGCTAGACCCTCGCTGGTAATGTTTTACAAAATCCCGGTCGTGTCGGCCCGTACTTCTCGGTGCGGACATTATATACCTCTATAACGTTATATGCCCTAACCTAAGGCAACTTAACATCTCGGATGTAGTATTTTCCAACATTCCTGGCGGGTCCGCCCCACTTTTCGGTGGGAGCATTATATACGTCTATAACGTAATATAACCTAACCTAACCCATCTAGCCCCTAGCCGGGAATGTTTTACAAAATCCCGGTCGTGTCGGTCCGTGCTTCAAGGTGCTCACATTATATACATCTATATCGTAATATAACCTAACCTAACCCATCTAGACCCTCGCTGGTAATATTTCACAAAATCCCCGTCGTGTCGGCCCGTACTTCTCGGTGGGGACATTATATACGTCTATAACTTTATATATACTAACCTAAGGGAACCTAACATCTCGGATGATGTATTTTCCAACATTCCTGGCGGGTCTGCCCCTACTTCTCGGTGGGCACATTATATACGTCTATATCGTAATATAACCTAACCTAACCCATCTAGACCATCGCTGGTAATGTTTTACAAAATCCCGGTCGTGTCGTACCGTACGTCTCGGTGGGGACATTATATACGTCTATAACGTTATATATACTAACCTAAGGGAACCTAACATCTCGGATGTAGTATTTCACAGCATTCCTGCCGGGTCGGCTCCACTTCTCGGTGGGAACATTATATACGTCTATAACGTAATATAACCTAACCTAACCCATCTAGCCCCCCGCTGGTAATGTTTTACAGAATTCCGGTCGTGTCGTCCCGTACGTCTCGGTGCGGACATTATATACGTCTATAACGTTATCTATCCTAACCTAAGGCAACGTAAAATCTCGGATGTAGTATTATCCAACATTTCTTGCGGGACGGCCCCAACTTTTCGGTGGGCACATTATATACGTCTATATCGTAATATAACCAAACCTAACCCATCTAGACCCTCGCTGGTAATGTTTTACAAAATCCCGGTCATGTCGGCCCGTACGTCTCGGTGGGGACATTATATACGTCTATAACGTAATATAACCTAACCTAACCGATCTAGCCCCTCGCTGGTAATGTTTTACAGAATCCCGGTCGTGTCGTCGCGTACGTCTCGGTGCGGACATTATATACGTCTATAACGTTATATATCCTAACCTAAGGCAACTTATCATCTCGGATGTAGTATTTCACAACATTCCTGCCGGGTCGGCTCCACTTCTCGGTGGGAACATTATATACGTCTATATCGTAATATAACCTAACCTAACCCATCTAGCGCGTCGCTGGTAATGTTTTACAGAATCCCGGTCGTGTCGTCGCGTACGCATCGGTGCGGACATTATATACGTCTATAACGTTATATATCCTAACCTAAGGCAACTTAACATCTCGGATGTAGTATTTCACAACATTCCTGGCGGGTCGGCTCCACTTCTCGATGGGAACATAATTTACGTCTATAACGTAATATAACCTAACCTAACCCATCTAGACCCTCGCTGGTAATGTTTTACAAAATCCCGGGCGTGTCGGCCCGTACTTCTCGGTGGGGACATTATATACGTCGATAACGTTATATACCCTAACCTAAGGGAACATAACATCTTGGATGTAGTATTTTCCAACATTCCTGGCGGGTCGGCCCCTACTTCTCGGTGGGCACATTATATACGTCTATATCGTAATATAACCTATCGTAACCCATCTAGACCCTCGCTGGTAATGTTTTACAAAATCCCGGTCGTGTCGGCCCGTACTTCTCGGTGGGGAAATTATATACGTCTATAACGTTATATAACCTAACCTAAGGCTACCTAACATCTCGAATGTAGTATTTCACAACATTCCTCGCGGTTCGGCCCCACTTCTCGGTGGGAACATTATATACGTCTATAACGTAATATAACCTAACCTAACCCATGTAGCCCCTCGCTGGTAATGTTTTACAGAATCACGGTCGTGTCGTCCCGTATGTCTCGGTGCGGACATTATATACGTCTATAACTTTATGTGTCCTAACCTAAGGGAACCTAACATCGCGGATGTAGTATTTCACAACATTCCTGGCTGGTCGGCGCGAATTCTCGGTGGGAACATTATATACGTCTACGTCGTAATATAACCTAACCTAACCCATTTAGACCCTCGCTGGTAATATTTCACCAAATCCCGGTCGTGTCGTCCCGTATGTCTCGGTGCGGACATTATATACGTCTATAACGTTATATATCCTAACCTGAGTGAACCTAACATCGCGGATGTAGTATTTCACAACATTCCTGGCTGGTCGGCGCCAATTCTCGGTGGGAACATTATATACGTCTATAACGTAATATAACCTAACCTAACCGATCTAGACCCTCGCTGGTAATGTTTTACAAAATCCCGGGCGTGTCGTACCGTACGTCTTGGTGCGGACATTATATACGTCTATAACGTTATATAACCTAACCTAAGGCTACCTACCATCTCTAATGTAGTATTTCACAACATTCCTGGCGGGTCGGCCCCACTTCTCGGTGGGAACATTATATACGTCTATAACGTAATATAACCTAACCTAACCGATCTAGCCCCTCGCTGGTAATGTTTTACAGAATCCCGGTCGTGTCGTCGCGTACGCCTCGGTGCGGACATTATATACGTCTATAACGTTATATATCCTAACCTAAGGCAACTTAACATCTCGGATGTAGTATTTCACAACATTTCTGGCGGGTCGGCCCCACTTCTCGGTGGGAACATTATATACGTCTATAACGTAATATAACCTAACCTAACCCATCTAGACCCTCGCTGGTAATATTTCACAAAATCCCGGTCGTGTCGTCCCGTATGTCTCGGTGCGGATATTATATACGTCTATAACGTTATATATCCTAACCTGAGGGAACCTAACATCGCGGATGTAGTATTTCACAACATTCCTGGCTGGTCGGCGCCAATTCTCGGTGGGAACATTATATACGTCTATATCGTAATATAACCTAACCTAACCCATCTAGACCCTCGCTTGTAATGTTTTACAAAATCCCCGTCGTGTCGGCCCGTGCTTCTCGCTGGGCACATTATATACATCTATACCGTAATATAACCTAACCTACCTCATCCAGACCCTCGCTGGTAATGTTTTACAAAATCCCGGTCGTGTCGGCCCGTACTTTTCCGTGGGGACATTATATACCTCTATAACGTTATATACCCTAACCTAAGGCAACTTAACATCTCGGATGTAGTATTTTCCAACATTCCTGGCGGGTCCGCCCCACTTTTCGGTGGGAGCATTATATACGTCTATAACGTAATATAACCCAACCTAACCGATCTAGCCCCTCGCTGGTAATGTTTTACAGAATCCCGGTCGTGTCGTCGCGTACGTCTCGCTGCGGACATTATATACGTCTATAACGTTATATATCCTAACCTAAGGCAACTTAACATCTCGGATGTAGTATTTCACAACATTCCTGGCTGGTCGGCGCCGATTCTCGGTGGTAACATTATATACGTCTATGTCGTAATATAACCTAACCTAACCCATCTAGACCCTCGCTGGTAATATTTCACAAAATCCCGGTCGTGTCGTCCCGTATGTCTCGGTGCGGACATTATATACGTCTATAACGTTATATATCCTAACCTGAGTGAATCTAACATCGCGGATGTAGTATTTCACAACATTCCTGGCTGGTCGGCGCCAATTCTCGGTGGGGAACATTATATACGTCTATATCGTAATATAACCTAACCTAACCCATCTAGACCCTCGCTGGTAATGTTTCACAAAATCCCGGTCGTGTCGGCCCGTACTTCTCGGTGGGGACATCATATCCGTCTATAACGTTATATATACTAACCTAAGGGAACCTAACTTCTCGGATGTAGTATTTCACAACATTCCTGGCGGGTCGGCCCCAACTTCTCGGTGGGCACATTATATACGTCTATATCGTAATATAACCAAACCTAACCCATCTAGACCCTCGATGGTAATGTTTTACAAAACCCCGGTCGTGTCGGCCCGTACTTCTCGGTGCAGACATTATATACCTCTATAACGTTATATACCCTAACCTTAGGCAACTTAACATCTCGGATGTAGTATTTTCCAACATTCCTGGCGGGTCCGCCCCACTTTTCGGTGGGAGCATTATATACGTCTATAACGTAATATAACCTAACCTAACCCATCTAGCCCCTAGCCGGGAATGTTTTACAAAATCCCGGTCGTGTCGGCCCGTGCTTTAAGGTGGGCACATTATATACATCTATATCGTAATATAACCTAACCTAACCCATCTAGACCCTCGCTGGTAATATTTCACAAAATCCCCGTCGTGTCGGCCCGTACTTCTCGGTGGGGACATTATATACGTCTATAACTTTATATATACTAACCTAAGGGAACCTAAAATCTCGGATGTTGTATTTTCCAACATTCCTGGCGGGTCTGCCCCTACTTCTCGGTGGGCACATTATATACGTCTATATCGTAATATAACCTAACCTAACCCATCTAGACCCTCGCTGGTAATATTTCACAAAATCCCGGTCGTGTCGTCCCGTACGTCTCGGTGCGGACATTATATACGTCTATAACGTTATATATCCTAACCTAAGGCAACTTAACATCTCGGATGTAGTATTTTCCAACATTCCTGGCAGGTCGGCCCCAACTTCTCGGTGGGCACATTATATACGTCTATATCGTAATATAACCTAACCTAACCCATCTAGACCCTCGCTGGTAATGTTTTACAAAATCCCGGTCGTGTCGTACCGTACGTCTCGGTGCGGACATTATATACGTCTATAACGTTATATAACCTAACCTAAGGCTACCTAACATCTCGAATGTAGTATTTCACAACATTCCTGGCGGGTCGGCCCCACTTTTCGGTGGGACCATTATATACGTCTATATCGTAATATAACCTAACCTAACCCATCTAGACCCTCGCTTGTAATGTTTTACAAAATCCCGGTCTTGTCGGCCCGTGCTTCTCGCTGGGCACATTATATACATCTATACCGTAATATAACCTAACCTAACTCATCTAGACCCTCGCTGGTAATGTTTTACAAAATCCCGGTCGTGTCGGCCCGTACTTCTCGGTGGGGACATTATATACGTCTATAACGTTATATATCCTAACCTAAGGCGACATAACATCTCGGATGTAGTATTTTCCAACATTCCTGGCGGGTCGGCCCCATCTTCTCGGTGGGAACATTATATACGTCTATAACGTAACATAACCTAACCTAACCCATCTAGCCCCTAGCTGGGAATGTTTTACAAAATCCCGGTCGTGTCGGTCCGTGCTTCAAGGTGGGCACATTATATACATCTATATCGTAATATAACCTAACCTAACCCATCTAGACCCTCGCTGGTAATATTTCACAAAATCCCCGTCGTGTCGGCCCGTACTTCTCGGTGGGGACATTATATACGTCTATAACTTTATATATACTAACCTAAGGGAACCTAACATCTCGGATGATGTATTTTCCAACATTCCTGGCGGGTCTGCCCCTACTTCTCGGTGGGCACATTATATACGTCTATATCGTAATATAACCTAACCTAACCCATCTAGCCCCTCGCTGGTAATGTTTTACAGAATTCCGGTCGTGTCGTCCCGTACGTCTCGGTGCGGACATTATATACGTCTATAACGTTATCTATCCTAACCTAAGGCAACTTAACATCTCGGATGTAGTATTATCCAACATTTCTTGCGGGACGGCCCCAACTTTTCGGTGGGCACATTATATACGTCTATATCGTAATATAACCTAACCTAACCCATCTAGACCCTCGCTGGTAATATTTCACAAAATCCCGGTCGTGTCTTCCGTACATCGCGGTGCGGACATTATATACCTCTATAACGTTATATATCCTAACCTAAGGCAACTTAACATCTCGGATGTAGTATTTTCCAACATTCCTGGCGGGTCGGCCCCAACTTCTCGGTGGGCACATTATATACGTCTATATCGTAATATAACCTAACCTAACCCATCTAGACCCTCGCTGGTAATGTTTTACAAAATCCCGGTCGTGTCGTACCGTACGTCTCGGTGGGGACATTATATACGTCTATAACGTTATATATACTAACCTAAGGGAACCTAACATCTCGGATGTAGTATTTCACAGCATTCCTGCCGGGTCGGCTCCACTTCTCGGTGGGAACATTATATACGTCTATAACGTAATATAACCTAACCTAACCCATCTAGCCCCTCGCTGGTAATGTTTTACAGAATTCCGGTCGTGTCGTCCCGTACGTCTCGGTGCGGACATTATATACGTCTATAACGTTATCTATCCTAACCTAAGGCAACGTAAAATCTCGGATGTAGTATTATCCAACATTTCTTGCGGGACGGCCCCAACTTTTCGGTGGGCACATTATATACGTCTATATCGTAATATAACCAAACCTAACCCATCTAGACCCTCGCTGGTAATGTTTTACAAAATCCCGGTCATGTCGGCCCGTACGTCTCGGTGGGGACATTATATACGTCTATAACGTAATATAACCTAACCTAACCGATCTAGCCCCTCGCTGGTAATGTTTTACAGAATCCCGGTCGTGTCGTCGCGTACGTCTCGGTGCGGACATTATATACGTCTATAACGTTATATATCCTAACCTAAGGCAACTTAACATCTCGGATGTAGTATTTCACAACATTCCTGCCGGGTCGGCTCCACTTCTCGGTGGGAACATTATATACGTCTATATCGTAATATAACCTAACCTAACCCATCTAGACCCTCGCTGGTAATGTTTTACAAAATCCCGGTCGTGTCGTACCGTACGTCTCGGTGCGGACATTATATACGTCTATAACGTTATATAACCTAACCTAAGGCTACCTAACATCTCGAATGTAGTATTTCACAACATTCCTGGCGGGTCGGCCCCACTTCTCGGTGGGAACATTATATACGTCTATAACGTAATATAACCTAACCTAACCGATCTAGCCCGTCGCTGGTAATGTTTTACAGAATCCCGGTCGTGTCGTCGCGTACGCATCGGTGCGGACATTATATACGTCTATAACGTTATATATCCTAACCTAAGGCAACTTAACATCTCGGATGTAGTATTTCACAACATTCCTGGCGGGTCGGCTCCACTTCTCGATGGGAACATAATTTACGTCTATAACGTAATATAACCTAACCTAACCCATCTAGACCCTCGCTGGTAATGTTTTACAAAATCCCGGGCGTGTCGGCCCGTACTTCTCGGTGGGGACATTATATACGTCGATAACGTTATATACCCTATCCTAAGGGAACATAACATCTTGGATGTAGTATTTTCCAACATTCCTGGCGGGTCGGCCCCTACTTCTCGGTGGGCACATTATATACGTCTATATCGTAATATAACCTATCGTAACCCATCTAGACCCTCGCTGGTAATGTTTTACAAAATCCCGGTCGTGTCGGCCCGTACTTCTCGGTGGGGAAATTATATACGTCTATAACGTTATATAACCTAACCTAAGGCTACCTAACATCTCGAATGTAGTATTTCACAACATTCCTCGCGGTTCGGCCCCACTTCTCGGTGGGAACATTATATACGTCTATAACGTAATATAACCTAAACTAACCCATGTAGCCCCTCGCTGGTAATGTTTTACAGAATCACGGTCGTGTCGTCCCGTATGTCTCGGTGCGGACATTATATACGTCTATAACTTTATGTGTCCTAACCTAAGGGAACCTAACATCGCGGATGTAGTATTTCACAACATTCCTGGCTGGTCGGCGCGAATTCTCGGTGGGAACATTATATACGTCTACGTCGTAATATAACCTAACCTAACCCATTTAGACCCTCGCTGGTAATATTTCACCAAATCCCGGTCGTGTCGTCCCGTATGTCTCGGTGCGGATATTATATACGTCTATAACGTTATATATCCTAACCTGAGGGAACCTAACATCGCGGATGTAGTATTTCACAACATTCCTGGCTGGTCGGCGCCAATTCTCGGTGGGAACATTATGTACGTCTATATCGTAATATAACCTAACCTAACCCATCTAGACCCTCGCTGGTAATATTTCACAAAATCCCGGTCGTGTCGTCCCGTATGTCTCGGTGCGGATATTATATACGTCTATAACGTTATATATCCTAACCTGAGGGAACCTAACATCTCGGATGTAGTATTTTCCAACATTCCTGGCGGGTCGGCCCCATCTTCTCGGTGGGAACATTATATACGTCTATAACGTAACATAACCTAACCTAACCCAGCTAGACCCTCGCTGGTAATGTTTTACAAAATCCCGGTCGTGTCGGCCCGTACCTTTCCGTGGGGACATTATATACCTCTATAACGTTATATACCCTAACCTAAGGCAACTTAACATCTCGGATGTAGTATTTTCCAACATTCCTGGCGGGTCCGCCCCACTTTTCGGTGGGAGCATTATATACGTCTTTAACGTAATATAACCTAACCTAACCGATCTAGCCCCTCGCTGGTAATGTTTTACAGAATCCCGGTCGTGTCGTCGCGTACGTCTCGCTGCGGACATTATATACGTCTATAACGTTATATATCCTAACCTAAGGCAACTTAACATCTCGGATGTAGTATTTCACAACATTCCTGGCTGGTCGGCGCCGATTCTCGGTGGTAACATTATATACGTCTATGTCGTAATATAACCTAACCTAACCCATCTAGACCCTCGCTGGTAATATTTCACAAAATCCCGGTCGTGTCGTCCCGTATGTCTCGGTGCGGACATTATATACGTCTATAACGTTATATATCCTAACCTGAGTGAATCTAACATCGCGGATGTAGCATTTCACAACATTCCTGGCTGGTCGGCGCCAATTCTCGGTGGGGAACATTATATACGTCTATATCGTAATATAACCTAACCTAACCCATCTAGACCCTCGCTGGTAATGTTTCACAAAATCCCGGTCGTGTCGGCCCGTACTTCTCGGTGGGGACATCATATCCGTCTATAACGTTATATATACTAACCTAAGGGAACCTAACTTCTCGGATGTAGTATTTCACAACATTCCTGGCGGGACGGCCCCAACTTCTCGGTGGGCACATTATATACGTCTATATCGTAATATAACCAAACCTAACCCATCTAGACCCTCGATGGTAATGTTTTACAAAACCCCGGTCGTGTCGGCCCGTACTTCTCGGTGCAGACATTATATACCTCTATAACGTTATATACCCTAACCTAAGGCAACTTAACATCTCGGATGTAGTATTTTCCAACATTCCTGGCGGGTCCGCCCCACTTTTCGGTGGGAGCATTATATACGTCTATAACGTAATATAACCTAACCTAACCCATCTAGCCCCTAGCCGGGAATGTTTTACAAAATCCCGGTCGTGTCGGCCCGTGCATCAAGGTGGGCACATTATATACATCTATATCGTAATATAACCTAACCTAACCCATCTAGACCCTCGCTGGTAATATTTCACAAAATCCCCGTCGTGTCGGCCCGTACTTCTCGGTGGGGACATTATATACGTCTATAACTTTATATATACTAACCTAAGGGAACCTAACATCTCGGATGTTCTATTTTCCAACATTCCTGGCGGGTCTGCCCCTACTTCTCGGTGGGCACATTATATACGTCTATATCGTAATATAACCTAACCTAACCCATCTAGACCCTCGCTGGTAATATTTCACAAAATCCCGGTCGTGTCGTCCCGTACGTCTCGGTGCGGACATTTTATACGTCTATAACGTTATATATCCTAACCTAAGGCAACTTAACATCTCGGATGTAGTATTTTCCAACATTCCTGGCGGGTCGGCCCCACTTCTCGGTGGGAACATTATATACGTCTATAACGTAATATAACCTAACCTAACCGATCTAGCCCCTCCCTGGTAATGTTTTACAGAATCCCGGTCGTGTCGTCCCGTACGTCTCGGTGCGGACATTATATACGTCTATAACGTTATATATCCTAACCTAAGGCAACTTAACATCTCGGATGTAGTATTTTCCAACATTCCTGGCAGGTCGGCCCCAACTTCTCGGTGGGCACATTATATACGTCTATATCGTAATATAACCTAACCTAACCCATCTAGACCCTCGCTGGTAATGTTTTACAAAATCCCGGTCGTGTCGTACCGTACGTCTCGGTGCGGACATTATATACGTCTATAACGTTATATAACCTAACCTAAGGCTACCTAACATCTCGAATGTAGTATTTCACAACATTCCTGGCGGGTCGGCCCCACTTTTCGGTGGGACCATTATATACGTCTATAACGTAATATAACCTAACCTAACCCATCTAGCCCCTGGCTGGGAATGTTTTACAGAATCCCGGTCGTGTCGTACCGTACGTCTCGGTGCGGACATTATATTCGTCTATAACTTTATGTGTCCTAACCTAAGGCAACTTAACATCTAGGTTGTAGTATTTTCCAACATTCCTGGCGGGTCGGCCCCTACTTCTCGGTGGGCACATTATATACGTCTATATCGTAATATAACCTAACCTAACCCATCTAGACCCTCGCTTGTAATGTTTTACAAAATCCCGGTCTTGTCGGCCCGTGCTTCTCGCTGGGCACATTATATACATCTATACCGTAATATAACCTAACCTAACTCATCTAGACCCTCGCTGGTAATGTTTTACAAAATCCCGGTCGTGTCGGCCCGTACTTCTCGGTGGGGACATTATATACGTCTATAACGTTATATATCCTAACCTAAGGCGACATAACATCTCGGATGTAGTATTTTCCAACATTCCTGGCGGGTCGGCCCCATCTTCTCGGTGGGAACATTATATACGTCTATAACGAAACATAACCTAACCTAACCCATCTAGCCCCTAGCTGGGAATGTTTTACAAAATCCCGGTCGTGTCAGCCCGTACTTTTCCGTGGGGACATTATATACGTCTATAACGTTATATATCCTAATCTAAGGGAACCTAACACCGCGGATGTAGTATTTCACAACATTCCTGGCGGGTCCGCCCCACTTCTCGGTGGGAACATTATATACGTCTATATCGTAATATAACCTAACCTAACCCAGCTAGACCCTCGCTGGTAATGTTTTACAAAATCCCGGTCGTGTCGGCCCGTACTTCTCGGTGCGGACATTATATACCTCTATAACGTTATATACCCTAACCTAAGGCAACTTAACATCTCGGATGTAGTATTTTCCAACATTCCTGGCGGGTCCGCCCCACTTTTCGGTGGGAGCATTATATACGTCTATAACGTAATATAACCTAACCTAACCCATCTAGCCCCTAGCCGGGAATGTTTTACAAAATCCCGGTCGTGTCGGTCCGTGCTTCAAGGTGGGCACATTATATACATCTATATCGTAATATAACCTAACCTAACCCATCTAGACCCTCGCTGGTAATATTTCACAAAATCCCCGTCGTGTCGGCCCGTACTTCTCGGTGGGGACATTATATACGTCTATAACTTTATATATACTAACCTAAGGGAACCTAACATCTCGGATGATGTATTTTCCAACATTCCTGGCGGGTCTGCCCCTACTTCTCGGTGGGCACATTATATACGTCTATATCGTAATATAACCTAACCTAACCCATCTAGACCCTCGCTGCTAATATTTCACAAAATCCCGGTCGTGTCGTCCCGTACGTCTCGGTGCGGACATTATATACGTCTATAACGTTATATATCCTAAACTAAGGCAACTTAACATCTCGGATGTAGTATTTTCCAACATTCCTGGCGGGTCGGCCCCACTTCTCGGTGGGAACATTATATACGTCTATAACGTAATATAACCTAACCTAACCCATGTAGCCCCTCGCTGGTAATGTTTTACAGAATCACGGTCGTGTCGTCCCGTATGTCTCGGTGCGGACATTATATACGTCTATAACTTTATGTGTCCTAACCTAAGGGAACCTAACATCGCGGATGTAGTATTTCACAACATTCCTGGCTGGTCGGCGCGAATTCTCGGTGGGAAGATTATATACGTCTACGTCGTAATATAACCTAACCTAACCCATTTAGACCCTCGCTGGTAATATTTCACAAAACCCCGGTCGTGTCGTCCCGTATGTCTCGGTGCGGACATTATATACGTCTATAACGTTATATATCCTAACCTGAGTGAACCTAACATCGCGGATGTAGTATTTCACAACATTCCTGGCTGGTTGGCGCCAATTCTCGGTGGGAACATTATATACGTCTATAACGTAATATAACCTAACCTAACCGATCTAGACCCTCGCTGGTAATGTTTTACAAAATCCCGGGCGTGTCGGCCCGTACTTCTCGGTGGGGACATTATATACGTCGATAACGTTATATACCCTAACCTAAGGGAACATAACATCTTGGATGTAGTATTTTCCAACATTCCTGGCGGGTCGGCCCCTACTTCTCGGTGGGCACATTATATACGTCTATATCGTAATATAACCTATCGTAACCCATCTAGACCCTCGCTGGTAATGTTTTACAAAATCCCGGTCGTGTCGGCACGTACTTCTCGGTGGGGAAATTATATACGTCTATAACGTTATATAACCTAACCTAAGGCTACCTAACATCTCGAATGTAGTATTTCACAACATTCCTCGCGGGTCGGCCCCACTTCTCGGTGGGAACATTATATACGTCTATAACGTAATATAACCTAACCTAACCCATGTAGCCCCTCGCTGGTAATGTTTTACAAAATCCCGGTCCTGTCGGCCCGTACTTCTCGGTGCGGACATTATATACCTCTATAACGTTATATACCCTAACCTAAGGCAACTTAACATCTCGGATGTAGTATTTTCCAACATTCCTGGCGGGTCCGCCCCACTTTTCGGTGGGAGCATTATATACGTCTATAACGTAATATAACCTAACCTATCCCATCTAGCCCCTAGCCGGGAATGTTTTACAAAATCCCGGTCGTGTCGGCCCGTGCTTCAAGGTGGGCACATTATATACATCTATATCGTAATATAACCTAACCTACCCCATCTAGACCCTCGCTGGTAATATTTCACAAAATCCCCGTCGTGTCGGCCCGTACTTCTCGGTGGGGACATTATATACGTCTATAACTTTATATATACTAACCTAAGGGAACCTAACATCTCGGATGTTGTATTTTCCAACATTCCTGGCGGGTCTGCCCCTACTTCTCGGTGGGCACATTATATACGTCTATATCGTAATATAACCTAACCTAACCCATCTAGACCCTCGCTGGTAATATTTCACAAAATCCCGGTCGTCTCGTCCCGTACGTCTCGGTGCGGACATTATATACGTCTATAACGTTATATATCCTAAACTAAGGCAACTTAACATCTCGGATGTAGTATTTTCCAACATTCCTGGCGGGTCGGCCCCACTTCTCGGTGGGAACATTATATACGTCTATAACGTAATATAACCTAACCTAACCGATCTAGCCCCGCACTGGTAATGTTTTACAGAATCCCGGTGGTGTCGTCCCGTACGTCTCGGTGCGGACATTATATACGTCTATAACGTTATATATCCTAACCTAAGGCAACTTAACATCTCGGATGTAGTATTTTCCAACATTCCTGGCGGATCGGCCCCAACTTCTCGGTGGGCACATTATATACGTCTATATCGTAATATAACCTAACCTAACCCATCTAGACCCTCGCTGGTAATGTTTTACAAAATCCCGGTCGTGTCGTACCGTACGTCTCGGTGCGGACATTATATACGTCTATAACGTTATATAACCTAACCTAAGGCTACCTAACATCTCGAATGTAATATTTCACAACATTCCTGGCGGGTCGGCTCCACTTCTCGGTGGGAACATTATATACGTCTATAACGTAATATAACCTAACCTATCCCATCTAGCCCCTAGCCGGGAATGTTTTACAAAATCCCGGTCGTGTCGGCCCGTGCTTCAAGGTGGGCACATTATATACATCTATATCGTAATATAACCTAACCTACCCCATCTAGACCCTCGCTGGTAATATTTCACAAAATCCCCGTCGTGTCGGCCCGTACTTCTCGGTGCGGACATTATATACGTCTATAACGTTATATATCCTAAACTAAGGCAACTTAACATCTCGGATGTAGTATTTTCCAACATTCCTGGCGGGTTGGCCCCACTTCTCGGTGGGAACATTATATACGTCTATAACGTAATATAACCTAACCTAACCCATGTAGCCCCTCGCTGGTAATGTTTTACAGAATCACGGACGTGTCGTCCCGTATGTCTCGGTGCGGACATTATATACGTCTATAACTTTATGTGTCCTAACCTAAGGGAACCTAACATCGCGGATGTAGTATTTCACAACATTCCTGGCTGGTCGGCGCGAATTGTCGGTGGGAACACTATATACTTCTATGTCGTAATATAACCTAACCAAACCCATCTAGACCCTCGCTGGTAATGTTTTACAAAATCCCGGTCGTGTCGTACCGTACGTCTCGGTGCGGACATTATATACGTCTATAACGTTATATAACCTAACCTAAGGCTACCTACCATCTCGAATGTAGTATTTCACAACATTCCTGGCGGGTCGGCCCGTACTTCTCGGTGGGGACATTATATACGTCTATAACGTTATATATACTAACCTAAGGGAACCTAACATCTCGGATGTAGTATTTCACAGCATTCCTGCCGGGTCGGCTCCACTTCTCGGTGGGAACATTATATACGTCTATAACATAATATAACCTAACCTAACCCATCTAGCCCCTCGCTGGTAATGTTTTACAGAATTCCGGTCGTGTCGGCCCGTACTTCTCGGCGGGGACATTATATACGCCTATAACGTTATATATACTAACCTAAGGGAACATAACATCTCGGATGTTGTATTTTCCAACATTCCTGGCGGGTCGGCCCCTACTTCTCTGTGGGCACATTATATACGTCTATATCGTAATATAACCTAACCTAACCCATCTAGACCCTCGCTTGTAATGTTTTACAAAATCCCGGTCGTGTCGGCCCGTGCTTCTCGCTGGGCACATTATATACATCTATACCGTAATATAACCTAACCTAACTCATCTAGACCCTCGCTGGTAATGTTTTACAAAATCCCGGTCGTGTCGGCCCGTACTTCTCGGTGGGGACATTATATACGTCTATAACGTTATATATCCTAACCTAAGGCGACTTAACATCTCGGATGTAGTATTTTCCAACATTCCTGGCGGGTCGGCCCCATCTTCTCGGTGGGAACATTATATACGTCTATAACGTAACATAACCTAACCTAACCCATCTAGCCCCTAGCTGGGAATGTTTTACAAAATCCCGGTCGTGTCAGCCCGTACTTTTCCGTGGGGACATTATATACGTCTATAACGTTATATATCCTAATCTAAGGGAACCTAACACCGCGGATGTAGTATTTCACAACATTCCTGGCGGGTCCGCCCCACTTCTCGGTGGGAACATTATATACGTCTATATCGTAATATAACCTAACCTAACCCAGCTAGACCCTCGCTGGTAATGTTTTACAAAATCCCGGTCGTGTCGGCCCGTACTTCTCGGTGCGGACATTATATACCTCTATAACGTTATATACCCTAACCTAATGCAACTTAACATCTCGGATGTAGTATTTTCCAACATTCCTGGCGGGTCCGCCCCACTTTTCGTTGGGAGCATTATATACGTCTATAACGTAATATAACCTAACCTAACCCATCTAGCCCCTAGCCGGGAATGTTTTACAAAATCCCGGTCGTGTCGGCCCGTGCTTCAAGGTGGGCACATTATATACATCTATATCGTAATATAACCTAACCTAACCCATCTAGACCCTCGCTGGTAATATTTCACAAAATCCCCGTCGTGTCGGCCCGTACTTCTTGGTGGGGACATTATATACGTCTATAACTTTATATATACTAACCTAAGGGAACCTAACATCTCGAATGTTGTATTTTCCAACATTCCTGGCGGGTCTGCACCTACTTCTCGGTGGGCACATTATATACGTCTATATCGTAATATAACCTAACCTAACCCATCTAGACCCTCGCTGGTAATGTTTTACAAAATCCCGGTCGTGTCGTACCGTACGTCTCGGTGCGGACATTATATACGTCTATAACGTTATATAACCTAACCTAAGGCTACCTAACATCTCGAATGTAGTATTTCACAACATTCCTGGCGAGTCGGCCCCACCTCTCGGTGGGAACATTATATACGTCTATAACGTAATATAACCTAACCTAACCCATCTAGCCCCTCGCTGGTAATGTTTTACAGAATCTCGGTCGTGTCGTCCCGTATGTCTCGGTGCGGACATTATATACGTCTATAACTTTATGTATCCAAACCTAAGGCAACTTAACATCTGGGATGTAGTATTTTCCAACATTCCTGGCGGGTCGGCCCCAACTTCTCGGTGGGCACATTATATACGTCTATATCGTAATATAACCAAACCTAACCCATCTAGACCCTCGCTGGTAATGTTTTACAAAATCGCGGTCATGTCGGCCCGTACTTCTCGGTGGGGACATTATATACGTCTATAACGTTATATACCCTAACCTAATGCAACTTAACATCCCGGATGTAGTATTTTCCAACATTCCTGGCGGGTCCGCCCCACTTTTCGTTGGGAGCATTATATACGTCTATAACGTAATATAACCTAACCTAACCCATCTAGCCCCTAGCCGGGAATGTTTTACAAAATCCCGGTCGTGTCGGCCCGTGCTTCAAGGTGGGCACATTATATACATCTATATCGTAATATAACCTAACCTAACCCATCTAGACCCTCGCTGGTAATATTTCACAAAATCCCCGTCGTGTCGGCCCGTACTTCTTGGTGGGGACATTATATACGTCTATAACTTTATATATACTAACCTAAGGCAACTTAACATCTCGGATGTAGTATTTCACAACCTTCCTCGCGGGTCGGCCCCACTTCTCGGTGGGAACATTATATACGTCTATAACCTAATATAACCTAACCTAACCCATGTAGCCCCTCGCTGGTAATGTTTTACAGAATCACGGTCGTGTCGTCCCGTATGTCTCGGTGCGGACATTATATACGTCTATAACGTTATATATACTAACCTAAGGGAACCTAACATCGCGGATGTAGTATTTCACAACATTCCTGGCTGGTCGGCGCGAATTGTCGGTGGGAACACTATATACGTCTATGTCGTAATATAACCTAACCAAACCCATCTAGACCCTCGCTGGTAATATTTCACAAAATCCCGGTCGTGTCGTCCCGTATGTCTCGGTGCGGACATTATATACGTCTATAACGTTATATACCCTAACCTAAGGCAACTTAACATCTCGGATGTAGTATTTTCCAACATTCCTGGCGGGTCCGCCCCACTTTTCGGTGGGACCATTATATACGTCTATAACGTAATATAACCTAACCTAACCCATCTAGCCCCTGGCTGGGAATGTTTTACAGAATCCCGGTCGTGTCGTACCGTACGTCTCGGTGCGGACATTATATTCGTCTATAACTTTATGTGTCCTAACCTAAGGCAACTTAACATCTAGGTTGTAGTATTTTCCAACATTCCTGGCGGGTCGGCCCCTACTTCTCGGTGGGCACATTATATACGTCTATATCGTAATATAACCTAACCTAACCCATGTAGCCCCTCGCTGGTAATGTTTTACAGAATCACGGTCGTGTCGTCCCGTATGTCTCGGTGCGGACATTATATACGTCTATAACGTTATATATCCTAACCTAAGGCAACTTAACATCTCGGATGTAGTATTTTCCAACATTCCTGGCGGATCGGCCCCAACTTCTCGGTGGGCACATTATATACGTCTATATCGTAATATAACCTAACCTAACCCATCTAGACCCTCGCTGGTAATGTTTTACAAAATCCCGGTCGTGTCGTACCGTACGTCTCGGTGCGGACATTATATACGTCTATAACGTTATATAACCTAACCTAAGGCTACCTAACATCTCGAATGTAGTATTTCACAACATTCCTGGCGGGTCGGCCCCACTTCTCGGTGGGAACATTATATACGTCTATAACGTAATATAACCTAACCCAACCGATCTAGCCCCTCGCTGGTAATGTTTTACAAAATTCCGGGCGTGTCGGCCCGTACTTCTCGGTGGGGACATTATATACGTCGATAACGTTATATACCCTAACCTAAGGGAACATAACATCTTGGATGTAGTATTTTCCAACATTCCTGGCGGGTCGGCCCCTACTTCTCGGTGGGCACATTATATACGTCTATATCGTAATATAACCTATCGTAACCCATCTAGACCCACGCTGGTAATGTTTTACAAAATCCCGGTCGTGTCGGCGCGTACTTCTCGGTGGGGAAATTATATACGTCTATAACGTTATATAACCTAACCTAAGGCTACCTAACATCTCGAATGTAGTATTTCACAACATTCCTCGCGGGTCGGCCGCACTTCTCGGTGGGAACATTATATATGTCTATAACGTAATATAACCTAACCTAACCCATGTAGCCCCTCGCTGGTAATGTTTTACAGAATCACGGTCGTGTCGTCCCGTATGTCTCGGTGCGGACATTATATACGTCTATAACTTTATGTGTCCTAACCTAAGGGAACCTAACATCGCGGATGTAGTATTTCACAACATTCCTGGCAGGTCGGCGCGAATTCTCGGTGGGAACATTATATACGTCTACGTCGTAATATAACCTAACCTAACCCATTTAGACCCTCGCTGGTAATATTTCACAAAATCCCGGTCGTGTCCTCCCGTATGTCTCTGTGCGGACATTATATACGTCTATAACGTTATATATCCTAACCTGAGTGAACCTAACATCGCGGATGTAGTATTTCACAACATTCCTGGCTGGTCGGCGCCAATTCTCGGTGGGAACATTATATACGTCTATAACGTAATATAACCTAACCTAACCGATCTAGACCCTCGCTGGTAATGTTTTACAAAATCCCGGTCGTGTCGTACCGTACGTCTCGGTGCGGACATTATATACGTCTATAACGTTATATAACCTAACCTAAGGCTACCTACCATCTCGAATGTAGTATTTCACAACATTCCTGGCGGGTCGGCCCGTACTTCTCGGTGGGGACATTATATACGTCTATAACGTTATATATACTAACCTAAGGGAACCTAACATCTCGGATGTAGTATTTCACAGCATTCCTGCCGGGTCGGCTCCACTTCTCGGTGGGAACATTATATACGTCTATAACATAATATAACCTAACCTAACCCATCTAGCCCCTCGCTGGTAATGTTTTACAGAATTCCGGTCGTGTCGGCCCGTACTTCTCGGCGGGGACATTATATACGCCTATAACGTTATATATACTAACCTAAGGGAACATAACATCTCGGATGTTGTATTTTCCAACATTCCTGGCGGGTCGGCCCCTACTTCTCTGTGGGCACATTATATACGTCTATATCGTAATATAACCTAACCTAACCCATCTAGACCCTCGCTTGTAATGTTTTACAAAATCCCGGTCGTGTCGGCCCGTGCTTCTCGCTGGGCACATTATATACATCTATACCGTAATATAACCTAACCTAACTCATCTAGACCCTCGCTGGTAATGTTTTACAAAATCCCGGTCGTGTCGGCCCGTACTTCTCGGTGGGGACATTATATACGTCTATAACGTTATATATCCTAACCTAAGGCGACTTAACATCTCGGATGTAGTATTTTCCAACATTCCTGGCGGGTCGGCCCCATCTTCTCGGTGGGAACATTATATACGTCTATAACGTAACATAACCTAACCTAACCCATCTAGCCCCTAGCTGGGAATGTTTTACAAAATCCCGGTCGTGTCAGCCCGTACTTTTCCGTGGGGACATTATATACGTCTATAACGTTATATATCCTAATCTAAGGGAACCTAACACCGCGGATGTAGTATTTCACAACATTCCTGGCGGGTCCGCCCCACTTCTCGGTGGGAACATTATATACGTCTATATCGTAATATAACCTAACCTAACCCAGCTAGACCCTCGCTGGTAATGTTTTACAAAATCCCGGTCGTGTCGGCCCGTACTTCTCGGTGCGGACATTATATACCTCTATAACGTTATATACCCTAACCTAATGCAACTTAACATCTCGGATGTAGTATTTTCCAACATTCCTGGCGGGTCCGCCCCACTTTTCGTTGGGAGCATTATATACGTCTATAACGTAATATAACCTAACCTAACCCATCTAGCCCCTAGCCGGGAATGTTTTACAAAATCCCGGTCGTGTCGGCTCGGGCTTCAAGGTGGGCACATTATATACATCTATATCGTAATATAACCTAACCTAACCCATCTAGACCCTCGCTGGTAATATTTCACAAAATCCCCGTCGTGTCGGCCCGTACTTCTTGGTGGGGACATTATATACGTCTATAACTTTATATATACTAACCTAAGGGAACCTAACATCTCGGATGTTGTATTTTCCAACATTCCTGGCGGGTCTGCACCTACTTCTCGGTGGGCACATTATATACGTCTATATCGTAATATAACCTAACCTAACCCATCTAGACCCTCGCTGGTAATGTTTTACAAAATCCCGGTCGTGTCGTACCGTACGTCTCGGTGCGGACATTATATACGTCTATAACGTTATATAACCTAACCTAAGGCTACCTAACATCTCGAATGTAGTATTTCACAACATTCCTGGCGAGTCGGCCCCACCTCTCGGTGGGAACATTATATACGTCTATAACGTAATATAACCTAACCTAACCCATCTAGCCCCTCGCTGGTAATGTTTTACAGAATCTCGGTCGTGTCGTCCCGTATGTCTCGGTGCGGACATTATATACGTCTATAACTTTATGTATCCAAACCTAAGGCAACTTAACATCTGGGATGTAGTATTTTCCAACATTCCTGGCGGGTCGGCCCCAACTTCTCGGTGGGCACATTATATACGTCTATATCGTAATATAACCAAACCTAACCCATCTAGACCCTCGCTGGTAATGTTTTACAAAATCGCGGTCATGTCGGCCCGTACTTCTCGGTGGGGACATTATATACGTCTATAACGTTATATATCCTAACCTAAGGCAACTTAACATCTCGGATGTAGTATTTTCCAACATTCCTTGGCGGGTCGGCCCCACTTCTCGGTGGGAACATTATATACGTCTATAACGTAATATAACCTAACCTAACCGATCTAGCCCCTCACTGGTAATGTTTTACAGAATCCCGGTCGTGTCGTCCCGTACGTCTCGGTGCGGACATTATATACGTCTATAACTTATATATACTAACCTAAGGGAACCTAACATCTCGGATGTAGTATTTCACAGCATTCCTGCCGGGTCGGCTCCACTTCTCGGTGGGAACATTATATACGTCTATAACGTAATATAACCTAACCTAACCCTCGCTGGTAATGTTTTACAGAATTCCGGTCGTGTCGTCCCGTACGTCTCGGTGCGGACATTATATACGTCTATAACGTTATCTATCCTAACCTAAGGCAACTTAACATCTCGGATGTAGTATTATCCAACATTTCTTGCGGGACGGCCCCAACTTTTCGGTGGGCACATTATATACGTCTATATCGTAATATAACCTAACCTAACCCATGTAGC
Source organism: Xylocopa violacea (assembly GCA_963969225.1). Classification (NCBI taxonomy): domain Eukaryota; kingdom Metazoa; phylum Arthropoda; class Insecta; order Hymenoptera; family Apidae; genus Xylocopa; species Xylocopa violacea. Next base: position 556,133 of record CAXAJV010000732.1, read on the forward strand.
CCCTCGCTGGTAATGTTTTACAGAATCACGGTCGTGTCGTCCCGTATGTCTCGGTGCGGACATTATATACGTCTATAACTTTATGTGTCCTAACCTAAGGGAACCTAACATCGCGGATGTAGTATTTCACAACATTCCTGGCTGGTCGGCGCGAATTCTCGGTGGGAACATTTTATACGTCTACGTCGTAATATAACCTAACCTAACCCATTTAGAACCTCGCTGGTAATATTTCACAAAACCCCGGTCGTGTCGTCCCGTATGTCTCGGTGCGGACATTATATACGTCTATAACGTTATATATCCTAACCTGAGTGAACCTAACATCGCGGATGTAGTATTCCACAACATTCCTGGCTGGTCGGCGCCAATTCTCGGTGGGAACATTATATACGTCTATAACGTAATATAACCTAAACTAACCGATCTAGACCCTCGCTGGTAATGTTTTACAAAATCCCGGGCGTGTCGGCCCGTACTTCTCGGTGGGGACATTATATACGTCGATAACGTTATATACCCTAACCTAAGGGAACATTACATCTTGGATGTAGTATTTTCCAACATTCCTGGGGGGTCGGCCCCTACTTCTCGGTGGGCACATTATATACGTCTATATCGTAATATAACCTATCGTAACCCATCTAGACCCTCGCTGGTAATGTTTTACAAAATCCCGGTCGTGTCGGCCCGTACTTCTCGGTGGGGAAATTATATACGTCTATAACGTTATATAACCTAACCTAAGGCTACCTAACATCTCGAATGTAGTATTTCACAACATTCCTCGCGGGTCGGCCCCACTTCTCGGTGGGAACATTATATACGTCTATAACGTAATATAACCTAACCTAACCCATGTAGCCCCTCGCTGGTAATGTTTTACAGAATCACGGTCGTGTCGTCCCGTATGTCTCGGTGCGGACATTATATACGTCTATAACGTTATATACCCTAACCTAAGGCAACTTAACATCTCGGATGTAGTATTTTCCAACATTCCTGGCGGGTCCGCCCCACTTTTCGGTGGGACCATTATATACGTCTATAACGTAATATAACCTAACCTAACCCATCTAGCCCCTGGCTGGGAATGTTTTACAGAATCCCGGTCGTGTCGTACCGTACGTCTCGGTGCGGACATTATATTCGTCTATAACTTTATGTGTCCTAACCTAAGGCAACTTAACATCTAGGTTGTAGTATTTTCCAACATTCCTGGCGGGTCGGCCCCTACTTCTCGGTGGGCACATTATATACGTCTATATCGTAATATAACCTAACCTAACCCATGTAGCCCCTCGCTGGTAATGTTTTACAGAATCACGGTCGTGTCGTCCCGTATGTCTCGGTGCGGACATTATATGCGTCTATAACTTTATGTGTCCTAACCTAAGGGAACCTAACATCGCGGATGTAGTATTTCACAACATTCCTGGCTGGTCGGCGCGAATTCTCGGTGGGAACATTTTATACGTCTACGTCGTAATATAACCTAACCTAACCCATTTAGACCCTCGCTGGTAATATTTCACAAAACCCCGGTCGTGTCGTCCCGTATGTCTCGGTGCGGACATTATATACGTCTATAACGTTATATATCCTAACCTGAGTGAACCTAACATCGCGGATGTAGTATTCCACAACATTCCTGGCTGGTCGGCGCCAATTCTCGGTGGGAACATTATATACGTCTATAACGTAATATAACCTAAACTAACCGATCTAGACCCTCGCTGGTAATGTTTTACAAAATCCCGGGCGTGTCGGCCCGTACTTCTCGGTGGGGACATTATATACGTCGATAACTTTATATACCCTAACCTAAGGGAACATTACATCTTGGATGTAGTATTTTCCAACATTCCTGGCGGGTCGGCCCCTACTTCTCGGTGGGCACATTATATACGTCTATATCGTAATATAACCTATCGTAACCCATCTAGACCCTCGCTGGTAATGTTTTACAAAATCCCGGTCGTGTCGGCCCGTACTTCTCGGTGGGGAAATTATATACGTCTATAACGTTATATAACCTAACCTAAGGCTACCTAACATCTCGAATGTAGTATTTCACAACATTCCTCGCGGGTCGGCCCCACTTCTCGGTGGGAACATTATATACGTCTATAACGTAATATAACCTAACCTAACCCATGTAGCCCCTCGCTGGTAATGTTTTACAGAATCACGGTCGTGTCGTCCCGTATGGCTCGGTGCGGACATTATATACGTCTATAACGTTATATATCCTAACCTAAGGCAACTTAACATCTCGGATGTAGTATTTCACAACCTTCCTCGCGGGTCGGCCCCACTTCTCGGTGGGAACATTATATACGTCTATAACGTAATATAACCTAACCTAACCCATGTAGCCCCTCGCTGGTAATGTTTTACAGAATCACGGTCGTGTCGTCCCGTATGTCTCGGTGCGGACATTATATACGTCTATAACGTTATATATACTAACCTAAGGGAACCTAACATCGCGGATGTAGTATTTCACAACATTCCTGGCTGGTCGGCGCGAATTGTCGGTGGGAACACTATATACGTCTATGTCGTAATATAACCTAACCAAACCCATCTAGACCCTCGCTGGTAATATTTCACAAAATCCCGGTCGTGTCGTCCCGTATGTCTCGGTGCGGACATTATATACGTCTATAACGTTATATACCCTAACCTAAGGCAACTTAACATCTCGGATGTAGTATTTTCCAACATTCCTGGCGGGTCCGTCCCACTTTTCGGTGGGACCATTATATACGTCTATAACGTAATATAACCTAACCTAACCCATCTAGCCCCTGGCTGGGAATGTTTTACAGAATCCCGGTCGTGTCGTACCGTACGTCTCGGTGCGGACATTATATTCGTCTATAACTTTATGTGTCCTAACCTAAGGCAACTTAACATCTAGGTTGTAGTATTTTCCAACATTCCTGGCGGGTCGGCCCCTACTTCTCGGTGGGCACATTATATACGTCTATATCGTAATATAACCTAACCTAACCCATGTAGCCCCTCGCTGGTAATGTTTTACAGAATCACGGTCGTGTCGTCCCGTATGTCTCGGTGCGGACATTATATACGTCTATAACTTTATGTGTCCTAACCTAAGGGAACCTAACATCGCGGATGTAGTATTTCACAACATTCCTGGCTGGTCGGCGCGAATTCTCGGTGGGAACATTTTATACGTCTACGTCGTAATATAACCTAACCTAACCCATTTAGAACCTCGCTGGTAATATTTCACAAAACCCCGGTCGTGTCGTCCCGTATGTCTCGGTGCGGACATTATATACGTCTATAACGTTATATATCCTAACCTGAGTGAACCTAACATCGCGGATGTAGTATTCCACAACATTCCTGGCTGGTCGGCGCCAATTCTCGGTGGGAACATTATATACGTCTATAACGTAATATAACCTAAACTAACCGATCTAGACCCTCGCTGGTAATGTTTTACAAAATCCCGGGCGTGTCGGCCCGTACTTCTCGGTGGGGACATTATATACGTCGATAACGTTATATACCCTAACCTAAGGGAACATTACATCTTGGATGTAGTATTTTCCAACATTCCTGGGGGGTCGGCCCCTACTTCTCGGTGGGCACATTATATACGTCTATATCGTAATATAACCTATCGTAACCCATCTAGACCCTCGCTGGTAATGTTTTACAAAATCCCGGTCGTGTCGGCCCGTACTTCTCGGTGGGGAAATTATATACGTCTATAACGTTATATAACCTAACCTAAGGCTACCTAACATCTCGAATGTAGTATTTCACAACATTCCTCGCGGGTCGGCCCCACTTCTCGGTGGGAACATTATATACGTCTATAACGTAATATAACCTAACCTAACCCATGTAGCCCCTCGCTGGTAATGTTTTACAGAATCACGGTCGTGTCGTCCCGTATGTCTCGGTGCGGACATTATATACGTCTATAACTTTATGTGTCCTAACCTAAGGGAACCTAACATCGCGGATGTAGTATTTCACAACATTCCTGGCTGGTCGGCTCGAATTCTCGGTGGGAACATTATATACGTCTACGTCGTAATATAACCTAACCTAACCCATTTAGACCCTCGCTGGTAATATTTCACAAAATCCCGGTCGTGTCGTCCCGTATGTCTCGGTGCGGACATTATATACGTCTATAACGTTATATATCCTAACCTAGGTGAACCTAACATCGCGGATGTAGTATTTCACAACATTCCTGGCTGGTCGGCGCCAATTCTCGGTGGGAACATTATATACGTCTATAACGTAATATAACCTAACCTAACCGATCTAGACCCTCGCTGATAATGTTTTACAAAATCCCGGGCGTGTCGGCCCGTACTTCTCGGTGGGGACATTATATACGTCGATAACGTTATATACCCTAACCTAAGGGAACATAACATCTTGGATGTAGTATTTTCCAACATTCCTGGCGGGTCGGCCCCTACTTCTCGGTGGGCACATTATATACGTCTATATCGTAATATAACCTATCGTAACCCATCTAGACCCTCGCTGGTAATGTTTTACAAAATCCCGGTCGTGTCGGCCCGTACTTCTCGGTGGGGAAATTATATACGTCTATAACGTTATATAACCTAACCTAAGGCTACCTAACATCTCGAATGTAGTATTTCACAACCTTCCTCGCGGGTCGGCCCCACTTCTCGGTGGGAACATTATATACGTCTATAACGTAATATAACCTAACCTAACCCATGTAGCCCCTCGCTGGTAATGTTTTACAGAATCACGGTCGTGTCGTCCCGTATGTCTCGGTGCGGACATTATATACGTCTATAACGTTATATATACTAACCTAAGGGAACCTAACATCGCGGATGTAGTATTTCACAACATTCCTGGCTGGTCGGCGCGAATTGTCGGTGGGAACACTATATACGTCTATGTCGTAATATAACCTAACCAAACCCATCTAGACCCTCGCTGGTAATATTTCACAAAATCCCGGTCGTGTCGTCCCGTATGTCTCGGTGCGGACATTATATACGTCTATAACGTTATATACCCTAACCTAAGGCAACTTAACATCTCGGATGTAGTATTTTCCAACATTCCTGGCGGGTCCGCCCCACTTTTCGGTGGGACCATTATATACGTCTATAACGTAATATAACCTAACCTAACCCATCTAGCCCCTCGCTGGTAATGTTTTACAGAATTCCGGTCGTGTCGGCCCGTACTTCTCGGTGGGGTCATTATATTCGTCTATAACTTTATGTGTCCTAACCTAAGGCAACTTAACATCTAGGTTGTAGTATTTTCCAACATTCCTGGCGGGTCGGCCCCTACTTCTCGGTGGGCACATTATATACGTCTATATCGTAATATAACCTAACCTAACCCATGTAGCCCCTCACTGGTAATGTTTTACAGAATCCCGGTCGTGTCGTCCCGTATGTCTCGGTGCGGACATTATATACGTCTATAACTTTATGTGTCCTAACCTAAGGGAACCTAACATCGCGGATGTAGTATTTCACAACATTCCTGGCTGGTCGGCTCGAATTCTCGGTGGGAACATTATATACGTCTACGTCGTAATATAACCTAACCTAACCCATTTAGACCCTCGCTGGTAATATTTCACAAAATCCCGGTCGTGTCGTCCCGTATGTCTCGGTGCGGACATTATATACGTCTATAACGTTATATATCCTAACCTGAGTGAACCTAACATCGCGGATGTAGTATTTCACAACATTCCTGGCTGGTCGGCGCCAATTCTCGGTGGGAACATTATATACGTCTATAACGTAATATAACCTAACCTAACCGATCTAGACCCTCGCTGGTAATGTTTTACAAAATCCCGGGCGTGTCGGCCCGTACTTCTCGGTGGGGACATTATATACGTCGATAACGTTATATACCCTAACCTAAGGGAACATAACATCTTGGATGTAGTATTTTCCAACATTCCTGGCGGGTCGGCCCCTACTTCTCGGTGGGCACATTATATACGTCTATATCGTAATATAACCTATCGTAACCCATCTAGACCCTCGCTGGTAATGTTTTACAAAATCCCGGTCGTGTCGGCCCGTACTTCTCGGTGGGGAAATTATATACGTCTATAACGTTATATAACCTAACCTAAGGCTACCTAACATCTCGAATGTAGTATTTCACAACCTTCCTCGCGGGTCGGCCCCACTTCTCGGTGGGAACATTATATACGTCTATAACGTAATATAACCTAACCTAACCCATGTAGCCCCTCGCTGGTAATGTTTTACAGAATCACGGTCGTGTCGTCCCGTATGTCTCGGTGCGGACATTATATACGTCTATAACGTTATATATACTAACCTAAGGGAACCTAACATCGCGGATGTAGTATTTCACAACATTCCTGGCTGGTCGGCGCGAATTGTCGGTGGGAACACTATATACGTCTATGTCGTAATATAACCTAACCAAACCCATCTAGACCCTCGCTGGTAATATTTGACAAAATCCCGGTCGTGTCGTCCCGTATGTCTCCGTGCGGACATTATATACGTCTATAACGTTATATACCCTAACCTAAGGCAACTTAACATCTCGGATGTAGTATTTTCCAACATTCCTGGCGGGTCGGCCCCTACTTCTCGGTGGGCACATTATATACGTCTATATCGTAATATAACCTAACCTAACCCATCTAGACCCTCGCTGGTAATGTTTTACAAAATCCCGGTCGTGTCGGCCCGTACTTCTCGGTGGGGACATTATATACATCTATAACGTTATATATCCTAACCTAAGGGAACCTAACATCTCGGATGTAGTATTTCACAACATTCCTGGCTGGTCAGCGCCGATTCTCGGTGGGAACATTATATACGTCTATGTCGTAATATAAACTAACCTAACCCATCTAGACCCTCGCTGGTAATATTTCACAAAATCCCGGTCGTGTCGTCCCGTATGTCTCGGTGCGGATATTATATACGTCTATAACGTTATATATCCTAACCTGATGGAACCTAACATCGCGGATGTAGTATTTCACAACATTCCTGGCTGGTCGGCGCCAATTCTCGGTGGGAACATTATATACGTCTATATCGTAATATAACCTAACCTAACCCATCTAGACCCTCGCTGGTAATGTTTCACAAAATCCCGGTCGTGTCGGTCCGTACTTCTCGGTGGGGACATCATATCAGTCTATAACGTTATATATACTAACCTAAGGGAACCTAACATCTCGGATGTAGTATTTCACAATATTCCTGGCGGGTCGGCCCCACTTCTCGGTGGGAACATTATACACATCTATAATGTTATATAACCTAACCTAACCGATCTAGCCCCTCGCTGGTAATGTTTTACAGAATCCCGGTCGTGTCGTCGCGTACGTCTCGGTGCGGACATTATATACGTCTATAACGTTATATATCCTAACCTAAGGCAACTTAACATCTCGGATGTAGTATTTCACAACATTCCTGGCGGGTCGGCTCCACTTCTCGGTGGGGACATTATATACGTCTATAACGTTATATATCCTAACCTAAGGCGACTTAACATCTCGGATGTAGTATTTTCCAACATTCCTGGCGAGTCGGCCCCATCTTCTCGGTGTGAACATTATATACGTCTATAACGTAACATAACCTAACCTAACCCATCTAGCCCCTAGCTGGGAATGTTTTACAAAATCCCGGTCGTGTCAGCCCGTACTTTTCCGTGGGGACATTATATACGTCTATAACGTTATATATCCTAATCTAAGGGAACCTAACACCGCGGATGTAGTATTTCACAACATTCCGACGGGTCCGCCCCACTTCTCGGTGGGAACATTATATACGTCTATATCGTAATATAACCTAACCTAACCCAGCTAGACCCTCGCTGGTAATGTTTTACAAAATCCCGGTCGTGTCGGCCCGTACTTCTCGGTGCGGACATTATATACCTCTATAACGTTATATACCCTAACCTAATGCAACTTAACATCTCGGATGTAGTATTTTCCAACATCCCTGGCGGGTCCGCCCCACTTTTCGGGGGGAGCATTATATACGTCTATAACGTAATATAACCTAACCCAACCCATCTAGCCCCTAGCCGGGAATGTTTTACAAAATCCCGGTCGTGTCGGCCCGTGCTTCAAGGTGGGCACATTATATACATCTATATCGTAATATAACCTAACCTAACCCATCTAGACCCTCGCTGGTAATATTTCACAAAATCCCCGTCGTGTCGGCCCGTACTTCTCGGTGGGGACATTATATACGTCTATAACTTTATATATACTAACCTAAGGGAACCTAACATCTCGGATGTTGTATTTTCCAACATTCCTGGCGGGTCTGCCCCTACTTCTCGGTGGGCACATTATATACGTCTATATCGTAATATAACCTAACCTAACCCATCTAGACCCTCGCTGGTAATATTTCACAAAATCCCGGTCGTGTCGTCCCGTACGTCTCGGTGCGGACATTATATACGTCTATAACGTTATATATCCTAACCTAAGGCAACTTAACATCTCGGATGTAGTATTTTCCAACATTCCTGGCGGGTCGGCCCCACTTCTCGGTGGGAACATTATATACGTCTATAACGTAATATAACCTAACCTAACCGATCTAGCCCCTCACTGGTAATGTTTTACAGAATCCCGGTCGTGTCGTCCCGTACGTCTCGGTGCGGACATTATATACGTCTATAACGTTATATATCCTAACCTAAGGCAAATTAACATCTCGGATGTAGTATTTTCCAACATTCCTGGCGGGTCGGCCCCACTTCTCGGTGGGAACATTATATACGTCTATAACGTAATATAACCTAACCTAACAGATCTAGCCCCTCACTGGTAATGTTTTACAGAATCCCGGTCGTGTCGTCCCGTACGTCTCGGTGCGGACATTATATACGTCAATAACGTTATATACCCTAACCTAAGGCAACTTAACATCTCGGAAGTAGTATTTTCCAACATTCCTGGCGGGTCCGCCCCACTTTTCGGTGGGACCATTATATACGTCTATAACGTAATATAACCTAACCTAACCCATCTAGCCCCTGGCTGGGAATGTTTTACAGAATCCCGGTCGTGTCTTACCGTACGTCTCGGTGCGGACATTATATTCGTCTATAACTTTATGTGTCCTAACCTAAGGCAACTTAACATCTAGGTTGTAGTATTTTCCAACATTCCTGGCGGGTCGGCCCCTACTTCTCGGTGGGCACATTATATACGTCTATATCGTAATATAACCTAACCTAACCCATGTAGCCCCTCGCTGGTAATGTTTTACAGAATCACGGTCGTGTCGTCCCGTATGTCTCGGTGCGGACATTATATACGTCTATAACTTTATGTGTCCTAACCTAAGGGAACCTAACATCGCGGATGTAGTATTTCACAACATTCCTGGCTGGTCGGCGCGAATTCTCGGTGAGAACATTATATACGTCTACGTCGTAATATAACCTAACCTAACCCATTTAGACCCTCGCTGGTAATATTTCACAAAACCCCGGTCGTGTCGTCCCGTATGTCTCGGTGCGGACATTATATACGTCTATAACGTTATATATCCTAACCTGAGTGAACCTAACATCGCGGATGTAGTATTTCACAACATTGCTGGCTGGTCGGCGCCAATTCTCGGTGGGAACATTATATACGTCTATAACGTAATATAACCTAAACTAACCGATCTAGACCCTCGCTGGTAATGTTTTACAAAATCCCGGGCGTGTCGGCCCGTACTTCTCGGTGGGGACATTATATACGTCGATAACGTTATATACCCTAACCTAAGGGAACATTACATCTTGGATGTAGTATTTTCCAACATTCCTGGCGGGTCGGCCCCTACTTCTCGGTGGGCACATTATATACGTCTATATCGTAATATAACCTATCGTAACCCATCTAGACCCTCGCTGGTAATGTTTTACAAAATCCCGGTCGTGTCGGCCCGTACTTCTCGGTGGGGAAATTATATACGTCTATAACGTTATATAACCTAACCTAAGGCTACCTAACATCTCGAATGTAGTATTTCACAACATTCCTCGCGGGTCGGCCCCACTTCTCGGTGGGAACATTATATACGTCTATAACGTAATATAACCTAACCTAACCCATGTAGCCCCTCGCTGGTAATGTTTTACAGAATCACGGTCGTGTCGTCCCGTATGTCTCGGTGCGGACATTATATACGTCTATAACTTTATGTGTCCTAACCTAAGGGAACCTAACATCGCGGATGTAGTATTTCACAACATTCCTGGCTGGTCGGCGCGAATTGTCGGTGGGAACACTATATACGTCTATGTCGTAATATAACCTAACCAAACCCATCTAGACCCTCGCTGGTAATATTTGACAAAATCCCGGTCGTGTCGTCCCGTATGTCTCGGTGCGGACATTATATACGTCTATAACGTTATATACCCTAACCTAAGGCAACTTAACATCTCGGATGTAGTATTTTCCAACATTCCTGGCGGGTCCGCCCCACTTTTCGGTGGGACCATTATATACGTCTATAACGTAATATAACCTAACCTAACCCATCTAGACCCTCGCTGGTAATGTTTTACAAAATCCCGGTCGTGTCGTACCGTACGTCTCGATGCGGACATTATATACGTCTATAACGTTATATAGCCTAACCTAAGGCTACCTAACATCTCGAATGTAGTATTTCACAACATTCCCGGCGGGTCGGCCCCACTTCTCGGTGGGAACATTATATACGTCTATAACGTAATATAACCTAACCTAACCCATCTAGCCCCTCGCTGGTAATGTTTTACAGAGTCTCGGTCGTGTCGTCCCGTATGTCTCGGTGCGGACATTATATACGTCTATAACTTTATGTATCCTAACCTAAGGCAACTTAACATCTGGGATGTAGTATTTTCCAACATTCCTGGCGGGTCCGCCCCACTTTTCGGTGGGACCATTATATACGTCTATAACGTAATATAACCTAACCTAACCCATCTAGCCCCTGGCTGGGAATGTTTTACAGAATCCCGGTCGTCTCGTACCGTACGTCTCGGTGCGGACATTATATTCGTCTATAACTTTATGTGTCCTAACCTAAGGCAACTTAACATCTAGGTTGTAGTATTTTCCAACATTCCTGGCGGGTCGGCCCCTACTTCTCGGCGGGCACATTATATACGTCTATATCGTAATATAACCTAACCTAACCCATGTAGCCCCTCGCTGGTAATGTTTTACAGAATCACGGTCGTGTCGTCCCGTATGTCTCGGTGCGGACATTATATAAGTCTATAACTTTATGTGTCCTAACCTAAGGGAACCTAACATCGCGGATGTAGTATTTCACAACATTCCTGGCTGGTCGGCGCGAATTCTCGGTGGGAACATTATATACGTCTACGTCGTAATATAACCTAACCTAACCCATTTAGACCCTCGCTGGTAATATTTGACAAAATCCCGGTCGTGTCGTCCCGTATGTCTCCGTGCGGACATTATATACGTCTATAACGTTATATATCCTAACCTAAGGCGACTTAACATCTCGGATGTAGTATTTTCCAACATTCCTGGCGAGTCGGCCCCATCTTCTCGGTGTGAACATTATATACGTCTATAACGTAACATAACCTAACCTAACCCATCTAGCCCCTAGCTGGGAATGTTTTACAAAATCCCGGTCGTGTCAGCCCGTACTTTTCCGTGGGGACATTATATACGTCTATAACGTTATATATCCTAATCTAAGGGAACCTAACACCGCGGATGTAGTATTTCACAACATTCCTGGCGGGTCCGCCCCACTTCTCGGTGGGAACATTATATACGTCTATATCGTAATATAACCTAACCTAACCCAGCTAGACCCTCGCTGGTAATGTTTTACAAAATCCCGGTCGTGTCGGCCCGTACTTCTCGGTGCGGACATTATATACCTCTATAACGTTATATACCCTAACCTAATGCAACTTAACATCTCGGATGTAGTATTTTCCAACATTCCTGGCGGGTCCGCCCCACTTTTCGGGGGGAGCATTATATACGTCTATAACGTAATATAACCTAACCCAACCCATCTAGCCCCTAGCCGGGAATGTTTTACAAAATCCCGGTCGTGTCGGCCCGTGCTTCAAGGTGGGCACATTATATACATCTATATCGTAATATAACCTAACCTAACCCACCTAGACCCTCGCTGGTAATATTTCACAAAATCCCCGTCGTGTCGGCCCGTACTTCTCGGTGGGGACATTATATACGTCTATAACTTTATATATACTAACCTAAGGGAACCTAACATCTCGGATGTTGTATTTTCCAACATTCCTGGCGGGTCTGCCCCTACTTCTCGGTGGGCACATTATATACGTCTATATCGTAATATAACCTAACCTAACCCATCTAGACCCTCGCTGGTAATATTTCACAAAATCCCGGTCGTGTCGTCCCGTACGTCTCGGTGCGGACATTATATACGTCTATAACGTAATATAACCTAACCTAACCGATCTAGCCCCTCACTGGTAATGTTTTACAGAATCCCGGTCGTGTCGTCCCGTACGTCTCGGTGCGGACATTATATACGTCTATAACGTTATATATCCTAACCTAAGGCAAATTAACATCTCGGATGTAGTATTTTCCAACATTCCTGGCGGGTCGGCCCCACTTCTCGGTGGGAACATTATATACGTCTATAACGTAATATAACCTAACCTAACCGATCTAGCCCCTCACTGGTAATGTTTTACAGAATCCCGGTCGTGTCGTCCCGTACGTCTCGGTGCGGACATTATATACGTCTATAACGTTATATATCCTAACCTAAGGCAAACTAACATCTCGGATGTAGTATTTTCCAACATTCCTGGCGGGTCGGCCCCACTTCTCGGTGGGAACATTATATACGTCTATAACGTAATATAACCTAACCTAACAGATCTAGCCCCTCACTGGTAATGTTTTACAGAATCCCGGTCGTGTCGTCCCGTACGTCTCGGTGCGGACATTATATACGTCTATAACGTTATATACCCTAACCTAAGGCAACTTAACATCTCGGAAGTAGTATTTTCCAACATTCCTGGCGGGTCCGCCCCACTTTTCGGTGGGACCATTATATACGTCTATAACGTAATATAACCTAACCTAACCCATCTAGCCCCTGGCTGGGAATGTTTTACAGAATCCCGGTCGTGTCGTACCGTACGTCTCGGTGCGGACATTATATTCGTCTATAACTTTATGTGTCCTAACCTAAGGCAACTTAACATCTAGGTTGTAGTATTTTCCAACATTCCTGGCGGGTCGGCCCCTACTTCTCGGTGGGCACATTATATACGTCTATATCGTAATATAACCTAACCTAACCCATGTAGCCCCTCGCTGGTAATGTTTTACAGAATCACGGTCGTGTCGTCCCGTATGTCTCGGTGCGGACATTATATACGTCTATAACTTTATGTGTCCTAACCTAAGGGAACCTAACATCGCGGATGTAGTATTTCACAACATTCCTGGCTGGTCGGCGCGAATTCTCGGTGGGAACATTATATACGTCTATAACGTAATATAACCTAAACTAACCGATCTAGACCCTCGCTGGTAATGTTTTACAAAATCCCGGGCGTGTCGGCCCGTACTTCTCGGTGGGGACATTATATACGTCGATAACGTTATATACCCTAACCTAAGGGAACATTACATCTTGGATGTAGTATTTTCCAACATTCCTGGCGGGTCGGCCCCTACTTCTCGGTGGGCACATTATATACGTCTATATCGTAATATAACCTATCGTAACCCATCTAGACCCTCGCTGGTAATGTTTTACAAAATCCCGGTCGTGTCGGCCCGTACTTCTCGGTGGGGAAATTATATACGTCTATAACGTTATATAACCTAACCTAAGGCTACCTAACATCTCGAATGTAGTATTTCACAACATTCCTCGCGGGTCGGCCCCACTTCTCGGTGGGAACATTATATACGTCTATAACGTAATATAACCTAACCTAACCCATGTAGCCCCTCGCTGGTAATGTTTTACAGAATCACGGTCGTGTCGTCCCGTATGTCTCGGTGCGGACATTATATACGTCTATAACTTTATGTGTCCTAACCTAAGGGAACCTAACATCGCGGATGTAGTATTTCACAACATTCCTGGCTGGTCGGCGCGAATTGTCGGTGGGAACACTATATACGTCTATGTCGTAATATAACCTAACCAAACCCATCTAGACCCTCGCTGGTAATATTTGACAAAATCCCGGTCGTGTCGTCCCGTATGTCTCGGTGCGGACATTATATACGTCTATAACTTTATGTGTCCTAACCTAAGGGAACCTAACATCGCGGATGTAGTATTTCACAACATTCCTGGCTGGTCGGCTCGAATTCTCGGTGGGAACATTATATACGTCTACGTCGTAATATAACCTAACCTAACCCATTTAGACCCTCGCTGGTAATATTTCACAAAATCCCGGTCGTGTCGTCCCGTATGTCTCGGTGCGGACATTATATACGTCTATAACGTTATATATCCTAACCTGAGTGAACCTAACATCGCGGATGTAGTATTTCACAACATTCCTGGCTGGTCGGCGCCAATTCTCGGTGGGAACATTATATACGTCTATAACGTAATATAACCTAACCTAACCGATCTAGACCCTCGCTGGTAATGTTTTACAAAATCCCGGGCGTGTCGGCCCGTACTTCTCGGTGGGGACATCATATCAGTCTATAACGTTATATATACTAACCTAAGGGAACCTAACATCTCGGATGTAGTATTTCACAATATTCCTGGCGGGTCGGCCCCACTTCTCGGTGGGAACATTATACACGTCTATAATGTTATATAACCTAACCTAACCGATCTAGCCCCTCGCTGGTAATGTTTTACAGAATCCCGGTCGTGTCGTCGCGTACGTCTCGGTGCGGACATTATATACGTCTATAACGTTATATATCCTAACCTAAGGCAACTTAACATCTCGGATGTAGTATTTCACAACATTCCTGGCGGGTCGGCTCCACTTCTCGGTGGGGACATTATATACGTCCATAACGTTATATATCCTAACCTAAGGCGACTTAACATCTCGGATGTAGTATTTTCCAACATTCCTGGCGAGTCGGCCCCATCTTCTCGGTGTGAACATTATATACGTCTATAACGTAACATAACCTAACCTAACCCATCTAGCCCCTAGCTGGGAATGTTTTACAAAATCCCGGTCGTGTCAGCCCGTACTTTTCCGTGGGGACATTATATACGTCTATAACGTTATATATCCTAATCTAAGGGAACCTAACACCGCGGATGTTGTATTTCACAACATTCCTGGCGGGTCCGCCCCACTTCTCGGTGGGAACATTATATACGTCTATATCGTAATATAACCTAACCTAACCCAGCTAGACCCTCGCTGGTAATGTTTTACAAAATCCCGGTCGTGTCGGCCCGTACTTCTCGGTGCGGACATTATATACCTCTATAACGTTATATACCCTAACCTAATGCAACTTAACATCTCGGATGTAGTATTTTCCAACATTCCTGGCGGGTCCGCCCCACTTTTCGGGGGGAGCATTATATACGTCTATAACGTAATATAACCTAACCCAACCCATCTAGCCCCTAGCCGGGAATGTTTTACAAAATCCCGGTCGTGTCGGCCCGTGCTTCAAGGTGGGCACATTATATACATCTATATCGTAATATAACCTAACCTAACCCACCTAGACCCTCGCTGGTAATATTTCACAAAATCCCCGTCGTGTCGGCCCGTACTTCTCGGTGGGGACATTATATACGTCTATAACTTTATATATACTAACCTAAGGGAACCTAACATCTCGGATGTTGTATTTTCCAATATTCCTGGCGGGTCTGCCCCTACTTCTCGGTGGGCACATTATATACGTCTATATCGTAATATAACCTAACCTAACCCATCTAGACCCTCGCTGGTAATATTTCACAAAATCCCGGTCGTGTCGTCCCGTACGTCTCGGTGCGGACATTATATACGTCTATAACGTTATATATCCTAACCTAAGGCAACTTAACATCTCGGATGTAGTATTTTCCAACATTCCTGGCGGGTCGGCCCCACTTCTCGGTGGGAACATTATATACGTCTATAACGTAATATAACCTAACCTAACCGATCTAGCCCCTGGCTGGGAATGTTTTACAGAATCCCGGTCGTGTCGTACCGTACGTCTCGGTGCGGACATTATATTCGTCTATAACTTTATGTGTCCTAACCTAAGGCAACTTAACATCTAGGTTGTAGTATTTTCCAACATTCCTGGCGGGTCGGCCCCTACTTCTCGGTGGGCACATTATATACGTCTATATCGTAATATAACCTAACCTAACCCATGTAGCCCCTCGCTGGTAATGTTTTACAGAATCACGGTCGTGTCGTCCCGTATGTCTCGGTGCGGACATTATATACGTCTATAACTTTATGTGTCCTAACCTAAGGGAACCTAACATCGCGGATGTAGTATTTCACAACATTCCTGGCTGGTCGGCGCGAATTCTCGGTGGGAACATTATATACGTCTACGTCGTAATATAACCTAACCTAACCCATTTAGACCCTCGCTGGTAATATTTCACAAAACCCCGGTCGTGTCGTCCCGTATGTCTCGGTGCGGACACTATATACGTCTATAACGTTATATATCCTAACCTGAGTGAACCTAACATCGCGGATGTAGTATTTCACAACATTCCTGGCGGGTCGGCTCCACTTCTCGGTGGGAACATTATATACGTCTATAACGTAATATAACCTAACCTAACCCATGTAGCCCCTCACTGGTAATGTTTTACAGAATCCCGGTCGTGTCGTCCCGTATGTCTCGGTGCGGACATTATATACGTCTATAACTTTATGTGTCCTAACCTAAGGGAACCTAACATCGCGGATGTAGTATTTCACAACATTCCTGGCTGGTCGGCTCGAATTCTCGGTGGGAACATTATATACGTCTACGTCGTAATATAACCTAACCTAACCCATTTAGACCCTCGCTGGTAATATTTCACAAAATCCCGGTCGTGTCGTCCCGTATGTCTCGGTGCGGACATTATATACGTCTATAACGTTATATATCCTAACCTGAGTGAACCTAACATCGCGGATGTAGTATTTCACAACATTCCTGGCTGGTCGGCGCCAATTCTCGGTGGGAACATTATATACGTCTATAACGTAATATAACCTAACCTAACCGATCTAGACCCTCGCTGGTAATGTTTTACAAAATCCCGGGCGTGTCGGCCCGTACTTCTCGGTGGGGACATTATATACGTCGATAACGTTATATACCCTAACCTAAGGGAACATAACATCTTGGATGTAGTATTTTCCAACATTCCTGGCGGGTCGGCCCCTACTTCTCGGTGGGCACATTATATACGTCTATATCGTAATATAACCTATCGTAACCCATCTAGACCCTCGCTGGTAATGTTTTACAAAATCCCGGTCGTGTCGGCCCGTACTTCTCGGTGGGGAAATTATATACGTCTATAACGTTATATAACCTAACCTAAGGCTACCTAACATCTCGAATGTAGTATTTCACAACCTTCCTCGCGGGTCGGCCCCACTTCTCGGTGGGAACATTATATACGTCTATAACGTAATATAACCTAACCTAACCCATGTAGCCCCTCGCTGGTAATGTTTTACAGAATCACGGTCGTGTCGTCCCGTATGTCTCGGTGCGGACATTATATACGTCTATAACGTTATATATACTAACCTAAGGGAACCTAACATCGCGGATGTAGTATTTCACAACATTCCTGGCTGGTCGGCGCGAATTGTCGGTGGGAACACTATATACGTCTATGTCGTAATATAACCTAACCAAACCCATCTAGACCCTCGCTGGTAATATTTGACAAAATCCCGGTCGTGTCGTCCCGTATGTCTCCGTGCGGACATTATATACGTCTATAACGTTATATACCCTAACCTAAGGCAACTTAACATCTCGGATGTAGTATTTTCCAACATTCCTGGCGGGTCCGCCCCACTTTTCGGTGGGACCATTATATACGTCTATAACGTAATATAACCTAACCTAACCCATCTAGCCCCTGGCTGGGAATGTTTTACAGAATCCCGGTCGTGTCGTACCGTACGTCTCGGTGCGGACATTATATTCGTCTATAACTTTATGTGTCCTAACCTAAGGCAACTTAACATCTAGGTTGTTGTATTTTCCAACATTCCTGGCGGGTCGGCCCCTACTTCTCGGTGGGCACATTATATACGTCTATATCGTAATATAACCTAACCTAACCCATCTAGACCCTCGCTGGTAATGTTTTACAAAATCCCGGTCGTGTCGGCCCGTACTTCTCGGTGGGGACATTATATACATCTATAACGTTATATATCCTAACCTAAGGGAACCTAACATCTCGGATGTAGTATTTCACAACATTCCTGGCTGGTCAGCGCCGATTCTCGGTCGGAACATTATATACGTCTATGTCGTAATATAACCTAACCTAACCCATCTAGACCCTCGCTGGTAATATTTCACAAAATCCCGGTCGTGTCGTCCCGTATGTCTCGGTGCGGATATTATATACGTCTATAACGTTATATATCCTAACCTGAGGGAACCTAACATCGCGGATGTAGTATTTCACAACATTCCTGGCTGGTCGGCGCCAATTCTCGGTGGGAACATTATATACGTCTATATCGTAATATAACCTAACCTAACCCATCTAGACCCTCGCTGGTAATGTTTCACAACATCCCGGTCGTGTCGGTCCGTACTTCTCGGTGGGGACATCATATCAGTCTATAACGTTATATATACTAACCTAAGGGAACCTAACATCTCGGATGTAGTATTTCACAATATTCCTGGCGGGTCGGCCCCACTTCTCGGTGGGAACATTATACACGTCTATAATGTTATATAACCTAACCTAACCGATCTAGCCCCTCGCTGGTAATGTTTTACAGAATCCCGGTCGTGTCGTCGCGTACGTCTCGGTGCGGACATTATATACGTCTATAACGTTATATATCCTAACCTAAGGCAACTTAACATCTCGTATGTAGTATTTCACAACATTCCTGGCGGGTCGGCTCCACTTCTCGGTGGGGACATTATATACGTCTATAACGTTATATATCCTAACCTAAGGCGACTTAACATCTCGGATGTAGTATTTTCCAACATTCCTGGCGAGTCGGCCCCATCTTCTCGGTGTGAACATTATATACGTCTATAACGTAACATAACCTAACCTAACCCATCTAGCCCCTAGCTGGGAATGTTTTACAAAATCCCGGTCGTGTCAGCCCGTACTTTTCCGTGGGGACATTATATACGTCTATAACGTTATATATCCTAATCTAAGGGAACCTAACACCGCGGATGTAGTATTTCACAACATTCCTGGCGGGTCCGCCCCACTTCTCGGTGGGAACATTATATACGTCTATATCGTAATATAACCTAACCTAACCCAGCTAGACCCTCGCTGGTAATGTTTTACAAAATCCCGGTCGTGTCGGCCCGTACTTCTCGGTGCGGACATTATATACCTCTATAACGTTATATACCCTAACCTAATGCAACTTAACATCTCGGATGTAGTATTTTCCAACATTCCTGGCGGGTCCGCCCCACTTTTCGGGGGGAGCATTATATACGTCTATAACGTAATATAACCTAACCCAACCCATCTAGCCCCTAGCCGGGAATGTTTTACAAAATCCCGGTCGTGTCGGCCCGTGCTTCAAGGTGGGCACATTATATACATCTATATCGTAATATAACCTAACCTAACCCACCTAGACCCTCGCTGGTAATATTTCACAAAATCCCCGTCGTGTCGGCCCGTACTTCTCGGTGGGGACATTATATACGTCTATAACTTTATATATACTAACCTAAGGGAACCTAACATCTCGGATGTTGTATTTTCCAACATTCCTGGCGGGTCTGCCCCTACTTCTCGGTGGGCACATTATATACGTCTATATCGTAATATAACCTAACCTAACCCATCTAGACCCTCGCTGGTAATATTTCACAAAATCCCGGTCGTGTCGTCCCGTACGTCTCGGTGCGGACATTATATACGTCTATAACGTTATATATCCTAACCTAAGGCAACTTAACATCTCGGATGTAGTATTTTCCAACATTCCTGGCGGGTCGGCCCCACTTCTCGGTGGGAACATTATATACGTCTATAACGTAATATAACCTAACCTAACCGATCTAGCCCCTCACTGGTAATGTTTTACAGAATCCCGGTCGTGTCGTCCCGTACGTCTCGGTGCGGACATTATATACGTCTATAACGTTATATATCCTAACCTAAGGCAAATTAACATCTCGGAAGTAGTATTTTCCAACATTCCTGGCGGGTCCGCCCCACTTTTCGGTGGGACCATTATATACGTCTATAACGTAATATAACCTAACCTAACCCATCTAGCCCCTGGCTGGGAATGTTTTACAGAATCCCGGTCGTGTCGTACCGTACGTCTCGGTGCGGACATTATATTCGTCTATAACTTTATGTGTCCTAACCTAAGGCAACTTAACATCTAGGTTGTAGTATTTTCCAACATTCCTGGCGGGTCGGCCCCTACTTCTCGGTGGGCACATTATATACGTCTATATCGTAATATAACCTAACCTAACCCATGTAGCCCCTCGCTGGTAATGTTTTACAGAATCACGGTCGTGTCGTCCCGTATGTCTCGGTGCGGACATTATATACGTCTATAACTTTATGTGTCCTAACCTAAGGGAACCTAACATCGCGGATGTAGTATTTCACAACATTCCTGGCTGGTCGGCGCGAATTCTCGGTGGGAACATTATATACGTCTACGTCGTAATATAACCTAACCTAACCCATTTAGACCCTCGCTGGTAATATTTCACAAAACCCCGGTCGTGTCGTCCCGTATGTCTCGGTGCGGACATTATATACGTCTATAACGTTATATATCCTAACCTGAGTGAACCTAACATCGCGGATGTAGTATTTCACAACATTGCTGGCTGGTCGGCGCCAATTCTCGGTGGGAACATTATATACGTCTATAACGTAATATAACCTAAACTAACCGATCTAGACCCTCGCTGGTAATGTTTTACAAAATCCCGGGCGTGTCGGCACGTACTTCTCGGTGGGGACATTATATACGTCGATAACGTTATATACCCTAACCTAAGGGAACATTACATCTTGGATGTAGTATTTTCCAACATTCCTGGCGGGTCGGCCCCTACTTCTCGGTGGGCACATTATATACGTCTATATCGTAATATAACCTATCGTAACCCATCTAGACCCTCGCTGGTAATGTTTTACAAAATCCCGGTCGTGTCGGCCCGTACTTCTCGGTGGGGAAATTATATACGTCTATAACGTTATATAACCTAACCTAAGGCTACCTAACATCTCGAATGTAGTATTTCACAACATTCCTCGCGGGTCGGCCCCACTTCTCGGTGGGAACATTATATACGTCTATAACGTAATATAACCTAACCTAACCCATGTAGCCCCTCGCTGGTAATGTTTTACAGAATCACGGTCGTGTCGTCCCGTATGTCTCGGTGCGGACATTATATACGTCTATAACTTTATGTGTCCTAACCTAAGGGAACCTAACATCGCGGATGTAGTATTTCACAACATTCCTGGCTGGTCGGCGCGAATTGTCGGTGGGAACACTATATACGTCTATGTCGTAATATAACCTAACCAAACCCATCTAGACCCTCGCTGGTAATATTTGACAAAATCCCGGTCGTGTCGTCCCGTATGTCTCGGTGCGGACATTATATACGTCTATAACGTTATATACCCTAACCTAAGGCAACTTAACATCTCGGATGTAGTATTTTCCAACATTCCTGGCGGGTCCGCCCCACTTTTCGGTGGGACCATTATATACGTCTATAACGTAATATAACCTAACCTAACCCATCTAGACCCTCGCTGGTAATGTTTTACAAAATCCCGGTCGTGTCGTACCGTACGTCTCGATGCGGACATTATATACGTCTATAACGTTATATAGCCTAACCTAAGGCTACCTAACATCTCGAATGTAGTATTTCACAACATTCCCGGCGGGTCGGCCCCACTTCTCGGTGGGAACATTATATACGTCTATAACGTAATATAACCTAACCTAACCCATCTAGCCCCTCGCTGGTAATGTTTTACAGAGTCTCGGTCGTGTCGTCCCGTATGTCTCGGTGCGGACATTATATACGTCTATAACTTTATGTATCCTAACCTAAGGCAACTTAACATCTGGGATGTAGTATTTTCCAACATTCCTGGCGGGTCCGCCCCACTTTTCGGTGGGACCATTATATACGTCTATAACGTAATATAACCTAACCTAACCCATCTAGCCCCTGGCTGGGAATGTTTTACAGAATCCCGGTCGTCTCGTACCGTACGTCTCGGTGCGGACATTATATTCGTCTATAACTTTATGTGTCCTAACCTAAGGCAACTTAACATCTAGGTTGTAGTATTTTCCAACATTCCTGGCTGGTCGGCCCCTACTTCTCGGTGGGCACATTATATACGTCTATATCGTAATATAACCTAACCTAACCCATGTAGCCCCTCGCTGGTAATGTTTTACAGAATCACGGTCGTGTCGTCCCGTATGTCTCGGTGCGGACATTATATAAGTCTATAACTTTATGTGTCCTAACCTAAGGGAACCTAACATCGCGGATGTAGTATTTCACAACATTCCTGGCTGGTCGGCGCGAATTCTCGGTGGGAACATTATATACGTCTACGTCGTAATATAACCTAACCTAACCCATTTAGACCCTCGCTGGTAATATTTCACAAAACCCCGGTCGTGTCGTCCCGTATGTCTCGGTGCGGACATTATATACGTCTATAACGTTATATATCCTAACCTAAGGCAACTTAACATCTCGGATGTAGTATTTCACAACATTCCTGGCGGGTCGGCTCCACTTCTCGGTGGGAACATTATATACGTCTATAACGTAATATAACCTAACCTAACCCATCTAGCCCCTCGCTGGTAATGTTTTACAGAATTCCGGTCGTGTCGGCCCGTACTTCTCGGTGGGGACATTATATACGCCTATAACGTTATATATACTAACCTAAGGGAACATAACATCTCGGATGTTGTATTTTCCAACATTCCTGGCGGGTCGGCCCCATCTTCTCGGTGTGAACATTATATACGTCTCTAACGTAACATAACCTAACCTAACCCATCTAGCCCCTAGCTGGGAATGTTTTACAAAATCCCGGTCGTGTCAGCCCGTACTTTTTCGTGGGGACATTATATACGTCTATAACGTTATATATCCTAATCTAAGGGAACCTAACACCGCGGATGTAGTATTTCACAACATTCCTGGCGGGTCCGCCCCACTTCTCGGTGGGAACATTATATACGTCTATATCGTAATATAACCTAACCTAACCCAGCTAGACCCTCGCTGGTAATGTTTTACAAAATCCCGGTCGTGTCGGCCCGTACTTCTCGGTGCGGACATTATATACCTCTATAACGTTATATACCCTAACCTAAGGCAACTTAACATCTCGGATGTAGTATTTTCCAACATTCCTAGCGGGTCCGCCCCACTTTTCGGGGGGAGCATTATATACGTCTATAACGTAATATAACCTAACCTAACCCATATAGCCCCTAGCCGGGAATGTTTTACAAAATCCCGGTCGTGTCGGCCCGTGCTTCAAGGTGGGCTTTATATACATCTATATCGTAATATAACCTAACCTAACCCATCTAGACCCTCGCTGGTAATATTTCACAAAATCCCCGTCGTGTCGGCCCGTACTTCTCGGTGGGGACATTATATACGTCTATAACTTTATATATACTAACCTAAGGGAACCTAACATCTCGGATGTTGTATTTTCCAACATTCCTGGCGGGTCTGCCCCTACTTCTCGGTGGGCACATTATATACGTCTATATCGTAATATAACCTAACCTAACCCATCTAGACCCTCGCTGGTAATATTTCACAAAATCCCGGTCGTGTCGTCCCGTACGTCTCGGTGCGGACATTATATACGTCTATAACGTTATATATCCTAACCTAAGGCAACTTAACATCTCGGATGTAGTATTTTCCAACATTCCTGGCGGGTCGGCCCCACTTCTCGGTGGGAACATTATATACGTCTATAACGTAATATAACCTAACCTAACCGATCTAGCCCCTCACTGGTAATGTTTTACAGAATCCCGGTCGTGTCGTCCCGTACGTCTCGGTGCGGACATTATATACGTCTATAACGTTATATATCCTAACCTAAGGCAAATTAACATCTCGGATGTAGTATTTTCCAACATTCCTGGCGGGTCGGCCCCACTTCTCGGTGGGAACATTATATACGTCTATAACGTAATATAACCTAACCTAACCGATCTAGCCCCTCACTGGTAATGTTTTACAGAATCCCGGTCGTGTCGTCCCGTACGTCTCGGTGCGGACATTATATACGTCTATAACGTTATATACCCTAACCTAAGGCAACTTAACATCTCGGATGTAGTATTTTCCAACATTCCTGGCGGGTCCGCCCCACTTTTCGGTGGGACCATTATATACGTCTATAACGTAATATAACCTAACCTAACCCATCTAGCCCCTGGCTGGGAATGTTTTACAGAATCCCGGTCGTGTCGTACCGTACGTCTCGGTGCGGACATTATATTCGTCTATAACTTTATGTGTCCTAACCTAAGGCAACTTAACATCTAGGTTGTTGTATTTTCCAACATTCCTGGCGGGTCGGCCCGTGCTTCTCGCTGGGCACATTATATACATCTATACCGTAATATAACCTAACCTAACTCATCTAGACCCTCGCTGGTAATGTTTTACAAAATCCCGGTCGTGTCGGTCCGTACTTCTCGGTGGGGACATCATATCAGTCTATAACGTTATATATACTAACCTAAGGGAACCTAACATCTCGGATGTAGTATTTCACAACATTCCTGGCGGGTCGGCCCCACTTCTCGGTGGGAACATTATACACGTCTATAACGTTATATAACCTAACCTAACCGATCTAGCCCCTCGCTGGTAATGTTTTACAGAATCCCGGTCGTGTCGTCGCGTACGTCTCGGTGCGGACATTATATACGTCTATAACGTTATATATCCTAACCTAAGGCAACTTAACATCTCGGATGTAGTATTTCACAACATTCCTGGCGGGTCGGCTCCACTTCTCGGTGGGAACATTATATACGTCTATAACGTAATATAACCTAACCTAACCCATCTAGCCCCTCGCTGGTAATGTTTTACAGAATTCCGGACGTGTCGGCCCGTACTTCTCGGTGGGGACATTATATACGCCTATAACGTTATATATACTAACCTAAGGGAACATAACATCTCGGATGTTGTATTTTCCAACATTCCTGGCGGGTCGGCCCCTACTTCTCGGTGGGCACATTATATACGTCTATATCGTAATATAACCTAACCTAACCCATCTAGACCCTCGCTTGTAATGTTTTACAAAATCCCGGTCGTGTCGGCCCGTGCTTCTCGCTCGGCACATTATATACATCTATACCGTAATATAACCTAACCTAACTCATCTAGACCCTCGCTGGTAATGTTTTACAAAATCCCGGTCGTGTCGGTCCGTACTTCTCGGTGGGGACATCATATCAGTCTATAACGTTATATATACTAACCTAAGGGAACCTAACATCTCGGATGTAGTATTTCACAACATTCCTGGCGGGTCGGCCCCACTTCTCGGTGGGAACATTATACACGTCTATAACGTTATATAACCTAATCTAACCGATCTAGCCCCTCGCTGGTAATGTTTTACAGAATCCCGGTCGTGTCGTCGCGTACGTCTCGGTGCGGACATTATATACGTCTATAACGTTATATATCCTAACCTAAGGCAACTTAACATCTCGGATGTAGTATTTCACAACATTCCTGGCGGGTCGGCCCCTACTTCTCGCTGGGCACATTATATACATCTATACCGTAATATAACCTAACCTAACTCATCTAGACCCTCGCTGGTAATATTTCACAAAATCCCGGTCGTGTCGTCCCGTACGTCTCGGTGCGGACATTATATACGTCTATAACGTTATATATCCTAACCTAAGGCAACTTAACATCTCGGATGTAGTATTTTCCAACATTCCTGGCGGGTCGGCCCCACTTCTCGGTGGGAACATTATATACGTCTATAACGTAATATAACCTAACCTAACCCATCTAGCCCCTCGCTAGTAATGTTTTACAGAGTCTCGGTCGTGTCGTCCCGTATGTCTCGGTGCGGACATTATATACGTCTATAACTTTATGTATCCTAACCTAAGGCAACTTAACATCTGGGATGTAGTATTTTCCAACATTCCTGGCGGGTCGGCCCCAACTTCTCGGTGGGCACATTATATACGTCTATATCGTAATATAACCAAACCTAACCGATCTAGCCCCTCGCTGGTAATGTTTTACAGAATCCCGGTCGTGTCGTCGCGTACGCCTCGGTACGGACATTATATACGTCTATAACGTTATATATCCTAACCTAAGGCAACTTAACATCTCGGATGTAGTATTTCACAACATTCCTGGCGGGTCGGCTCCACTTCTCGATGGGAACATTATTTACGTCTATAACGTAATATAACATAACCTAACCCATCTAGACCCTCGCTGGTAATGTTTTACAAAATCCCGGGCGTGTCGGCCCGTACTTCTCGGTGGGGACATTATATACGTCGATAACGTTATATACCCTAACCTAAGGGAACATAACATCTTGGATGTAGTATTTTCCAACATTCCTGGCGGGTCGGCCCCTACTTCTCGGTGGGCACATTATATACATCTATATCGTCATATAACCTATCGTAACTCATCTAGACCCTCGCTGGTAATGTTTTACAAAATCCCGGTCGTGTCGGCCCGTACTTCTCGGTGGGGAAATTATATACGTCTATAACGTTATATAAGCTAACCTAAGGCTACCTAACATCTCGAATGTAGTATTTCACAACATTCCTCGCGGGTCGGCCCCACTTCTCGGTGGGAACATTATATACGTCTATAGCGTAATATAACCTAACCTAACCCATGTAGCCCCTCGCTGGTAATGTTTTACAGAATCACGGTCGTGTCGTCCCGTATGTCTCGGTGCGGACATTATATACGTCTATAACTTTATGTGTCCTAACCTAAGGGAACCTAACATCGCGGATGTAGTATTTCACAACATTCCTGGCTGGTCGGCGCGAATTGTCGGTGGGAACACTATATACTTCTATGTCGTAATATAACCTAACCAAACCCATCTAGACCCTCGCTGGTAATATTTCACAAAATCCCGGTCGTGTCGTCCCGTATGTCTCGGTGCGGACATTATATACTTCTATAACGTTACATACCCTAACCTAAGGCAACTTAACATCTCGGATGTAGTATTTTCCAACATTCCTGGCGGGTCCGCCCCACTTTTCGGTGGGACCATTATATACGTCTATATCGTAATATAACCTAACCTAACCCATCTAGACCCTCGCTGGTAATGTTTTACAAAATCCCGGTCGTGTCGTACCGTACGTCTCGGTGCGGACATTATATACGTCTATAACGTTATATAACCTAACCTAAGGCTACCTACCATCTCGAATGTAGTATTTCACAACACTCCTGGCGGGTCGGCCCCACTTCTCGGTGGGAACATTATATACGTCTATAACGTAATATAACCTAACCTAACCGATCTAGCCCTTCGCTGGTAATGTTTTACAGAATCACGGTCGTGTCGTCCCGTATGTCTCGGTGCGGACATTATATACGTCTATAACTTTATGTGTCCTAACCTAAGGGAACCTAACATCGCGGATGTAGTATTTCACAACATTCCTGGCTGGTCAGCGCCGATTCTCGGTGGGAACATTATATACGTCTATGTCGTAATATAACCTAACCTAACCCATCTAGACCCTCGCTGGTAATATTTCACGAAATCCCGGTCGTGTCGTCCCGTATGTCTCGGTGCGGATATTATATACGTCTATAACGTTATATATCCTAACCTGAGGGAACCTAACATCGCGGATGTAGTATTTCACAACATTCCTGGCTGGTCGGCGCCAATTCTCGGTGGGAACATTATATACGTCTATATCGTAATATAACCTAACCTAACCCATCTAGACCCTCGCTGGTAATGTTTCACAAAATCCCGGTCGTGTCGGTCCGTACTTCTCGGTGGGGACATCATATCAGTCTATAACGTTATATATACTAACCTAAGGGAACCTAACATCTCGGATGTAGTATTTCACAACATTCCTGGCGGGTCGGCCCCACTTCTCGGTGGGAACATTATACACGTCTATAACGTTATATAACCTAACCTAACCGATCTAGCCCCTCGCTGGTAATGTTTTACAGAATCCCGGTCGTGTCGTCGCGTACGTCTCGGTGCGGACATTATATACGTCTATAACGTTATATATCCTAACCTAAGGCAACTTAACATCTCGGATGTAGTATTTCACAACATTCCTGGCGGGTCGGCTCCACTTCTCGGTGGGAACATTATATACGTCTATAACGTAATATAACCTAACCTAACCCATCTAGCCCCTCGCTGGTAATGTTTTACAGAATTCCAGTCGTGTCGGCCCGTACTTCTCGGTGGGGATATTATATACGCCTATAACGTTATATATACTAACCTAAGGGAACATAACATCTCGGATGTTTTATTTTCCAACATTCCTGGCGGGTCGGCCCCTACTTCTCGGTGGGCACATTATGTACGTCTATATCGTAATATAACCTAACCTAACCCATCTAGACCCTCGCTTGTAATGTTTTACAAAATCCCGGTCGTGTCGGCCCGTGCTTCTCGCTGGGCACATTATATACATCTATACCGTAATATAACCTAACCTAACTCATCTAGACCCTCGCTGGTAATATTTCACAAAATCCCGGTCGTGTCGTCCCGTACGACTCGGTGCGGACATTATATACGTCTATAACGTTATATATCCTAACCTAAGGCAACTTAACATCTCGGATGTAGTATTTTCCAACATTCCTGGCTGGTCGGCCCCACTTCTCGGTGGGAACATTATATACGTCTATAACGTAATATAACCTAACCTAACCGATCTAGCCCCTCACTGGTAATGTTTTACAGAATGCCGGTCGTGTCGTCCCGTACGTCTCGGTGCGGACATTATATACGTCTATAACGTTATATATCCTAACCTAAGGCAAATTAACATCTCGGATGTAGTATTTTCCAACATTCCTGGCGGGTCGGCCCCAACTTCTCGGTGGGCACATTATATACGTCTATATCGTAATATAACCTAACCTAACCCATCTAGACCCTCGCTGGTAATGTTTTACAAAATCACGGTCGTGTCGTACCGTACGTCTCGATGCGGACATTATATACGTCTATAACGTTATATAGCCTAACCTAAGGCTACCTAACATCTCGAATGTAGTATTTCACAACATTCCTGGCGGGTCGGCCCCACTTCTCGGTGGGAACATTATATACGTCTATATCGTAATATAACCAAACCTAACCGATCTAGCCCCTCGCTGGTAATGTTTTACAGAATCCCGGTCGTGTCGTCGCGTACGCCTCGGTACGGACATTATATACGTCTATAACGTTATATATCCTAACCTAAGGCAACTTAACATCTCGGATGTAGTATTTCACAACATTCCTGGCGGGTCGGCTCCACTTCTCGGTGGGAACATTATATACGTCTATAACGTAATATAACCTAACCTAACCCATCTAGCCCCTCGCTGGTAATGTTTTACAGAATTCCGGTCGTGTCGTCCCGTACGTCTCGGTGCGGACATTATATACGTCTATAACGTTATCTATCCTAACCTAAGGCAACTTAACATCTCGGATGTAGTATTATCCAACATTTCTTGCGGGACGGCCCCAACTGTTCGGTGGGCACATTATATACGTCTATATCGTAATATAACCTAACCTAACCCATCTAGACACTCGCTGGTAATATTTCACAAAATCCCGGTCGTGTCGTCCCGTACGTCTCGGTGCGGACATTATATACCTCTATAACGTTATATATCCTAACCTATGGCAACTTAACATCTTGGATGTAGTATTTTCCAACATTCCTGGCGGGTCGGCCCCAACTTCTCGGTGGGCACATTATATGCGTCTATATCGTAATATAACCTAACCTAACCCATCTAGACCCTCGCTGGTAATGTTTTACAAAATCCCGGTCGTGTCGTACCGTACGTCTCGGTGCGGACATTATATACGTCTATAACGTTATATAACCTAACCTAAGGCTACCTAACATCTCGAATGTAGTATTTCACAACATTCCTGGCGGGTCGACCCCACTTCTCGGTGGGAACATTATATACGTCTATAACGTAATATAACCTAACCTAACCGATCTAGCCCCTCGCTGGTAATGTTTTACAGAATCCCGGTCGTGTCGTCGCGTACGCCTCGGTACGGACATTATATACGTCTATAACGTTATATATCCTAACCT
This sequence comes from Xylocopa violacea, assembly GCA_963969225.1. Taxonomy (NCBI): domain Eukaryota; kingdom Metazoa; phylum Arthropoda; class Insecta; order Hymenoptera; family Apidae; genus Xylocopa; species Xylocopa violacea. The sequence goes on from CAXAJV010000732.1 coordinate 586,829, forward strand.
AAGGCAACTTAACATCTCGGATGTAGTATTTCACAACATTCCTGGCGGGTCGGCTCCACTTCTCGATGGGAACATTATTTACGTCTATAACGTAATATAACCTAACCTAACCCATCTAGACCCTCGCTGGTAATGTTTTACAAAATCCCGGGCGTGTCGGACCGTACTTCTCGGTGGGGACATTATATACGTCGATAACGTTATATACCCTAACCTAAGGGAACATAACATCTTGGATGTAGTATTTTCCAACATTCCTGGCGGGTCGGCCCCTACTTCTCGGTGGGCACATTATATACGTCTATATCGTAATATAACCTATCGTAACCCATCTAGACCCTCGCTGGTAATGTTTTACAAAATCCCGGTCGTGTCGGCGCGTACTTCTCGGTGGGGAAATTATATACGTCTATAACGTTATATAACCTAACCTAAGGCTACCTAACATCTCGAATGTAGTATTTCACAACATTCCTCGCGGGTCGGCCCCACTTCTCGGTGGGAACACTATATACGTCTATAACGTAATATAACCTAACCTAACCCATGTAGCCCCTCGCTGGTAATGTTTTACAGAATCACGGTCGTGTCGTCTCGTATGTCTCGGTGCGGACATTATATACGTCTATAACTTTATGTGTCCTAACCTAAGGGAACCTAACATCGCGGATGTAGTATTTCACAACATTCCTGGCTGGTCGGCGCGAATTCTCGGTGGGAACATTATATACGTCTACGTCGTAATATAACCTAACCTAACCCATTTAGACCCTCGCTGGTAATATTTCACAAAACCCCGGTCGTGTCGTCCCGTATGTCTCGGTGCGGACATTATATACGTCTATAACGTTATATATCCTAACCTGAGTGAACCTAACATCGCGGATGTAGTATTTCACAACATTCCTGGCTGGTCGGCGCCAATTCTCGGTGGGAACATTATATACGTCTATAACGTAATATAACCTAACCTAACCGATCTAGACCCTCGCTGGTAATGTTTTACAAAATCCCGGGCGTGTCGGCCCGTACTTCTCGGTGGGGACATTATATACGTCGATAACGTTATATACCCTAATCTAAGGGAACATAACATCTTGGATGTAGTATTTTCCAACATTCCTGGCGGGTCGGCCCCTACTTCTCGGTGGGCACATTATATACGTCTATATCGTAATATAACCTATCGTAACCCATCTAGACCCTCGCTGGTAATGTTTTACAAAATCCCGGTCGTGTCGGCCCGTACTTCTCGGTGGGGAAGTTATATACGTCTATAACGTTATATAACCTAACCTAAGGCTACCTAACATCTCGAATGTAGTATTTCACAACATTCCTCGCGGGTCGGCCCCACTTCTCGGTGGGAACATTATATACGTCTATAACGTAATATAACCTAACCTAACCCATGTAGACCCTCGCTGGTAATGTTTTACAGAATCACGGTCGTGTCGTCCCGTATGTCTCGGTGCGGACATTATATACGTCTATAACTTTATGTGTCCTAACCTAAGGGAACCTAACATCGCGGATGTAGTATTTCACAACATTCCTGGCTGGTCGGCGCGAATTCTCGGTGGGAACATTATATACGTCTACGTCGTAATATAACCTAACCTAACCCATTTAGACCCTCGCTGGTAATATTTCACAAAATCCCGGTCGTGTCGTCCCGTATGTCTCGGTGCGGACATTATATACGTCTATAACGTTATATATCCTAACCTGAGTGAACCTAACATCGCGGATGTAGTATTTCACAACATTCCTGGCTGGTCGGCGCGAATTGTCGGTGGGAACACTATATACTTCTATGTCGTAATATAACCTAACCAAACCCATCTAGACCCTCGCTGGTAATATTTCACAAAATCCCGGGCGTGTCGTCCCGTATGTCTCGGTGCGGACATTATATACTTCTATAACGTTACATACCCTAACCTAAGGCAACTTAACATCTCGGATGTAGTATTTTCCAACATTCCTGGCGGGTCGGCCCCTACTTCTCGGTGGGCACATTATATACGTCTATATCGTAATATAACCTATCGTAACTCATCTAGACCCTCGCTGGTAATGTTTTACAAAATCCCGGTCGTGTCGGCCCGTACTTCTCGGTGGGGAAATTATATACGTCTATAACGTTATATAACCTAACCTAAGGCTACCTAACATCTCGAATGTAGTATTTCACAACATTCCTCGCGGGTCGGCCCCACTTCTCGGTGGGAACATTATATACGTCTATAGCGTAATATAACCTAACCTAACCCATGTAGCCCCTCGCTGGTAATGTTTTACAGAATCACGGTCGTGTCGTCCCGTATGTCTCGGTGCGGACATTATATACGTCTATAACTTTATGTGTCCTAACCTAAGGGAACCTAACATCGCGGATGTAGTATTTCACAACATTCCTGGCTGGTCAGCGCCGATTCTCGGTGGGAACATTATATACGTCTATGTCGTAATATAACCTAACCTAACCCATCTAGACCCTCGCTGGTAATATTTCACAAAATCCCGGTCGTGTCGTCCCGTATGTCTCGGTGCGGATATTATATACGTCTATAACGTTATATATCCTAACCTGAGGGAACCTAACATCGCGGATGTAGTATTTCACAACATTCCTGGCTGGTCGGCGCCAATTCTCGGTGGGAACATTATATACGTCTATATCGTAATATAACCTAACCTAACCCATCTAGACCCTCGCTGGTAATGTTTCACAAAATCCCGGTCGTGTCGGTCCGTACTTCTCGGTGGGGACATCATATCAGTCTATAACGTTATATATACTAACCTAAGGGAACCTAACATCTCGGATGTAGTATTTCACAACATTCCTGGCGGGTCGGCCCCACTTCTCGGTGGGAACATTATACACGTCTATAACGTTATATAACCTAACCTAACCGATCTAGCCCCTCGCTGGTAATGTTTTACAGAATCCCGGTCGTGTCGTCGCGTACGTCTCGGTGCGGACATTATATACGTCTATAACGTTATATATCCTAACCTAAGGCAACTTAACATCTCGGATGTAGTATTTCACAACATTCCTGGCGGGTCGGCTCCACTTCTCGGTGGGAACATTATATACGTCTATAACGTAATATAACCTAACCTAACCCATCTAGCCCCTCGCTGGTAATGTTTTACAGAATTCCAGTCGTGTCGGCCCGTACTTCTCGGTGGGGATATTATATACGCCTATAACGTTATATATACTAACCTAAGGGAACATAACATCTCGGATGTTTTATTTTCCAACATTCCTGGCGGGTCGGCCCCTACTTCTCGGTGGGCACATTATATACGTCTATATCGTAATATAACCTAACCTAACCCATCTAGACCCTCGCTTGTAATGTTTTACAGAATCACGGTCGTGTCGTCCCGTATGTCTCGGTGCGGACATTATATACGTCTATAACTTTATGTGTCCTAACCTAAGGGAACCTAACATCGCGGATGTAGTATTTCACAACATTCCTGGCTGGTCGGCGCGAATTGTCGGTGGGAACACTATATACTTCTATGTCGTAATATAACCTAACCAAACCCATCTAGACCCTCGCTGGTAATATTTCACAAAATCCCGGTCGTGTCGTCCCGTATGTCTCGGTGCGGACATTATATACTTCTATAACGTTACATACCCTAACCTAAGGCAACTTAACATCTCGGATGTAGTATTTTCCAACATTCCTGGCGGGTCCGCCCCACTTTTCGGTGGGACCATTATATACGTCTATATCGTAATATAACCTAACCTAACCCATCTAGACCCTCGCTGGTAATGTTTTACAAAATCCCGGTCGTGTCGTACCGTACGTCTCGGTGCGGACATTATATACGTCTATAACGTTATATAACCTAACCTAAGGCTACCTACCATCTCGAATGTAGTATTTCACAACATTCCTGGCGGGTCGGCCCCACTTCTCGGTGGGAACATTATATACGTCTATAACGTAATATAACCTAACCTAACCGATCTAGCCCCTCGCTGGTAATGTTTTACAGAATCACGGTCGTGTCGTCCCGTATGTCTCGGTGCGGACATTACATACGTCTATAACTTTATGTGTCCTAACCTAAGGGAACCTAACATCGCGTATGTAGTATTTCACAACATTCCTGGCTGGTCAGCGCCGATTCTCGGTGGGAACATTATATACGTCTATGTCGTAATATAACCTAACCTAACCCATCTAGACCCTCGCTGGTAATATTTCACAAAATCCCGGTCGTGTCGTCCCGTATGTCTCGGTGCGGATATTATATACGTCTATAACGTTATATATCCTAACCTGAGGGAACCTAACATCGCGGATGTAGTATTTCACAACATTCCTGGCTGGTCGGCGCCAATTCTCGGTGGGAACATTATATACGTCTATATCGTAATATAACCTAACCTAACCCATCTAGACCCTCGCTGGTAATGTTTCACAAAATCCCGGTCGTGTCGGTCCGTACTTCTCGGTGGGGACATCATATCAGTCTATAACGTTATATATACTAACCTAAGGGAACCTAACATCTCGGATGTAGTATTTCACAACATTCCTGGCGGGTCGGCCCCACTTCTCGGTGGGAACATTATACACGTCTATAACGTTATATAACCTAACCTAACCGATCTAGCCCCTCGCTGGTAATGTTTTACAGAATCCCGGTCGTGTCGTCGCGTACGTCTCGGTGCGGACATTATATACGTCTATAACGTTATATATCCTAACCTAAGGCAACTTAACATCTCGGATGTAGTATTTCACAACATTCCTGGCGGGTCGGCTCCACTTCTCGGTGGGAACATTATATACGTCTATAACGTAATATAACCTAACCTAACCCATCTAGCCCCTCGCTGGTAATGTTTTACAGAATTCCAGTCGTGTCGGCCCGTACTTCTCGGTGGGGATATTATATACGCCTATAACGTTATATATACTAACCTAAGGGAACATAACATCTCGGATGTTTTATTTTCCAACATTCCTGGCGGGTCGGCCCCTACTTCTCGGTGGGGACATTATATACGTCTATATCGTAATATAACCTAACCTAACCCATCTAGACCCTCGCTTGTAATGTTTTACAAAATCCCGGTCGTGTCGGCCCGTGCTTCTCGCTGGGCACATTATATACATCTATACCGTAATATAACCTAACCTAACTCATCTAGACCCTCGCTGGTAATATTTCACAAAATCCCGGTCGTGTCGTCCCGTACGTCTCGGTGCGGACATTATATACGTCTATAACGTTATATATCCTAACCTAAGGCAACTTAACATCTCGGATGTAGTATTTTCCAACATTCCTGGCGGGTCGGCCCCACTTCTCGGTGGGAACATTATATACGTCTATAACGTAATATAACCTAACCTAACCGATCTAGCCCCTCACTGGTAATGTTTTACATAATCCCGGTCGTGTCGTCCCGTACGTCTCGGTGCGGACATTATATACGTCTATAACGTTATATATCCTAACCTAAGGCAAATTAACATCTCGGATGTAGTATTTTCCAACATTCCTGGCGGGTCGGCCCCAACTTCTCGGTGGGCACATTATATACGTCTATATCGTAATATAACCTAACCTAACCCATCTAGACCCTCGCTGGTAATGTTTTACAAAATCCGGGTCGTGTCGTACCGTACGTCTCGATGCGGACATTATATACGTCTATAACGTTATATAGCCTAACCTAAGGCTACCTAACATCTCGAATGTAGTATTTCACAACATTCCTGGCGGGTCGGCCCCACTTCTCGGTGGGAACATTATATACGTCTATATCGTAATATAAACAAACCTAACCGATCTAGCCCCTCGCTGGTAATGTTTTACAGAATCCCGGTCGTGTCGTCGCGTACGCCTCGGTACGGACATTATATACGTCTATAACGTTATATATCCTAACCTAAGGCAACTTAACATCTCGGATGTAGTATTTCACAACATTCCTGGCGGGTCGGCTCCACTTCTCGGTGGGAACATTATATACGTCTATAACGTAATATAACCTAACCTAACCCATCTAGCCCCTCGCTGGTAATGTTTTACAGAATTCCGGTCGTGTCGTCCCGTACGTCTCGGTGCGGACATTATATACGTCTATAACGTTATCTATCCTAACCTAAGGCAACTTAACATCTCGGATGTAGTATTATCCAACATTTCTTGCGGGACGGCCCCAACTGTTCGGTGGGCACATTATATACGTCTATATCGTAATATAACCTAACCTAACCCATCTAGACACTCGCTGGTAATATTTCACAAAATCCCGGTCGTGTCGTCCCGTACGTCTCGGTGCGGACATTATATACCTCTATAACGTTATATATCCTAACCTATGGCAACTTAACATCTTGGATGTAGTATTTTCCAACATTCCTGGCGGGTCGGCCCCAACTTCTCGGTGGGCACATTATATGCGTCTATATCGTAATATAACCTAACCTAACCCATCTAGACCCTCGCTGGTAATGTTTTACAAAATCCCGGTCGTGTCGTACCGTACGTCTCGGTGCGGACATTATATACGTCTATAACGTTATATAACCTAACCTAAGGCTACCTAACATCTCGAATGTGGTATTTCACAACATTCCTGGCGGGTCGGCCCCACTTCTCGGTGGGAACATTATATACGTCTATAACGTAATATAACCTAACCTAACCGATCTAGCCCCTCGCTGGTAATGTTTTACAGAATCCCGGTCGTGTCGTCGCGTACGCCTCGGTACGGACATTATATACGTCTATAACGTTATATATCCTAACCTAAGGCAACTTAACATCTCGGATGTAGTATTTCACAACATTCCTGGCGGGTCGGCTCCACTTCTCGATGGGAACATTATTTACGTCTATAACGTAATATAACCTAACCTAACCCATCTAGACCCTCGCTGGTAATGTTTTACAAAATCCCGGGCGTGTCGGCCCGTACTTCTCGGTGGGGACATTATATACGTCGATAACGTTATATACCCTAACCTAAGGGAACATAACATCTTGGATGTAGTATTTTCCAACATTCCTGGCGGGTCGGCCCCTACTTCTCGGTGGGCACATTATATACGTCTATATCGTAATATAACCTATCGTAACCCATCTAGACCCTCGCTGGTAATGTTTTACAAAATCCCGGTCGTGTCGGCGCGTACTTCTCGGTGGGGAAATTATATACGTCTATAACGTTATATAACCTAACCTAAGGCTACCTAACATCTCGAATGTAGTATTTCACAACATTCCTCGCGGGTCGGCCCCACTTCTCGGTGGGAACATTATATACGTCTATAACGTAATATAACCTAACCTAACCCATGTAGCCCCTCGCTGGTAATGTTTTACAGAATCACGGTCGTGTCGTCCCGTATGTCTCGGTGCGGACATTATATACGTCTATAACATTATGTGTCCTAACCTAAGGGAACCTAACATCGCGGATGTAGTATTTCACAACATTCCTGGCTGGTCGGCGCGAATTCTCGGTGGGAACATTATATACGTCTACGTCGTAATATAACCTAACCTAACCCATTTAGACCCTCGCTGGTAATATTTCACAAAACCCCGGTCGTGTCGTCCCGTATGTCTCGGTGCGGACATTATATACGTCTATAACGTTATATATCCTAACCTGAGTGAACCTAACATCGCGGATGTAGTATTTCACAACATTCCTGGCTGGTCGGCGCCAATTCTCGGTGGGAACATTATATACGTCTATAGCGTAATATAACCTAACCTAACCGATCTAGACCCTCGCTGGTAATGTTTTACAAAATCCCGGGCGTGTCGGCCCGTACTTCTCGGTGGGGACATTATATACGTCGATAACGTTATATACCCTAACCTAAGGGAACATAACATCTTGGATGTAGTATTTTCCAACATTCCTGGCGGGTCGGCCCCTACTTCTCGGTGGGCACATTATATACGTCTATATCGTAATATAACCTATCGTAACCCATCTAGACCCTCGCTGGTAATGTTTTACAAAATCCCGGTCTTGTCGGCCCGTACTTCTCGGTGGGGAAATTATATACGTCTATAACGTTATATAACCTAACCTAAGGCTACCTAACATCTCGAATGTAGTATTTCACAACATTCCTCGCGGGTCGGCCCCACTTCTCGGTGGGAACATTATATACGTCTATAACGTAATATAACCTAACCTAACCCATGTAGACCCTCGCTGGTAATGTTTTACAGAATCACGGTCGTGTCGTCCCGTATGTCTCGGTGCGGACATTATATACGTCTATAACTTTATGTGTCCTAACCTAAGGGAACCTAACATCGCGGATGTAGTATTTCACAACATTCCCGGCTGGTCGGCGCGAATTCTCGGTGGGAACATTATATACGTCTACGTCGTAATATAACCTAACCTAACCCATTTAGACCCTCGCTGGTGATATTTCACAAAATCCCGGTCGTGTCGTCCCGTATGTCTCGGTGCGGACATTATATACGTCTATAACGTTATATATCCTAACCTGAGTGAACCTAACATCGCGGATGTAGTATTTCACAACATTCCTGGCTGGTCGGCGCCAATTCTCGGTGGGAACATTATATACGTCTATAACGTAATATAACCTAACCTAACCGATCTAGACCCTCGCTGGTAATGTTTTACAAAATCCCGGGCGTGTCGGCCCGTACTTCTCGGTGGGGACATTATATACGTCGATAACGTTATATACCCTAACCTAAGGGAACATAACATCTTGGACGTAGTATTTTCCAACATTCCTGGCGGGTCGGCCCCTACTTCTCGGTGGGCACATTATATACGTCTATATCGTAATATAACCTATCGTAACCCATCTAGACCCTCGCTGGTAATGTTTTACAAAATCCTGGTCGTGTCGGCCCGTACTTCTCGGTGGGGAAATTATATACGTCTATAACGTTATATAACCTAACCTAAGGCTACCTAACATCTCGAATGTAGTATTTCACAACATTCCTCGCGGGTCGGCCCCACTTCTCGGTGGGAACATTATATACGTCTATAACGTAATATAACCTAACCTAACCCATGTAGACCGTCGCTGGTAATGTTTTACAGAATCACGGTCGTGTCGTCCCGTATGTCTCGGTGCGGACATTATATACGTCTATAACTTTATGTGTCCTAACCTAAGGGAACCTAACATCGCGGATGTAGTATTTCACAACATTCCCGGCTGGTCGGCGCGAATTCTCGGTGGGAACATTATATACGTCTACGTCGTAATATAACCTAACCTAACCCATTTAGACCCTCGCTGGTGATATTTCACAAAATCCCGGTCGTGTCGTCCCGTATGTCTCGGTGCGGACATTATATACGTCTATAACGTTATATATCCTAACCTGAGTGAACCTAACATCGCGGATGTAGTATTTCACAACATTCCTGGCTGGTCGGCGCCAATTCTCGGTGGGAACATTATATACGTCTATAACGTAATATAACCTAACCTAACCGATCTAGACCCTCGCTGGTAATGTTTTACAAAATCCCGGGCGTGTCGGCCCGTACTTCTCGGTGGGGACATTATATACGTCGATAACGTTATATACCCTAACCTAAGGGAACATAACATCTTGGATGTAGTATTTTCCAACATTCCTGGCGGGTCGGCCCCTACTTCTCGGTGGGCACATTATATACGTCTATATCGTAATATAACCTATCGTAACCCATCTAGACCCTCGCTGGTAATGTTTTACAAAATCCCGGTCGTGTCGGCCCGTACTTCTCGGTGGGGAAATTATATACGTCTATAACGTTATATAACCTAACCTAAGGCTACCTAACATCTCGAATGTAGTATTTGACAACATTCCTCGCGGGTCGGCCCCACTTCTCGGTGGGAACATTATATACGTCTATAACGTAATATAACCTAACCTAACCCAAGTAGCCCCTCGCTGGTAATGTTTTACAGAATCACGGTCGTGTCGTCCCGTATGTCTCGGTGCGGACATTATATACGTCTATAACGTTACATACCCTAACCTAAGGCAACTTAACATCTCGGATGTAGTATTTTCCAACATTCCTGGCGGGTCCGCCCCACTTCTCGGTGGGAACATTATATACGTCTATAACGTAATATAACCTAACCTAACCCATCTAGCCCCTAGCTGGGAATGTTTTACAGAATCCCGGTCGTGTCGGCCCGTACTTCTCGGTGGGGACATCATATCAGTCTATAACGTTATATATACTAACCTAAGGGAACCTAACATCTCGGATGTAGTATTTCACAACATTCCTGGCGGGTCGGCCCCACTTCTCGGTGGGAACATTATACACGTCTATAACGTTATATAACCTAACCTAACCGATCTAGCCCCTCGCTGGTAATGTTTTACAGAATCCCGGTCGTGTCGTCGCGTACGTCCCGGTGCGGACATTATATACGTCTATAACGTTATATATCCTAACCTAAGGGAACCTAACATCTCGGATGTAGTATTTCACAGCATTCCTGCCGGGTCGGCTCCACTTCTCGGTGGGAACATTATATACGTCTATAACGTAATATAACCTAACCTAACCCATCTAGCCCCTCGCTGGTAATGTTTTACAGAATCACGGTCGTGTCGTCCCGTATGTCTCGGTGCGGACATTATATACGTCTATAACTTTATGTGTCCTAACCTAAGGGAACCTAACATCGCGGATGTAGTATTTCACAACATTCCTGGCTGGTCGGCGCGAATTCTCGGTGGGAACATTATATACGTCTACGTCGTAATATAACCTAACCTAACCCATTTAGACCCTCGCTGGTAGTGTTTCACAAAATCCCGGTCGTGTCCTCCCGTATGTCTCGGTGCGGACATTATATACGTCTATAACGTTATATATCCGAACCTGAGTGAACCTAACATCGCGGATGTAGTATTTCACAACATTCCTGGCTGGTCGGCGCCAATTCTCGGTGGGAACATTATATACGTCTATATCGTAATATAACCTAACCTAACCCATCTAGACCCTCGCTGGTAATGTTTCACAAAATCCCGGTCGTGTCGGCCCGTACTTCTCGGTGGGGACATCATATCCGTCTATAACGTTATATATACTAACCTAAGGGAACCTAACATCTCGGATGTAGTATTTCACAACATTCCTGGCGGGTCGGCCCCAACTTCTCGGTGGGCACATTATATACGTCTATATCGTAATATAACCAAACCTAACCCATCTAGACCCTCGATGGTAATGTTTTACAAAACCCCGGTCGTGTCGGCCCGTACTTCTCGGTGGGGACATTATATACGTCTATAACGTTATATATACTAACCTAAGGGAACCTAACATCGCGGATGTAGTATTTTACAACATTCCTGGCTGGTCGGCGCGAATTGTCGGTGGGAACACTATATACGTCTATGTCGTAATATAACCTAACCAAACCCATCTAGACCCTCGCTGGTAATATTTCACAAAATCCCGGTCGTGTCGTCCCGTATGTCTCGGTGCGGACATTATATACGTCTATAACGTTATATACCCTAACCTAAGGCAACTTAACATCTCGGATATAGTATTTTCCAACATTCCTGGCGGGTCCGCCCCACTTTTCGGTGGGACCATTATATACGTCTATAACGTAATATAACCTAACCTAACCCATCTAGCCCCTGGCTGGGAATGTTTTACAGAATCCCGGTCGTGTCGTACCGTACGTCTCGGTGCGGACATTATATTCGTCTATAACTTTATGTGTCCTAACCTAAGGCAACTTAACATCTAGGTTGTAGTATTTTCCAACATTCCTGGCGGGTCGGCGCCTACTTCTCGGTGGGCACATTATATACGTCTATATCGTAATATAACCTAACCTAACCCATCTAGACCCTCGCTGGTATTGTTTTACAAAATCCCGGTCGTGTCGGCCCGTACTTCTCGGTGGGGACATTATATACATCTATAACGTTATATATCCTAACCTAAGGGAACCTAACATCTCGGATGTAGTATTTCACAACATTCCTGGCTGGTCAGCGCCGATTCTCGGTGGGAACATTATATACGTCTATGTCGTAATATAACCTAACCTAACCCATCTAGACCCTCGCTGGAAATATTTCACAAAATCCCGGTCGTGTCGTCCCGTATGTCTCGGTGCGGATATTATATACGTCTATAACGTTATATATACTAACCTAAGGGAACCTAACATCTCGGATGTAGTATTTCACAACATTCCTGGCGGGTCGGCCCCACTTCTCGGTGGGAACATTATACACGTCTATAACGTTATATAAGCTAACCTAACCGATCTAGCCCCTCGCTGGTAATGTTTTACAGAAACCCGGTCGTGTCGTCGCGTACGTCTCGGTGCGGACATTATATACGTCTATAACGTTATATATCCTAACCTAAGGCAACTTAACATCTCGGATGTAGTATTTCACAACATTCCTGGCGGGTCCGCCCCACTTCTCGGTGGGAACATTATATACGTCTATATCGTAATATAACCTAACCTAACCCAGCTAGACCCTCGCTGGTAATGTTTTACAAAATCCCGGTCGTGTCGGCCCGTGCTTCTCGCTGGGCACATTATGTACATCTATACCGTAATATAACCTAACCTAACTCATCTAGACCCTCGCTGGTAATGTTTTACAAAATCCCGGTCGTGTCGGCCCGTACTTCTCGGTGGGGACATTATATACGTCTATAACGTTATATATACGAACCTAACATCTCAGATGTAGTATTTCACAACATTCCTGGCGGGTCGGCCCCACTTCTCGGTGGCAACATTATATACGTCTATAACGTAATATAACCTAACCTAACCGATCTAGCCCCTCGCTGGTAATGTTTTACAGAATCCCGGTCGTGTCGTCGCGTACGTCTCGGTGCGAACATTATATATGTCTATAACGTTATATATCCTAACCTAAGGCAACTTAACATCTCGGATGTAGTATTTCACAACATTCCTGGCTGGTCGGCGCCGATTCTCGGTGGGAACATTATATACGTCTATGTCGTAATATAACCTAACCTAACCCATCTAGACCCTCGCTGGTAATATTTCACAAAATCCCGGTCGTGTCGTCCCGTATGTCTCGGTGCGGACATTATATACGTCTATAACGTTATATATCCTAACCTGAGTGAACCTAACATCGCGGATGTAGTATTTCACAACATTCCTGGCTGGTCGGCACCAATTCTCGGTGGGAACATTATATACGTCTATATCGTAATATAACCTAACCTAACCCATCTAGACCCTCGATGGTAATGTTTTACAAAACCCCGGTCGTGTCGGCCCGTACTTCTCGGTGGGGACATTATATACGTCTATAACGTTATATATCCTAACCTAAGGGAACCTAACATCTCGGATGTAGTATTTCACAGCATTCCTGCCGGGTCGGCTCCACTTCTCGGTGGGAACATTATATACGTCTATAACGTAATATAACCCAACCTAACCCATCTAGCCCCTCGCTGGTAATGTTTTACAGAATCACGGTCGTGTCGTCCCGTATGTCTCGGTGCGGACATTATATACGTCTATAACTTTATGTGTCCTAACCTAAGGGAACCTAACATCGTGGATGTAGTATTTCACAACATTCCTGGCTGGTCGGCGCGAATTCTCGGTGGGAACATTATATACGTCTACGTCGTAATATAACCTAACCTAACCCATTTAGACCCTCGCTGGTAATGTTTCACCAAATCCCGGTCGTGTCGTGCCGTATGTCTCGGTGCGGACATTATATACGTCTATAACGTTATATATCCTAACCTGAGTGAACCTAACATCGCGGATGTAGTATTTCACAACATTCCTGGCTGGTCGGCGCCAATTCTCGGTGGGAACATTATATACGTCTATATCGTAATATAACCTAACCTAACCCATCTAGACCCTCGCTGGTAATGTTTCACAAAATCCCGGTCGTGTCGGCCCGTACTTCTCGGTGGGGACATCATATCCGTCTATAACGTTATATATACTAACCTAAGGGAACCTAACATCTCGGATGTAGTATTTCACAACATTCCTGGCGGGTCGGCTCCACTTCTCGGTGGGAACATTATATACGTCTATAACGTAATATAACCTAACCTAACCCATCTAGACCCTCGCTGGTAATGTTTTACAAAATCCCGGGCGTGTCGGCCCGTACTTCTCTGTGGGGACATTATATACGTCGATAACGTTATATACCATAACCTAAGGGAACATAACATCTTGGATGTAGTATTTTCCAACATTCCTGGCGGGTCGGCCCCTACTTCTCGGTGGGCACATTATATACGTCTATATCGTAATATAACCTATCGTAACCCATCTAGACCCTCGCTGGTAATGTTTTACAAAATCCCGGTCGTGTCGGCGCGTACTTCTCGGTGGGGAAATTATATACGTCTATAACGTTATATAACCTAACCTAAGGCTACCTAACATCTCGAATGTAGTATTTCACAACATTCCTCGCGGGTCGGCCCCACTTCTCGGTGGGAACATTATATACGTCTATAACGTAATATAACCTAACCTAACCCATGTAGCCCCTCGCTGGTAATGTTTTACAGAATCACGGTCGTGTCGTCCCGTATGTCTCGGTGCGGACATTATATACGTCTATAACTTTATGTGTCCTAACCTAAGGGAACCTAACATCGCGGATGTAGTATTTCACAACATTCCTGGCTGGTCGGCGCGAATTCTCGGTGGGAACATTATATACGTCTACGTCGTAATATAACCTAACCTAACCCATTTAGACCCTCGCTGGTAATATTTCACAAAACCCCGGTCGTGTCGTCCCGTATGTCTCGGTGCGGACATTATATACGTCTATAACGTTATATATCCTAACCTGAGGGAACCTAACATCGCGGATGTAGTATTTCACAACATTCCTGGCTGGTCGGCGCCAATTCTCGGTGGGAACATTATATATGTCTATAACGTAATATAACCTAACCTAACCGATCTAGACCCTCGCTGGTAATGTTTTACAAAATCCCGGGCGTGTCGGCCCGTACTTCTCGGTGGGGACATTATATACGTCGATAACGTTATATACCCTAACCTAAGGGAACATAACATCTTGGATGTAGTATTTTCCAACATTCCTGGCGGGTCGGCCCCTACTTCTCGGTGGGCACATTATATACGTCTATATCGTAATATAACCTATCGTAACCCATCTAGACCCTCGCTGGTAATGTTTTACAAAATCCCGGTCGTGTCGGCCCGTACTTCTCGGTGGGGAAATTATATACGTCTATAACGTTATATAACCTAACCTAAGGCTACCTAACATCTCGAATGTAGTATTTGACAACATTCCTCGCGGGTCGGCCCCACTTCTCGGTGGGAACATTATATACGTCTATAACGTAATATAACCTAACCTAACCCATCTAGACCCTCGCTGGTAATATTTCACAAAATCCCGGTCGTGTCGTCCCGTATGTCTCGGTGCGGACATTATATACGTCTATAACGTTATATATCCTAACCTGAGTGAACCTAACATCGCGGATGTAGTATTTCACAACATTCCTGGCTGGTCGGCGCCAATTCTCGGTGGGAACATTATATACGTCTATCTCGTAATATAACCTAACCTAACCCATCTAGACCCTCGCTGGTAATATTTCACAAAATTCCCGTCGTGTCGGCCCGTACTTCTCGGTGGGGACATTATATACGTCTATTACATTATATATACTAACCTAAGGGAACCTAACATCTCGGATGTTGTATTTTCCAACATTCCTGGCGGGTCTGCCCCTACTTCTCGGTGGGCACATTATATACGTCTATATCGTAATATAACCTAACCTAACCCATCTAGACCCTCGCTGGTAATATTTCACAAAATCCCGGTCGTGTCGTCCCGTACGTCTCGGTGCGGACATTATATACGTCTATAACGTTATATATCCTAACCTAAGGCAACTTAACATCTCGGATGTAGTATTTTCCAACATTCCTGGCGGGTCGGCCCCACTTCTCGGTGGGAACATTATATACGTCTATAACGTAATATAACCTAACCTAACCGATCTAGCCCCTCGCTGGTAATGTTTTACAGAATCCCGGTCGTGTCGTCCCGTACGTCTCGGTGCGGACATAATATACGTCTATAACGTTATATATCCTAACCTAAGGCAACTTAACATCTCGGATGTAGTATTTTCCAACATTCCTGGCGGGTCGGCCCCAACTTCTCGGTGGGCACATTATATACGTCTATATCGTAATATAACCTAACCTAACCCATCTAGACCCTCGCTGGTAATGTTTTACAAAATCCCGGTCGTGTCGTACCGTACGTCTCGGTGCGGACATTATATACGTCTATAACTTTATGTATCCTAACCTAAGGCAACTTAACATCTGGGATGTAGTATTTTCCAACATTCCTGGCGGGTCGGCCCCAACTTCCCGGTGGGCACATTATATACGTCTATATCGTAATATAACCTAACCTAACCCATCTAGACCCTCGCTGGTTATATTTCACAAAATCCCGGTCGTGTCGTCCCGTACGTCTCGGTGCGGACATTATATACGTCTATAACGTTATATATCCTAACCTAAGGCAACTTAACATCTCGGATGTAGTATTTCACAACATTCCTGGCTGGTCGCCGCCAATTCTCGGTGGGAACATTATATACGTCTATATCGTAATATAACCGAACCTAAACCATCTAGACCCTCGCTGGTAATGTTTTACAAAATCCCGGTCGTGTCGGCCCGTGCTTCTCGCTGGGCACATTATGTACATCTATACCGTAATATAACCTAACCTAACTCATCTAGACCCTCGCTGGTAATGTTTTACAAAATCCCGGTCGTGTCGGCCCGTACTTCTCGGTGGGGACATTATATACGTCTATAACGTTATATATACGAACCTAACATCTCAGATGTAGTATTTCACAACATTCCTGGCGGGTCGGCCCCACTTCTCGGTGGCAACATTATATACGTCTATAACGTAATATAACCTAACC
This sequence comes from Xylocopa violacea, assembly GCA_963969225.1. Taxonomy (NCBI): domain Eukaryota; kingdom Metazoa; phylum Arthropoda; class Insecta; order Hymenoptera; family Apidae; genus Xylocopa; species Xylocopa violacea. Next base: position 603,891 of record CAXAJV010000732.1, read on the forward strand.
TAACCGATCTAGCCCCTCGCTGGTAATGTTTTACAGAATCCCGGTCGTGTCGTCGCGTACGTCTCGGTGCGAACATTATATATGTCTATAACGTTATATATCCTAACCTAAGGCAACTTAACATCTCGGATGTAGTATTTCACAACATTCCTGGCTGGTCGGCCCCACTTCTCGGTGGGAACATTATATACGTCTATCTCGTAATATAACCTAACCTAACCCATCTAGACCCTCGCTGGTAATATTTCACAAAATTCCCGTCGTGTCGGCCCGTACTTCTCGGTGGGGACATTATATACGTCTATTACATTATATATACTAACCTAAGGGAACCTAACATCTCGGATGTTGTATTTTCCAACATTCCTGGCGGGTCTGCCCCTACTTCTCGGTGGGCACATTATATACGTCTATATCGTAATATAACCTAACCTAACCCATCTAGACCCTCGCTGGTAATATTTCACAAAATCCCGGTCGTGTCGTCCCGTACGTCTCGGTGCGGACATTATATACGTCTATAACGTTATATATCCTAACCTAAGGCAACTTAACATCTCGGATGTAGTATTTTCCAACATTCCTGGCGGGTCGGCCCCACTTCTCGGTGGGAACATTATATACGTCTATAACGTAATATAACCTAACCTAACCGATCTAGCCCCTCGCTGGTAATGTTTTACAGAATCCCGGTTGTGTCGTCCCGTATGTCTCGGTGCGGACATTATATACGTCTATATCGTTATATACCCTAACCTAAGGCAACTTAACATCTCGGATGAAGTATTTTCCAACATTCCTGGCGGATCCGCCCCACTTTTCGGTGGGACCATTATATACGTCTATAACGTAATATAACCTAACCTAACCCATCTAGCCCCTAGCTGGGAATGTTTTACAGAATCCCGGTCGTGTCGTACCGTACGTCTCGGTGCGGACATTATATTCGTCTATAACTTTATGTGTCCTAACCTAAGGCAACTTAACATCTAGGTTGTAGTATTTTCCAACATTCCTGGCGGGTCGGCCCCTACTTCTCGGTGGGCACATTATAGACGTCTATATCGTAATATAACCTAACCTAACCCATCTAGACCCTCGCTGGTAATGTTTTACAAAATCCCGGTCGTGTCGGCCCGTACTTCTCGGTGGGGACATTATAAACGTCTATAACTTTATATATACTAACCTAAGGGAACCTAACATCTCGGATGTAGTATTTGACAGCATTCCTGCCGGGTCGGCTCCACTTCTCGGTGGGAACATTATATACGTCTATAACGTAATATAACCTAACCTAACCCATCTAGCCCCTCGCTGGTAATGTTTTACAGAATTCCGGTCGTGTCGTCCCGTACGTCTCGGTGCGGACATTATATACGTCTATAACGTTATATATCCTAACCTAAGGCAACTTAACATCTCGGATGTAGTATTTTCCAACATTCCTGGCGGGTCGGCCCCACTTCTCGGTGGGAACATTATATACGTCTATAACGTAATATAACCTAACCTAACCGATCTAGCCCCTCGCTGGTAATGTTTTACAGAATCCCGGTCGTGTCGTCCCGTACGTCTCGGTGCGGACATTATATACGTCTATAACGTTATATATCCTAACCTAAGGCAACTTAACATCTCGGATGTAGTATTTTCCAACATTCCTGGCGGGTCGGCCCCAACTTCTCGGTGGGCACATTATATACGTCTATATCGTAATATAACCTAACCTAACCCATCTAGACCCTCGCTGGTAATGTTTTACAAAATCCCGTTCGTGTCGTACCGTACGTCTCGGTGCGGACATTATATACGTCTATAACGTTATATAACCTAACCTAAGGCTACCTAACATCTCGAATGTAGTATTTCACAACATTCCTGGCGGGTCGGCCCCACTTCTCGGTGGGAACATTATATACGTCTATAACGTAATATAACCTAACCTAACCCATCTAGCCCCTCGCTGGTAATGGTTTACAGAATCTCGGTCGTGTCGTCCCGTATGTCTCGGTGCGGACATTATATACGTCTATAACTTTATGTATCCTAACCTAAGGCAACTTAACATCTGGGATGTAGTATTTTCCAACATTCCTGGCGGGTCGGCCCCAACTTCCCGGTGGGCACATTATATACGTCTATATCGTAATATAACCAAACCTAACCCATCTAGACCCTCGCTGGTAATGTTTTACAAAATCGCGGTCATGTCGGCCCGTACTTCTCGGTGGGGACATTATATACGTCTATAACGTTATATATACTAACCTAAGGGAACCTAACATCTCGGATGTAGTATTTCACAGCATTCCTGCCGGGTCGGCTCCACTTCTCGGTGGGAACATTATATACGTCTATAACGTAATATAACCTAACCTAACCCATCTAGCCCCTCGCTGGTAATGTTTTACAGAATTCCGGTCGTGTCGTCCCGTACGTCTCGGTGCGGACATTATATACGTCTATAACGTTATCTATCCTAACCTAAGGCAACTTAACATCTCGGATGTAGTATTATCCAACATTTCTTGCGGGACGGCCCCAACTTTTCGGGGGGCACATTATATACGTCTATATCGTAATATAACCTAACCTATCCCATCTAGACCCTCGCTGGTAATATTTCACAAAATCCCGGTCGTGTCGTCCCGTACGTCTCGGTGCGGACATTATATACGTCTATAACGTTATATATCCTAACCTAAGGCAACTTAACATCTCGGATGTAGTATTTTCCAACATTCCTGGCGGGTCGGCCCCAACTTCTCGGTGGGCACATTATATACGTCTATATCGTAATATAACCTAACCTAACCCATCTAGACCCTCGCTGGTAATGTTTTACAAAATCCCGGTCGTGTCGTACCGTACGTCTCGGTGCGGACATTATATACGTCTATAACGTTATATAACCTAACCTAAGGCTACCTAACATCTCGAATGTAGTATTTCACAACATTCCTGGCTGGTCGGCGCCGATTCTCGGTGGGAACATTATATACGTCTATGTCGTAATATAACCTAACCTAACCCATCTAGACCCTCGCTGGTAATATTTCACAAAATCCCGGTCGTGTCGTCCCGTATGTCTCGGTGCGGACATTATATACGTCTATAACGTTATATATCCTAACCTGAGTGAACCTAACATCGCGGATGTAGTATTTCACAACATTCCTGGCTGGTCGGCACCAATTCTCGGTGGGAACATTATATACGTCTATATCGTAATATAACCTAACCTAACCCATCTAGACCCTCGATGGTAATGTTTTACAAAACCCCGGTCGTGTCGGCCCGTACTTCTCGGTGGGGACATTATATACGTCTATAACGTTATATATACTAACCTAAGGGAACCTAACATCGCGGATGTAGTATTTCACAACATTCCTGGCTGGTCGGCGCGAATTGTCGGTGGGAACACTATATACGTCTATGTCGTAATATAACCTAACCAAACCCATCTAGACCCTCGCTGGTAATATTTCACAAAATCCCGGTCGTGTCGTCCCGTATGTCTCGGTGCGGACATTATATACGTCTATATCGTCATATACCCTAACCTAAGGCAACTTAACATCTCGGATGAAGTATTTTCCAACATTCCTGGCGGATCCGCCCCACTTTTCGGTGGGACCATTATATACGTCTATAACGTAATATAACCTAACCTAACCCATCTAGCCCCTAGCTGGGAATGTTTTACAGAATCCCGGTCGTTTCGTACCGTACGTCTCGGTGCGGACATTATATTCGTCTATAACTTTATGTGTCCTAACCTAAGGCAACTTAACATCTAGGTTGTAGTATTTTCCAACATTCCTGGCGGGTCGGCCCCTACTTCTCGGTGGGCACATTATAGACGTCTATATCGTAATATAACCTAACCTAACCCATCTAGACCCTCGCTGGTAATATTTCACAAAATCCCGGTCGTGTCGTCCCGTATGTCTCGGTGCGGACATTATATTCGTCTATAACTTTATGTGTCCTAACCTAAGGCAACTTAACATCTAGGTTGTAGTATTTTCCAACATTCCTGGCGGGTCGGCCCCTACTTCTCGGTGGGCACATTATAGACGTCTATATCGTAATATAACCTAACCTAACCCATCTAGACCCTCGCTGGTAATATTTCACAAAATCCCGGTCGTGTCGTCCCGTATGTCTCGGTGCGGACATTATATACGTCTATAACGTTATATATCCTAACCTGAGTGAACCTAACATCGCGGATGTAGTATTTCACAACATTCCTGGCTGGTCGGCGCCAATTCTCGGTGGGAACATTATATACGTCTATCTCGTAATATAACCTAACCTAACCCATCTAGACCCTCGCTGGTAATATTTCACAAAATTCCCGTCGTGTCGGCCCGTACTTCTCGGTGGGGACATTATATACGTCTATTACATTATATATACTAACCTAAGGGAACCTAACATCTCGGATGTTGTATTTTCCAACATTCCTGGCGGGTCTGCCCCTACTTCTCGGTGGGCACATTATATACGTCTATATCGTAATATAACCTAACCTAACCCATCTAGACCCTCGCTGGTAATATTTCACAAAATCCCGGTCGTGTCGTCCCGTACGTCTCGGTGCGGACATTATATACGTCTATAACGTTATATATCCTAACCTAAGGCAACTTAACATCTCGGATGTAGTATTTTCCAACATTCCTGGCGGGTCGGCCCCACTTCTCGGTGGGAACATTATATACGTCTATAACGTAATATAACCTAACCTAACCGATCTAGCCCCTCGCTGGTAATGTTTTACAGAATCCCGGTCGTGTCGTCCCGTACGTCTCGGTGCGGACATAATATACGTCTATAACGTTATATATCCTAACCTAAGGCAACTTAACATCTCGGATGTAGTATTTTCCAACATTCCTGGCGGGTCGGCCCCAACTTCTCGGTGGGCACATTATATACGTCTATATCGTAATATAACCTAACCTAACCCATCTAGACCCTCGCTGGTAATGTTTTACAAAATCCCGGTCGTGTCGTACCGTACGTCTCGGTGCGGACATTATATACGTCTATAACTTTATGTATCCTAACCTAAGGCAACTTAACATCTGGGATGTAGTATTTTCCAACATTCCTGGCGGGTCGGCCCCAACTTCCCGGTGGGCACATTATATACGTCTATATCGTAATATAACCTAACCTAACCCATCTAGACCCTCGCTGGTTATATTTCACAAAATCCCGGTCGTGTCGTCCCGTACGTCTCGGTGCGGACATTATATACGTCTATAACGTTATATATCCTAACCTAAGGCAACTTAACATCTCGGATGTAGTATTTCACAACATTCCTGGCTGGTCGCCGCCAATTCTCGGTGGGAACATTATATACGTCTATATCGTAATATAACCGAACCTAAACCATCTAGACCCTCGCTGGTAATGTTTTACAAAATCCCGGTCGTGTCGGCCCGTGCTTCTCGCTGGGCACATTATGTACATCTATACCGTAATATAACCTAACCTAACTCATCTAGACCCTCGCTGGTAATGTTTTACAAAATCCCGGTCGTGTCGGCCCGTACTTCTCGGTGGGGACATTATATACGTCTATAACGTTATATATACGAACCTAACATCTCAGATGTAGTATTTCACAACATTCCTGGCGGGTCGGCCCCACTTCTCGGTGGCAACATTATATACGTCTATAACGTAATATAACCTAACCTAACCGATCTAGCCCCTCGCTGGTAATGTTTTACAGAATCCCGGTCGTGTCGTCGCGTACGTCTCGGTGCGAACATTATATATGTCTATAACGTTATATATCCTAACCTAAGGCAACTTAACATCTCGGATGTAGTATTTCACAACATTCCTGGCTGGTCGGCCCCACTTCTCGGTGGGAACATTATATACGTCTATCTCGTAATATAACCTAACCTAACCCATCTAGACCCTCGCTGGTAATATTTCACAAAATTCCCGTCGTGTCGGCCCGTACTTCTCGGTGGGGACATTATATACGTCTATTACATTATATATACTAACCTAAGGGAACCTAACATCTCGGATGTTGTATTTTCCAACATTCCTGGCGGGTCTGCCCCTACTTCTCGGTGGGCACATTATATACGTCTATATCGTAATATAACCTAACCTAACCCATCTAGACCCTCGCTGGTAATATTTCACAAAATCCCGGTCGTGTCGTCCCGTACGTCTCGGTGCGGACATTATATACGTCTATAACGTTATATATCCTAACCTAAGGCAACTTAACATCTCGGATGTAGTATTTTCCAACATTCCTGGCGGGTCGGCCCCACTTCTCGGTGGGAACATTATATACGTCTATAACGTAATATAACCTAACCTAACCGATCTAGCCCCTCGCTGGTAATGTTTTACAGAATCCCGGTTGTGTCGTCCCGTATGTCTCGGTGCGGACATTATATACGTCTATATCGTTATATACCCTAACCTAAGGCAACTTAACATCTCGGATGAAGTATTTGACAGCATTCCTGCCGGGTCGGCTCCACTTCTCGGTGGGAACATTATATACGTCTATAACGTAATATAACCTAACCTAACCCATCTAGCCCCTCGCTGGTAATGTTTTACAGAATTCCGGTCGTGTCGTCCCGTACGTCTCGGTGCGGACATTATATACGTCTATAACGTTATATATCCTAACCTAAGGCAACTTAACATCTCGGATGTAGTATTTTCCAACATTCCTGGCGGGTCGGACCCACTTCTCGGTGGGAACATTATATACGTCTATAACGTAATATAACCTAACCTAACCGATCTAGCCCCTCGCTGGTAATGTTTTACAGAATCCCGGTCGTGTCGTCCCGTACGTCTCGGTGCGGACATTATATACGTCTATAACGTTATATATCCTAACCTAAGGCAACTTAACATCTCGGATGTAGTATTTTCCAACATTCCTGGCGGGTCGGCCCCAACTTCTCGGTGGGCACATTATATACGTCTATATCGTAATATAACCTAACCTAACCCATCTAGACCCTCGCTGGTAATGTTTTACAAAATCCCGGTCGTGTCGTACCGTACGTCTCGGTGCGGACATTATATACGTCTATAACGTTATATAACCTAACCTAAGGCTACCTAACATCTCGAATGTAGTATTTCACAACATTCCTGGCGGGTCGGCCCCACTTCTCGGTGGGAACATTATATACGTCTATAACGTAATATAACCTAACCTAACCCATCTAGCCCCTCGCTGGTAATGGTTTACAGAATCTCGGTCGTGTCGTCCCGTATGTCTCGGTGCGGACATTATATACGTCTATAACTTTATGTATCCTAACCTAAGGCAACTTAACATCTGGGATGTAGTATTTTCCAACATTCCTGGCGGGTCGGCCCCAACTTCCCGGTGGGCACATTATATACGTCTATATCGTAATATAACCAAACCTAACCCATCTAGACCCTCGCTGGTAATGTTTTACAGAATCCCGCTCGTGTCGGCCCGTACTTCTCGGTGGGGACATTATATACGTCTATAACGTTATATATACTAACCTAAGGGAACCTAACATCTCAGATGTAGTATTTCACAACATTCCTGGCGGTTCGGCCCCACTTCTCGGTGGCAACACTATATACGTCTATAACGTAATATAACCTAACCTAACCGATCTAGCCCCTCGCTGGTAATGTTTTACAAAATCCCGGTCGTGTCGGCCCGTGCTTCTCGCAGGGCACATTATATACATCTATATCGTAATATAACCTAACATAACCCATCTAGACCCTCGCTGGTAATGTTTTACAAAATCCCGGTCGTGTCGGCCCGTACTTCTCGGTGGGGACATTATATACGTCTATATCGTAATATAACCTAACCTATCCCATCTAGACCCTCGCTGGTAATATTTCACAAAATCCCGGTCGTGTCGTCCCGTACGTCTCGGTGCGGACATTATATACGTCTATAACGTTATATATCCTAACCTAAGGCAACTTAACATCTCGGATGTAGTATTTTCCAACATTCCTGGCGGGTCGGCCCCAACTTCTCGGTGGGCACATTATATACGTCTATATCGTAATATAACCTAACCTAACCCATCTAGACCCTCGCTGGTAATGTTTTACAAAATCCCGGTCGTGTCGTACCGTACGTCTCGGTGCGGACATTATATACGTCTATAACGTTATATAACCTAACCTAAGGCTACCTAACATCTCGAATGTAGTATTTCACAACATTCCTGGCGGGTCGGCCCCACTTCTCGGTGGGAACATTATATACGTCTATAACGTAATATAACCTAACCTAACCCATCTAGCCCCTCGCTGGTAATGGTTTACAGAATCTCGGTCGTGTCGTCCCGTATGTCTCGGTGCGGACATTATATACGTCTATAACTTTATGTATCCTAACCTAAGGCAACTTAACATCTGGGATGTAGTATTTTCCAACATTCCTGGCGGGTCGGCCCCAACTTCTCGGTGGGCACATTATATACGTCTATATCGTAATATAACCAAACCTAACCCATCTAGACCCTCGCTGGTAATGTTTTACAAAATCGCGGTCATGTCGGCCCGTACTTCTCGGTGGGGACATTATATACGTCTATAACGTTATATATACTAACCTAAGGGAACCTAACATCTCGGATGTAGTATTTCACAGCATTCCTGCCGGGTCGGCTCCACTTCTCGGTGGGAACATTATATACGTCTATAACGTAATATAACCTAACCTAACCCATCTAGCCCCTCGCTGGTAATGTTTTACAGAATTCCGGTCGTGTCGTCCCGTACGTCTCGGTGCGGACATTATATACGTCTATAACGTTATCTATCCTAACCTAAGGCAACTTAACATCTCGGATGTAGTATTATCCAACATTTCTTGCGGGACGGCCCCAACTTTTCGGGGGGCACATTATATACGTCTATATCGTAATATAACCTAACCTATCCCATCTAGACCCTCGCTGGTAATATTTCACAAAATCCCGGTCGTGTCGTCCCGTACGTCTCGGTGCGGACATTATATACCTCTATAACGTTATATATCCTAACCTAAGGCAACTTAACATCTCGGATGTAGTATTTTCCAACATTCCTGGCGGGTCGGCCCCAACTTCTCGGTGGGCACATTATTTACGTCTATATCGTAATATAACCTAACCTAACCCATCTAGACCCTCGCTGGTAATGTTTTACAAAATCCCGATCGTGTCGTACCGTACGTCTCGGTGCGGACATTATATACGTCTATAACGTTATATAACCTAACCTAAGGCTACCTAACATCTCGAATGTAGTATTTCACAACATTCCTGGCGGGTCGGCCCCACTTCTCGGTGGGCACATTATATACGTCTATATCGTAATATAACCTATCGTAACCCATCTAGACCCTCGCTGGTAATGTTTTACAAAATCCCGGTCGTGTCGGCCCGTACTTCTCGGTGGGGAAATTATATACGTCTATAACGTTATATAACCTAACCTAAGGGAACCTAACATCTCGGATGTAGTATTTCACAACATTCCTGGCGGGTCGGCTCCACTTCTCGGTGGGAACATTATATACGTCTATAACGTAATATAACCTAACCTAACCCATCTAGCCCCTCGCTGGTAATGTTTTACAGAATCCCGGGCGTGTCGGCCCGTACTTCTCGGTGGGGACATTATATACGTCGATAACGTTATATACCCTAACCTAAGGGAACCTAACATCTTGGATGTAGTATTTTCCAACATTCCTGGCGGGTCGGCCCCTACTTCTCGGTGGGCACATTATATACGTCTATATCGTAATATAACCTATCGTAACCCATCTAGACCCTCGCTGGTAATGTTTTACAAAATCCCGGTCGTGTCGGCCCGTACTTCTCGGTGGGGAAATTATATACGTCTATAACGTTATATAACCTAACCTAAGGCTACCTAACATCTCGAATGTAGTATTTCACAACATTCCTGGCGGGTCGGCCCCACTTCTCGGTGGGCACATTATATACGTCTATATCGTAATATAACCTATCGTAACCCATCTAGACCCTCGCTGGTAATGTTTTACAAAATCCCGGTCGTGTCGGCCCGTACTTCTCGGTGGGGAAATTATATACGTCTATAACGTTATATAACCTAACCTAAGGGAACCTAACATCTCGGATGTAGTATTTCACAACATTCCTGGCGGGTCGGCCCCAACTTCTCGGTGTGCACATTATATACGTCTATAACGTAATATAACCTAACCTAACCCATCTAGACCCTCGCTGGTAATGTTTTACAAAATCGCGGTCATGTCGGCCCGTACTTCTCGGTGGGGACATTATATACGTCTATAACGTTATATATACTAACCTAAGGTTACCTAACATCTCGGATGTAGTATTTGACAGCATTCCTGCCGGGTCGGCTCCACTTCTCGGTGGGAACATTATATACGTCTATAACGTAATATAACCTAACCTAACCCATCTAGCCCCTCGCTGGTAATGTTTTACAGAATCCCGGGCGTGTCGGCCCGTACTTCTCGGTGGGGACATTATATACGTCGATAACGTTATATACCCTAACCTAAGGGAACCTAACATCTTAGATGTAGTATTTTCCAACATTCCTGGCGGGTCGGCCCCTACTTCTCGGTGGGCACATTATATACGTCTATATCGTAATATAACCTATCGTAACCCATCTAGACCCTCGCTGGTAATGTTTTACAAAATCCCGGTCGTGTCGGCCCGTACTTCTCGGTGGGGAAATTATATACGTCTATAACGTTATATAACCTAACCTAAGGGAACCTAACATCTCGGATGTAGTATTTCACAACATTCCTGGCGGGTCGGCTCCACTTCTCGGTGGGAACATTATTTACGTCTATAACGCAATATAACCTAACCTAACACATCTAGACCCTCGCTGGTAATGTTTTACAAAATCCCGGGCGTGTCGGCCCGTACTTCTCGGTGGGGACATTATAAACGTCGATAACGTTATATATACTAACCTAAGGGAACCTAACATCTCGGATGTAGTATTTGACAGCATTCCTGCCGGGTCGGCTCCACTTCTCGGTGGGAACATTATATACGTCTATAACGTAATATAACCTAACCTAACCCATCTAGCCCCTCGCTGGTAATGTTTTACAGAATTCCGGTCGTGTCGTCCCGTACGTCTCGGTGCGGACATTATATACGTCTATAACGTTATCTATCCTAACCTAAGGCAACTTAACATCTCGGATGTAGTATTATCCAACATTTCTTGCGGGACGGCCCCAACTTTTCGGTGGGCACATTATATACGTCTATATCGTAGTATAACCTAACCTAACCCATCTAGACCCTCGCTGGTAATGTTTTACAAAATCCCGGTCGTGTCGTACCATACGTCTCGGTGCGGACATTATATACGTCTATAACGTTATATAACCTAACCTAAGGCTACCTAACATCTCGAATGTAGTATTTCACAACATTCCTGGCGGGTCGGCCCCACTTCTCGGTGGGAACATTATATACGTCTATAACGTAATATAACCTAACCTAACCCATCTAGCCCCTCGCTGGTAATGTTTTACAGAATCTCGGTCGTGTCGTCCCGTATGTCTCGGTGCGGACATTATATACGTCTATAACTTTATGTGTCCTAACCTAAGGGAACCTAACATCGCGGATGTAGTATTTCACAACATTCCTGGCTGGTCGGCGCGAATTCTCGGTGGGAACATTATATACGTCTATGTCGTAATATAACCTAACCTAACCCATTTAGACCCTCGCTGGTAATATTTCACAAAATCCCGGTCGTGTCGTCCCGTATGTCTCGGTGCGGACATTATATACGTCTATAACGTTATATACCCTAACCTAAGGCAACTTAACATCTCGGATGTAGTATTTTCCAACATTCCTGGCGGGTCCGCCCCACTTTTCGGTGGGACCATTATATACGTCTATAACGTAATATAACCTAACCTAACCCATCTAGCCCCTAGCCGGGAATGTTTTACAAAATCCCGGTCGTGTCGGTCCGTGCTTCAAGGTGGGCACATTATATACATCTATATCGTAATATAACCAAACCTAACCCATCTAGACCCTCGCTGGTAATGTTTTACAGAATCCCGCTCGTGTCGGCCCGTACTTCTCGGTGGGGACATTATATACGTCTATAACGTTATATATACTAACCTAAGGGAACCTAACATCTCAGATGTAGTATTTCACAACATTCCTGGCGGTTCGGCCCCACTTCTCGGTGGCAACACTATATACGTCTATAACGTAATATAACCTAACCTAACCGATCTAGCCCCTCGCTGGTAATGTTTTACAAAATCCCGGTCGTGTCGGCCCGTGCTTCTCGCAGGGCACATTATATACATCTATATCGTAATATAACCTAACATAACCCATCTAGACCCTCGCTGGTAATGTTTTACAAAATCCCGGTCGTGTCGGCCCGTACTTCTCGGTGGGGACATTATATACGTCTATAACGTTATATATCCTAACCTAAGGCAACTTAACATCTCGGATGTAGTATTATCCAACATTTCTTGCGGGACGGCCCCAACTTTTCGGGGGGCACATTATATACGTCTATATCGTAATATAACCTAACCTATCCCATCTAGACCCTCGCTGGTAATATTTCACAAAATCCCGGTCGTGTCGTCCCGTACGTCTCGGTGCGGACATTATATACCTCTATAACGTTATATATCCTAACCTAAGGCAACTTAACATCTCGGATGTAGTATTTTCCAACATTCCTGGCGGGTCGGCCCCAACTTCTCGGTGGGCACATTATTTACGTCTATATCGTAATATAACCTAACCTAACCCATCTAGACCCTCGCTGGTAATGTTTTACAAAATCCCGATCGTGTCGTACCGTACGTCTCGGTGCGGACATTATATACGTCTATAACGTTATATAACCTAACCTAAGGCTACCTAACATCTCGAATGTAGTATTTCACAACATTCCTGGCGGGTCGGCCCCACTTCTCGGTGGGCACATTATATACGTCTATATCGTAATATAACCTATCGTAACCCATCTAGACCCTCGCTGGTAATGTTTTACAAAATCCCGGTCGTGTCGGCCCGTACTTCTCGGTGGGGAAATTATATACGTCTATAACGTTATATAACCTAACCTAAGGGAACCTAACATCTCGGATGTAGTATTTCACAACATTCCTGGCGGGTCGGCTCCACTTCTCGGTGGGAACATTATATACGTCTATAACGTAATATAACCTAACCTAACCCATCTAGCCCCTCGCTGGTAATGTTTTACAGAATCCCGGGCGTGTCGGCCCGTACTTCTCGGTGGGGACATTATATACGTCGATAACGTTATATACCCTAACCTAAGGGAACCTAACATCTTGGATGTAGTATTTTCCAACATTCCTGGCGGGTCGGCCCCTACTTCTCGGTGGGCACATTATATACGTCTATATCGTAATATAACCTATCGTAACCCATCTAGACCCTCGCTGGTAATGTTTTACAAAATCCCGGTCGTGTCGGCCCGTACTTCTCGGTGGGGAAATTATATACGTCTATAACGTTATATAACCTAACCTAAGGCTACCTAACATCTCGAATGTAGTATTTCACAACATTCCTGGCGGGTCGGCCCCACTTCTCGGTGGGCACATTATATACGTCTATATCGTAATATAACCTATCGTAACCCATCTAGACCCTCGCTGGTAATGTTTTACAAAATCCCGGTCGTGTCGGCCCGTACTTCTCGGTGGGGAAATTATATACGTCTATAACGTTATATAACCTAACCTAAGGGAACCTAACATCTCGGATGTAGTATTTCACAACATTCCTGGCGGGTCGGCCCCAACTTCTCGGTGTGCACATTATATACGTCTATAACGTAATATAACCTAACCTAACCCATCTAGACCCTCGCTGGTAATGTTTTACAAAATCGCGGTCATGTCGGCCCGTACTTCTCGGTGGGGACATTATATACGTCTATAACGTTATATATACTAACCTAAGGTTACCTAACATCTCGGATGTAGTATTTGACAGCATTCCTGCCGGGTCGGCTCCACTTCTCGGTGGGAACATTATATACGTCTATAACGTAATATAACCTAACCTAACCCATCTAGCCCCTCGCTGGTAATGTTTTACAGAATCCCGGGCGTGTCGGCCCGTACTTCTCGGTGGGGACATTATATACGTCGATAACGTTATATACCCTAACCTAAGGGAACCTAACATCTTAGATGTAGTATTTTCCAACATTCCTGGCGGGTCGGCCCCTACTTCTCGGTGGGCACATTATATACGTCTATATCGTAATATAACCTATCGTAACCCATCTAGACCCTCGCTGGTAATGTTTTACAAAATCCCGGTCGTGTCGGCCCGTACTTCTCGGTGGGGAAATTATATACGTCTATAACGTTATATAACCTAACCTAAGGGAACCTAACATCTCGGATGTAGTATTTCACAACATTCCTGGCGGGTCGGCTCCACTTCTCGGTGGGAACATTATTTACGTCTATAACGCAATATAACCTAACCTAACACATCTAGACCCTCGCTGGTAATGTTTTACAAAATCCCGGGCGTGTCGGCCCGTACTTCTCGGTGGGGACATTATAAACGTCGATAACGTTATATATACTAACCTAAGGGAACCTAACATCTCGGATGTAGTATTTGACAGCATTCCTGCCGGGTCGGCTCCACTTCTCGGTGGGAACATTATATACGTCTATAACGTAATATAACCTAACCTAACCCATCTAGCCCCTCGCTGGTAATGTTTTACAGAATTCCGGTCGTGTCGTCCCGTACGTCTCGGTGCGGACATTATATACGTCTATAACGTTATCTATCCTAACCTAAGGCAACTTAACATCTCGGATGTAGTATTATCCAACATTTCTTGCGGGACGGCCCCAACTTTTCGGTGGGCACATTATATACGTCTATATCGTAGTATAACCTAACCTAACCCATCTAGACCCTCGCTGGTAATGTTTTACAAAATCCCGGTCGTGTCGTACCATACGTCTCGGTGCGGACATTATATACGTCTATAACGTTATATAACCTAACCTAAGGCTACCTAACATCTCGAATGTAGTATTTCACAACATTCCTGGCGGGTCGGCCCCACTTCTCGGTGGGAACATTATATACGTCTATAACGTAATATAACCTAACCTAACCCATCTAGCCCCTCGCTGGTAATGTTTTACAGAATCTCGGTCGTGTCGTCCCGTATGTCTCGGTGCGGACATTATATACGTCTATAACTTTATGTGTCCTAACCTAAGGGAACCTAACATCGCGGATGTAGTATTTCACAACATTCCTGGCTGGTCGGCGCGAATTCTCGGTGGGAACATTATATACGTCTATGTCGTAATATAACCTAACCTAACCCATTTAGACCCTCGCTGGTAATATTTCACAAAATCCCGGTCGTGTCGTCCCGTATGTCTCGGTGCGGACATTATATACGTCTATAACGTTATATACCCTAACCTAAGGCAACTTAACATCTCGGATGTAGTATTTTCCAACATTCCTGGCGGGTCCGCCCCACTTTTCGGTGGGACCATTATATACGTCTATAACGTAATATAACCTAACCTAACCCATCTAGCCCCTAGCCGGGAATGTTTTACAAAATCCCGGTCGTGTCGGTCCGTGCTTCAAGGTGGGCACATTATATACATCTATATCGTAATATAACCAAACCTAACCCATCTAGACCCTCGCTGGTAATGTTTTACAGAATCCCGCTCGTGTCGGCCCGTACTTCTCGGTGGGGACATTATATACGTCTATAACGTTATATATACTAACCTAAGGGAACCTAACATCTCAGATGTAGTATTTCACAACATTCCTGGCGGTTCGGCCCCACTTCTCGGTGGCAACACTATATACGTCTATAACGTAATATAACCTAACCTAACCGATCTAGCCCCTCGCTGGTAATGTTTTACAAAATCCCGGTCGTGTCGGCCCGTGCTTCTCGCAGGGCACATTATATACATCTATATCGTAATATAACCTAACATAACCCATCTAGACCCTCGCTGGTAATGTTTTACAAAATCCCGGTCGTGTCGGCCCGTACTTCTCGGTGGGGACATTATATACGTCTATAACGTTATATATCCTAACCTAAGGCAACTTAACATCTCGGATGTAGTATTATCCAACATTTCTTGCGGGACGGCCCCAACTTTTCGGGGGGCACATTATATACGTCTATATCGTAATATAACCTAACCTATCCCATCTAGACCCTCGCTGGTAATATTTCACAAAATCCCGGTCGTGTCGTCCCGTACGTCTCGGTGCGGACATTATATACCTCTATAACGTTATATATCCTAACCTAAGGCAACTTAACATCTCGGATGTAGTATTTTCCAACATTCCTGGCGGGTCGGCCCCAACTTCTCGGTGGGCACATTATTTACGTCTATATCGTAATATAACCTAACCTAACCCATCTAGACCCTCGCTGGTAATGTTTTACAAAATCCCGATCGTGTCGTACCGTACGTCTCGGTGCGGACATTATATACGTCTATAACGTTATATAACCTAACCTAAGGCTACCTAACATCTCGAATGTAGTATTTCACAACATTCCTGGCGGGTCGGCCCCACTTCTCGGTGGGCACATTATATACGTCTATATCGTAATATAACCTATCGTAACCCATCTAGACCCTCGCTGGTAATGTTTTACAAAATCCCGGTCGTGTCGGCCCGTACTTCTCGGTGGGGAAATTATATACGTCTATAACGTTATATAACCTAACCTAAGGGAACCTAACATCTCGGATGTAGTATTTCACAACATTCCTGGCGGGTCGGCTCCACTTCTCGGTGGGAACATTATATACGTCTATAACGTAATATAACCTAACCTAACCCATCTAGCCCCTCGCTGGTAATGTTTTACAGAATCCCGGGCGTGTCGGCCCGTACTTCTCGGTGGGGACATTATATACGTCGATAACGTTATATACCCTAACCTAAGGGAACCTAACATCTTGGATGTAGTATTTTCCAACATTCCTGGCGGGTCGGCCCCTACTTCTCGGTGGGCACATTATATACGTCTATATCGTAATATAACCTATCGTAACCCATCTAGACCCTCGCTGGTAATGTTTTACAAAATCCCGGTCGTGTCGGCCCGTACTTCTCGGTGGGGAAATTATATACGTCTATAACGTTATATAACCTAACCTAAGGCTACCTAACATCTCGAATGTAGTATTTCACAACATTCCTGGCGGGTCGGCCCCACTTCTCGGTGGGCACATTATATACGTCTATATCGTAATATAACCTATCGTAACCCATCTAGACCCTCGCTGGTAATGTTTTACAAAATCCCGGTCGTGTCGGCCCGTACTTCTCGGTGGGGAAATTATATACGTCTATAACGTTATATAACCTAACCTAAGGGAACCTAACATCTCGGATGTAGTATTTCACAACATTCCTGGCGGGTCGGCCCCAACTTCTCGGTGTGCACATTATATACGTCTATAACGTAATATAACCTAACCTAACCCATCTAGACCCTCGCTGGTAATGTTTTACAAAATCGCGGTCATGTCGGCCCGTACTTCTCGGTGGGGACATTATATACGTCTATAACGTTATATATACTAACCTAAGGTTACCTAACATCTCGGATGTAGTATTTGACAGCATTCCTGCCGGGTCGGCTCCACTTCTCGGTGGGAACATTATATACGTCTATAACGTAATATAACCTAACCTAACCCATCTAGCCCCTCGCTGGTAATGTTTTACAGAATCCCGGGCGTGTCGGCCCGTACTTCTCGGTGGGGACATTATATACGTCGATAACGTTATATACCCTAACCTAAGGGAACCTAACATCTTAGATGTAGTATTTTCCAACATTCCTGGCGGGTCGGCCCCTACTTCTCGGTGGGCACATTATATACGTCTATATCGTAATATAACCTATCGTAACCCATCTAGACCCTCGCTGGTAATGTTTTACAAAATCCCGGTCGTGTCGGCCCGTACTTCTCGGTGGGGAAATTATATACGTCTATAACGTTATATAACCTAACCTAAGGGAACCTAACATCTCGGATGTAGTATTTCACAACATTCCTGGCGGGTCGGCTCCACTTCTCGGTGGGAACATTATTTACGTCTATAACGCAATATAACCTAACCTAACACATCTAGACCCTCGCTGGTAATGTTTTACAAAATCCCGGGCGTGTCGGCCCGTACTTCTCGGTGGGGACATTATAAACGTCGATAACGTTATATATACTAACCTAAGGGAACCTAACATCTCGGATGTAGTATTTGACAGCATTCCTGCCGGGTCGGCTCCACTTCTCGGTGGGAACATTATATACGTCTATAACGTAATATAACCTAACCTAACCCATCTAGCCCCTCGCTGGTAATGTTTTACAGAATTCCGGTCGTGTCGTCCCGTACGTCTCGGTGCGGACATTATATACGTCTATAACGTTATCTATCCTAACCTAAGGCAACTTAACATCTCGGATGTAGTATTATCCAACATTTCTTGCGGGACGGCCCCAACTTTTCGGTGGGCACATTATATACGTCTATATCGTAGTATAACCTAACCTAACCCATCTAGACCCTCGCTGGTAATGTTTTACAAAATCCCGGTCGTGTCGTACCATACGTCTCGGTGCGGACATTATATACGTCTATAACGTTATATAACCTAACCTAAGGCTACCTAACATCTCGAATGTAGTATTTCACAACATTCCTGGCGGGTCGGCCCCACTTCTCGGTGGGAACATTATATACGTCTATAACGTAATATAACCTAACCTAACCCATCTAGCCCCTCGCTGGTAATGTTTTACAGAATCTCGGTCGTGTCGTCCCGTATGTCTCGGTGCGGACATTATATACGTCTATAACTTTATGTGTCCTAACCTAAGGGAACCTAACATCGCGGATGTAGTATTTCACAACATTCCTGGCTGGTCGGCGCGAATTCTCGGTGGGAACATTATATACGTCTATGTCGTAATATAACCTAACCTAACCCATTTAGACCCTCGCTGGTAATATTTCACAAAATCCCGGTCGTGTCGTCCCGTATGTCTCGGTGCGGACATTATATACGTCTATAACGTTATATACCCTAACCTAAGGCAACTTAACATCTCGGATGTAGTATTTTCCAACATTCCTGGCGGGTCCGCCCCACTTTTCGGTGGGACCATTATATACGTCTATAACGTAATATAACCTAACCTAACCCATCTAGCCCCTAGCCGGGAATGTTTTACAAAATCCCGGTCGTGTCGGTCCGTGCTTCAAGGTGGGCACATTATATACATCTATATCGTAATATAACCAAACCTAACCCATCTAGACCCTCGCTGGTAATGTTTTACAGAATCCCGCTCGTGTCGGCCCGTACTTCTCGGTGGGGACATTATATACGTCTATAACGTTATATATACTAACCTAAGGGAACCTAACATCTCAGATGTAGTATTTCACAACATTCCTGGCGGTTCGGCCCCACTTCTCGGTGGCAACACTATATACGTCTATAACGTAATATAACCTAACCTAACCGATCTAGCCCCTCGCTGGTAATGTTTTACAAAATCCCGGTCGTGTCGGCCCGTGCTTCTCGCAGGGCACATTATATACATCTATATCGTAATATAACCTAACATAACCCATCTAGACCCTCGCTGGTAATGTTTTACAAAATCCCGGTCGTGTCGGCCCGTACTTCTCGGTGGGGACATTATATACGTCTATAACGTTATATATCCTAACCTAAGGCGACTTAACATCTCGGATGTAGTATTTTCCAACATTCCTGGCGGGTCGGCCCCATCTTCTCGGTGGGAACATTATATACGTCTATAACGTAACATAACCTAACCTAACCCATCTAGCCCCTAGCTGGGAATGTTTTACAAAATCCCGGTCGTGTCAGCCCGTACTTTTCCGTGGGGACATTATATACGTCTATAACGTTATATATCCTAATCTAAGGGAACTTAACATCGCGGATGTAGTATTTCACAACATTCCTGGCGAGTCCGCCCCACTACTCGGTGGGAACATTATATACGTCTATAACGTAATATAACCTAACCTAACCCATCTAGACCCTCGCTGGTAATGTTTTACAGAATCTCGGTCGTGTCGTCCCGTATGTCTCGGTGCGAACATTATATACGTCTATAACTTTATGTATCCTAACCTAAGGCAACTTAACATCTGGGATGTAGTATTTTCCAACATTCCTGGCGGGTCGGCCCCAACTTCTCGGTGGGCACATTATATACGTCTATAACTTTATATATCCTAATCTAAGGGAACCTAAATCGCGGATGTAGTATTTCACAACATTCCTGGCTGGTCGGCGCCAATTCTCGGTGGGAACATTATATACGTCTATATCGTAATATAACCTAACCTAACCCATGTAGACCCTCGCTGGTAATGTTTTACAAAATCCCGGTCGTGTCGGCCCGTACTTCTCGGTGGGGACATTATATACCTCTGTAACGTTATATATCCTAACTTAAGGCAACTTAACATCTCGGATGTAGTATTTTCCAACATTCCTGGCGGGTCGGCCCCAACTTCTCGGTGGGCACATTATATACGTCTATATCGTAATATAACCTAACCTAACCCATCTAGACCCTCGCTGGTAATGTTTTACAAAATCCCGGTCCTGTCGTACCGTACGTCTCGGTGCGGACATTATATACGTCTATAACGTTATATAACCTAACCTAAGGCTACCTAACATCTTGAATGTAGTATTTCACAACATTCCTGGCGGGTCGGCCCCACTTCTCGGTGGGAACATTATATACGTCTATAACGTAATATAACCTAACCTAAGCGATCTAGCCCCTCGCTGGTAATGTTTTACAGAATCCCGGTCGTGTCGTCGCGTACGCCTCGGTGCGGACATTATATACGTCTATAACGTTATATATCCTAACCTAAGGCAACTTAACATCTCGGATGTAGTATTTCACAACATTCCTGGCGGGTCGGCTCCACTTCTCGGTGGGAACATTATTTACGTCTATAACGCAATATAACCTAACCTAACCCATCTAGACCCTCGCTGGTAATGTTTTACAAAATCCCGGGCGTGTCGGCCCGTACTTCTCGGTGGGGACATTATATACGTCGATTACGTTATATACCCTAACCTAAGGGAACCTAACATCTTGGATGTAGTATTTTCCAACATTCCTGGCGGGTCGGCCCCTACTTCTCGGTGGGCACATTATATACGTCTATATCGTAATATAACCTATCGTAACCCATCTAGACCCTCGCTGGTAATGTTTTACAAAATCCCGGTCGTGTCGGCCCGTACTTCTCGGTGGGGAAATTATATACGTCTATAACGTTATATAACCTAACCTAAGGCTACCTAACATCTCGAATGTAGTATTTCGCAACATTCCTGGCGGGTCGGCCCCACTTCTCGGTGGGAACACTATATACGTCTATAACGTAATATAACCTAACCTAACCCATCTAGCCCCTCGCTGGTAATGTTTTACAGAATCTCGGTCGTGTCGTCCCGTATGTCTCGGTGCGGACATTATATACGTCTATAACTTTATGTGTCCTAACCTAAGGGAACCTAACATCGCGGATGTAGTATTTCACAACATTCCTGGCTGGTCGGCGCGAATTCTCGGTGGGAACATTATATACGTCTATGTCGTAATATAACCTAACCTAAACCATTTAGAACCTCGCTGGTAATATTTCACAAAATCCCGGTCGTGTCGTCCCGCATGTCTCGGTGCGGACATTATATACGTCTATAACGTTATATACCCTAACCTAAGGCAACTTAACATCTCGGATGTAGTATTTTCCAACATTCCTGGCGGGTCCGCCCCACTTTTCGGTGGGACCATTATATACGTCTATAACGTAATATAACGTAACCTAACCCATCTAGCCCCTAGCCGGGAATGTTTTACAAAATCCCGGTCGTGTCGGCCCGTGCTTCAAGGTGGGCACATTATATACATCTAAATCGTAATATAACCTAACCTAACCCATCTAGACCCTCGCTGGTAATGTTTTACAGAATCCCGCTCGTGTCGGCCCGTACTTCTCGGTGGGGACATTATATACGTCTATAACGTTATATATACTAACCTAAGGGAACCTGACATCTCAGATGTAGAATTTCACAACATTCCTGGCGGTACGGCCCCACTTCTCGGTGGCAACATTATATACGTCTATAACGTAATATAACCTATCCTAACCGATCTAGCCCCTCGCTGGTAATGTTTTACAAAATCCCGGTCGTGTCGTACCGTAGGTCTCGGTGCGGACATTATATACGTCTATAACGTTACATAACCTAACCTAAGGCTACCTAACATCTCGAATGTAGTATTTCACAACATTCCTGGCGGGTCGGCCCCACTTCTCGGTGGGAACATTATATACGTCTATAACGTAATATAACCTAACCTAACCGATCTAGCCCCTCGCTGGTAATGTTTTACAGAATCCCGGTCGTGTCGTCGCGTACGTCTCGGTGCGGACATTATATACGTCTATAACGTTATATATCCTAACCTAAGGCAACTTAACATCTCGGATGTGGTATTTCACAACATTCCTGGCTGGTCGGCGCCGATTCTCGGTGGGAGCATTATATACGTCTATGTCGTAATATAACCTAACCTAACCCATCTAGACCCTCGCTGGTAATATTTCACAAAATCCCGGTCGTGTCGTCCCGTATGTCTCGGTGCGGACATTATATACGTCTATAACGTTATATATACTAACCTAAGGGAACCTAACATCTCGGATGTAGTATTTGACAGCATTCCTGCCGGGTCGGCTCCACTTCTCGGTGGGAACATTATATACGTCTATAACGTAATATAACCTAACCTAACCCATCTAGCCCCTCGCTGGTAATGTTTTACAGAATTCCGGTCGTGTCGTCCCGTACGTCTCGGTGCGGACATTATATACGTCTATAACGTTATCTATCCTAACCTAAGGCAACTTAACATCTCGGATGTAGTATTATCCAACATTTCTTGCGGGACGGCCCCAACTTTTCGGTGGGCACATTATATACGTCTATATCGTAATATAACCTAACCTAACCCATCTAGACCCTCGCTGGTAATGTTTTACAAAATCCCGGTCGTGTCGTACCATACGTCTCGGTGCGGACATTATATACGTCTATAACGTTATATAACCTAACCTAAGGCTACCTAACATCTCGAATGTAATATTTCACAACATTCCTGGCGGGTCGGCCCCACTTCTCGGTGGGAACATTATATACGTCTATAACGTAATATAGCCTAACCTAACCCATCTAGCCCCTCGCTGGTAATGTTTTACAGAATCTCGGTCGTGTCGTCCCGTATGTCTCGGTGCGGACATTATATACGTCTATAACTTTATGTGTCCTAACCTAAGGGAACCTAACTTCGCGGATGTAGTATTTCACAACATTCCTGGCTGGTCGGCGCGAATTCTCGGTGGGAACATTATATACGTCTATGTCGTAATATAACCTAACCTAACCCATTTAGACCCTCGCTGGTAATATTTCACAAAATCCCGGTCGTGTCGTCCCGTATGTCTCGGTGCGGACATTATATACGTCTATAACGTTATATACCCTAACCTAAGGCAACTTAACATCTCGGATGTAGTATTTTCCAACATTCCTGGCGGGTCCGCCCCACTTTTCGGTGGGACCATTATATACGTCTATAACGTAATATAACCTAACCTAACCCATCTAGCCCCTAGCCGGGAATGTTTTCCAAAATCCCGGTCGTGTCGGCCCGTGCTTCAAGGTGGGCACATTATATACATCTATATCGTAATATAACCAAACCTAACCCATCTAGACCCTCGCTGGTAATGTTTTACAGAATCCCGCTCGTGTCGGCCCGTACTTCTCGGTGGGGACATTATATACGTCTATAACGTTATATATACTAACCTAAGGGAACCTAACATCTCAGATGTAGTATTTCACAACATTCCTGGCGGTTCGGCCCCACTTCTCGGTGGCAACACTATATACGTCTATAACGTAATATAACCTAACCTAACCGATCTAGCCCCTCGCTGGTAATGTTTTACAAAATCCCGGTCGTGTCGGCCCGTGCTTCTCGCAGGGCACATTATATACATCTATATCGTAATATAACCTAACATAACCCATCTAGACCCTCGCTGGTAATGTTTTACAAAATCCCGGTCGTGTCGGCCCGTACTTCTCGGTGGGGACATTATATACGTCTATAACGTTATATATCCTAACCTAAGGCGACTTAACATCTCGGATGTAGTATTTTCCAACATTCCTGGCGGGTCGGCCCCATCTTCTCGGTGGGAACATTATATACGTCTATAACGTAACATAACCTAACCTAACCCATCTAGCCCCTAGCTGGGAATGTTTTACAAAATCCCGGTCGTGTCAGCCCGTACTTTTCCGTGGGGACATTATATACGTCTATAACGTTATATATCCTAATCTAAGGGAACCTAAAATCGCGGATGTAGTATTTCACAACATTCCTGGCGGGTCCGCCCCACTTCTCGGTGGGAACATTATATACGTCTATAACGTAATATAACCTAACCTAACCCATCTAGACCCTCGCTGGTAATGTTTTACAGAATCTCGGTCGTGTCGTCCCGTATGTCTCGGTGCGGACATTATATACGTCTATAACGTTATATACCCTAACCTAAGGCAACTTAGAATCTCGGATGTACTATTTTCCAACATTCCTGGCGGGTCGGCCCCAACTTCCCGGTGGGCACATTATATACGGCTATATCGTAATATAACCTAACCTAACCCATCTAGACCCTCGCTGGTAATGTTTTACAAAATCCCGGTCGTGTCGGCCCGTACTTCTCGTTGGGGACATTATATACGTCTATAACTTTATATATCCTAATCTAAGGGAACCTAAATCGCGGATGTAGTATTTCACAACATTCCTGGCTGGTCGGCGCCAATTCTCGGTGGGAACATTATATACGTCTATATCGTAATATAACCTAACCTAACCCATGTAGACCCTCGCTGGTAATGTTTTACAAAATCCCGGTCGTGTCGGCCCGTACTTCTCGGTGGGGACATTATATACCTCTATAACGTTATATATCCTAACCTAAGGCTACCTAACATCTCGAATGTAATATTTCACAACATTCCTGGCGGGTCGGCCCCACTTCTCGGTGGGAACATTATATACGTCTATAACGTAATATAGCCTAACCTAACCCATCTAGCCCCTCGCTGGTAATGTTTTACAGAATCTCGGTCGTGTCGTCCCGTATGTCTCGGTGCGGACATTATATACGTCTATAACTTTATGTGTCCTAACCTAAGGCTACCTAACATCTCGAATGTAGTATTTCACAACATTCCTGGCGGGTCGGCCCCACTTCTCGGTGGGAAGATTATATACGTCTATAACGTAATATAACCTAACCTAACCGATCTAGCCCCTCGCTGGTAATGTTTTACAGAATCCCGGTCGTGTCGTCGCGTACGCCTCGGTGCGGACATTATATACGTCTATAACGTTATATATCCTAACCTAAGGCAACTTAACATCTCGGATGTAGTATATCACAACATTCCTGGCGGGTCGGCTCCACTTCTCGGTGGGAACATTATTTACGTCTATAACGCAATATAACCTAACCTAACCCATCTAGACCCTCGCCGGTAATGTTTTACAAAATCCCGGGCGTGTCGGCCCGTACTTCTCGGTGGGGACATTATATACGTCGATTACGTTATATACCCTAACCTAAGGGAACCTAACATCTTGGATGTAGTATTTTCCAACATTCCTGGCGGGTCGGCCCCTACTTCTCGGTGGGCACATTATATACGTCTATATCGTAATATAACCTATCGTAACCCATCTAGACCCTCGCTGGTAATGTTTTACAAAATCCCGGTCGTGTCGGCCCGTACTTCTCGGTGGGGAAATTATATACGTCTATAACGTTATATAACCTAACCTAAGGCTACCTAACATCTCGAATGTAGTATTTCGCAACATTCCTGGCGGGTCGGCTCCACTTCTCGGTGGGAACACTATATACGTCTATAACGTAATATAACCTAACCTAACCCATCTAGCCCCTCGCTGGTAATGTTTTACAGAATCTCGGTCGTGTCGTCCCGTATGTCTCGGTGCGGACATTATATACGTCTATAACTTTATGTGTCCTAACCTAAGGGAACCTAACATCGCGGATGTAGTATTTCACAACATTCCTGGCTGGTCGGCGCGAATTCTCGGTGGGAACATTATATACGTCTATGTCGTAATATAACCTAACCTAAACCATTTAGACCCTCGCTGGTAATATTTCACAAAATCCCGGTCGTGTCGTCCCGCATGTCTCGGTGCGGACATTATATACGTCTATAACGTTATATACCCTAACCTAAGGCAACTTAACATCTCGGATGTAGTATTTTCCAACATTCCTGGCGGGTCCGCCCCACTTTTCGGTGGGACCATTATATACGTCTATAACGTAATATAACGTAACCTAACCCATCTAGCCCCTGGCCGGGAATGTTTTACAAAATCCCGGTCGTGTCGGCCCGTGCTTCAAGGTGGGCACATTATATACATCTAAATCGTAATATAACCTAACCTAGCCCATCTAGACCCTCGCTGGTAATGTTTTACAGAATCCCGCTCGTGTCGGCCCGTACTTCTCGGTGGGGACATTATATACGTCTATAACGTTATATATACTAACCTAAGGGAACCTGACATCTCAGATGTAGTATTTCACAACATTCCTGGCGGTTCGGCCCCACTTCTCGGTGGCAACATTATATACGTCTATAACGTAATATAACCTATCCTAACCGATCTAGCCCCTCGCTGGTAATGTTTTAGAAAATCCCGGTCGTGTCGTACCGTAGGTCTCGGTGCGGACATTATATACGTCTATAACGTTACATAACCTAACCTAAGGCTACCTAACATCTCGAATGTAGTATTTCACAACATTCCTGGCGGGTCGGCCCCACTTCTCGGTGGGAACATTATATACGTCTATAACGTAATATAACCTAACCTAACCGATCTAGCCCCTCGCTGGTAATGTTTTACGGAATCCCGGTCGTGTCGTCGCGTACGTCTCGGTGCGGACATTATATACGTCTATAACGTTATATATCCTAAACTAAGGCAACTTAACATCTCGGATGTAGTATTTCACAACATTCCTGGCTGGTCGGCGCCGATTCTCGGTGGGAACATTATATACGTCTATGTCGTAATATAACCTAACCTAACCCATCTAGACCCTCGCTGGTAATATTTCACAAAATCCCGGTCGTGTCGTCCCGTATGTCTCGGTGCGGACATTGTATACGTCTATAACGTTATATAACCTAACCTAAGGCTACCTAACATCTCGAATGTAATATTTCACAACATTCCTGGCGGGTCGGCCCCACTTCTCGGTGGGAACATTATATACGTCTATAACGTAATATAGCCTAACCTAACCCATCTAGCCCCTCGCTGGTAATGTTTTACAGAATCTCGGTCGTGTCGTCCCGTATGTCTCGGTGCGGACATTATATACGTCTATAACTTTATGTGTCCTAACCTAAGGGAACCTAACATCGCGGATGTAGTATTTCACAACATTCCTGGCTGGTCGGCGCGAATTCTCGGTGGGAACATTATATACGTCTATGTCGTAATATAACCTAACCTAACCCATTTAGACCCTCGCTGGTAATATTTCACAAAATCCCGGTCGTGTCGTCCCGTATGTCTCGGTGCGGACATTATATACGTCTATAACGTTATATACCCTAACCTAAGGCAACTTAACATCTCGGATGTAGTATTTTCCAACATTCCTGGCGGGTCCGCCCCACTTTTCGGTGGGACCATTATATACGTCTATAACGTAATATAACCTAACCTAACCCATCTAGCCCCTAGCCGGGAATGTTTTCCAAAATCCCGGTCGTGTCGGCCCGTGCTTCAAGGTGGGCACATTATATACATCTATATCGTAATATAACCAAACCTAACCCATCTAGACCCTCGCTGGTAATGTTTTACAGAATCCCGCTCGTGTCGGCCCGTACTTCTCGGTGGGGACATTATATACGTCTATAACGTTATATATACTAACCTAAGGGAACCTAACATCTCAGATGTAGTATTTCACAACATTCCTGGCGGTTCGGCCCCACTTCTCGGTGGCAACACTATATACGTCTATAACGTAATATAACCTAACCTAACCGATCTAGCCCCTCGCCTCTAATGTTTTACAAAATCCCGGTCGTGTCGTACCGTAGGTCTCGGTGCGGACATTATATACGTCTATAACGTTACATAACCTAACCTAAGGCTACCTAACATCTCGAATGTAGTATTTCACAACATTCCTGGCGGGTCGGCCCCACTTCTCGGTGGGAACATTATATACGTCTATAACGTAATATAACCTAACCTAACCGATCTAGCCCCTCGCTGGTAATGTTTTACAAAATCCCGGTCGTGTCGGCCCGTGCTTCTCGCAGGGCACATTATATACATCTATATCGTAAGATAACCTAACATAACCCATGTAGACCCTCGCTGGTAATGTTTTACAAAATCCCGGTCGTGTCGGCCCGTACTTCTCGGTGGGGACATTATATACGTCTATAACGTTATATATCCTAACCTAAGGCGACTTAACATCTCGGATGTAGTATTTTCCAACATTCCTGGCGGGTCGGCCCCATCTTCTCGGTGGGAACATTATATACGTCTATAACGTAACATAACCTAACCTAACCCATCTAGCCCCTAGCAGGGAATGTTTTACAAAATCCCGGTCGTGTCAGCCCGTACTTTTCCGTGGGGACATTATATACGTCTATAACGTTATATATCCTAATCTAAGGGAACCTAACATCGCGGATGTAGTATTTCACAACATTCCTGGCGGGTCCGCCCCACTTCTCGGTGGGAACATTATATACGTCTATAACGTAATATAACCTAACCTAACCCATCTAGACCCTCGCTGGTAATGTTTTACAGAATCTCGGTCGTGTCGTCCCGTATGTCTCGGTGCGGACATTATATAAGTCTATAACGTTATATACCCTAACCTAAGGCAACTTAGAATCTCGGATGTACTATTTTCCAACATTCCTGGCGGGTCGGCCCCAACTTCCCGGTGGGCACATTATATACGGCTATATCGTAATATAACCTAACCTAACCCATCTAGACCCTCGCTGGTAATGTTTTACAAAATCCCGGTCGTGTCGGCCCGTACTTCTCGTTGGGGACATTATATACGTCTATAACTTTATATATCCTAATCTAAGGGAACCTAAATCGCGGATGTAGTATTTCACAACATTCCTGGCTGGTCGGCGCCAATTCTCGGTGGGAACATTATATACGTCTATATCGTAATATAACCTAACCTAACCCATGTAGACCCTCGCTGGTAATGTTTTACAAAATCCCGGTCGTGTCGGCCCGTACTTCTCGGTGGGGACATTATATACCTCTATAACGTTATATATCCTAACCTAAGGCTACCTAACATCTCGAATGTAATATTTCACAACATTCCTGGCGGGTCGGCCCCACTTCTCGGTGGGAACATTATATACGTCTATAACGTAATATAGCCTAACCTAACCCATCTAGCCCCTCGCTGGTAATGTTTTACAGAATCTCGGTCGTGTCGTCCCGTATGTCTCGGTGCGGACATTATATACGTCTATAACTTTATGTGTCCTAACCTAAGGCTACCTAACATCTCGAATGTAGTATTTCACAACATTCCTGGCGGGTCGGCCCCACTTCTCGGTGGGAAGATTATATACGTCTATAACGTAATATAACCTAACCTAACCGATCTAGCCCCTCGCTGGTAATGTTTTACAGAATCCCGGTCGTGTCGTCGCGTACGCCTCGGTGCGGACATTATATACGTCTATAACGTTATATATCCTAACCTAAGGCAACTTAACATCTCGGATGTAGTATTTCACAACATTCCTGGCGGGTCGGCTCCACTTCTCGGTGGGAACATTATTTACGTCTATAACGCAATATAACCTAACCTAACCCATCTAGACCCTCGCCGGTAATGTTTTACAAAATCCCGGGCGTGTCGGCCCGTACTTCTCGGTGGGGACATTATATACGTCGATTACGTTATATACCCTAACCTAAGGGAACCTAACATCTTGGATGTAGTATTTTCCAACATTCCTGGCGGGTCGGCCCCTACTTCTCGGTGGGCACATTATATACGTCTATATCGTAATATAACCTATCGTAACCCATCTAGACCCTCGCTGGTAATGTTTTACAAAATCCCGGTCGTGTCGGCCCGTACTTCTCGGTGGGGAAATTATATACGTCTATAACGTTATATAACCTAACCTAAGGCTACCTAACATCTCGAATGTAGTATTTCGCAACATTCCTGGCGGGTCGGCTCCACTTCTCGGTGGGAACACTATATACGTCTATAACGTAATATAACCTAACCTAACCCATCTAGCCCCTCGCTGGTAATGTTTTACAGAATCTCGGTCGTGTCGTCCCGTATGTCTCGGTGCGGACATTATATACGTCTATAACTTTATGTGTCCTAACCTAAGGGAACCTAACATCGCGGATGTAGTATTTCACAACATTCCTGGCTGGTCGGCGCGAATTCTCGGTGGGAACATTATATACGTCTATGTCGTAATATAACCTAACCTAAACCATTTAGACCCTCGCTGGTAATATTTCACAAAATCCCGGTCGTGTCGTCCCGCATGTCTCGGTGCGGACATTATATACGTCTATAACGTTATATACCCTAACCTAAGGCAACTTAACATCTCGGATGTAGTATTTTCCAACATTCCTGGCGGGTCCGCCCCACTTTTCGGTGGGACCATTATATACGTCTATAACGTAATATAACGTAACCTAACCCATCTAGCCCCTGGCCGGGAATGTTTTACAAAATCCCGGTCGTGTCGGCCCGTGCTTCAAGGTGGGCACATTATATACATCTAAATCGTAATATAACCTAACCTAGCCCATCTAGACCCTCGCTGGTAATGTTTTACAGAATCCCGCTCGTGTCGGCCCGTACTTCTCGGTGGGGACATTATATACGTCTATAACGTTATATATACTAACCTAAGGGAACCTGACATCTCAGATGTAGTATTTCACAACATTCCTGGCGGTTCGGCCCCACTTCTCGGTGGCAACATTATATACGTCTATAACGTAATATAACCTATCCTAACCGATCTAGCCCCTCGCTGGTAATGTTTTAGAAAATCCCGGTCGTGTCGTACCGTAGGTCTCGGTGCGGACATTATATACGTCTATAACGTTACATAACCTAACCTAAGGCTACCTAACATCTCGAATGTAGTATTTCACAACATTCCTGGCGGGTCGGCCCCACTTCTCGGTGGGAACATTATATACGTCTATAACGTAATATAACCTAACCTAACCGATCTAGCCCCTCGCTGGTAATGTTTTACGGAATCCCGGTCGTGTCGTCGCGTACGTCTCGGTGCGGACATTATATACGTCTATAACGTTATATATCCTAAACTAAGGCAACTTAACATCTCGGATGTAGTATTTCACAACATTCCTGGCTGGTCGGCGCCGATTCTCGGTGGGAACATTATATACGTCTATGTCGTAATATAACCTAACCTAACCCATCTAGACCCTCGCTGGTAATATTTCACAAAATCCCGGTCGTGTCGTCCCGTATGTCTCGGTGCGGACATTGTATACGTCTATAACGTTATATAACCTAACCTAAGGCTACCTAACATCTCGAATGTAATATTTCACAACATTCCTGGCGGGTCGGCCCCACTTCTCGGTGGGAACATTATATACGTCTATAACGTAATATAGCCTAACCTAACCCATCTAGCCCCTCGCTGGTAATGTTTTACAGAATCTCGGTCGTGTCGTCCCGTATGTCTCGGTGCGGACATTATATACGTCTATAACTTTATGTGTCCTAACCTAAGGGAACCTAACATCGCGGATGTAGTATTTCACAACATTCCTGGCTGGTCGGCGCGAATTCTCGGTGGGAACATTATATACGTCTATGTCGTAATATAACCTAACCTAACCCATTTAGACCCTCGCTGGTAATATTTCACAAAATCCCGGTCGTGTCGTCCCGTATGTCTCGGTGCGGACATTATATACGTCTATAACGTTATATACCCTAACCTAAGGCTACCTAACATCTCGAATGTAATATTTCACAACATTCCTGGCGGGTCGGCCCCACTTCTCGGTGGGAACATTATATACGTCTATAACGTAATATAACCTAACCTAACCCATCTAGCCCCTAGCCGGGAATGTTTTCCAAAATCCCGGTCGTGTCGGCCCGTGCTTCAAGGTGGGCACATTATATACATCTATATCGTAATATAACCAAACCTAACCCATCTAGACCCTCGCTGGTAATGTTTTACAGAATCCCGCTCGTGTCGGCCCGTACTTCTCGGTGGGGACATTATATACGTCTATAACGTTATATATACTAACCTAAGGGAACCTAACATCTCAGATGTAGTATTTCACAACATTCCTGGCGGGTCGGCCCCACTTCTCGGTGGGAACATTATATACGTCTATAACGTAATATAACCTAACCTAACCGATCTAGCCCCTCGCTGGTAATGTTTTACAAAATCCCGGTCGTATCGGCCCGTGCTTCTCGCAGGGCACATTATATACATCTATATCGTAAGATAACCTAACATAACCCATGTAGACCCTCGCTGGTAATGTTTTACAAAATCCCGGTCGTGTCGGCCCGTACTTCTCGGTGGGGACATTATATACGTCTATAACGTTATATATCCTAACCTAAGGCGACTTAACATCTCGGATGTAGTATTTTCCAACATTCCTGGCGGGTCGGCCCCATCTTCTCGGTGGGAACATTATATACGTCTATAACGTAACATAACCTAACCTAACCCATCTAGCCCCTAGCAGGGAATGTTTTACAAAATCCCGGTCGTGTCAGCCCGTACTTTTCCGTGGGGACATTATATACGTCTATAACGTTATATATCCTAATCTAAGGGAACCTAACATCGCGGATGTAGTATTTCACAACATTCCTGGCGGGTCCGCCCCACTTCTCGGTGGGAACATTATATACGTCTATAACGTAATATAACCTAACCTAACCCATCTAGACCCTCGCTGGTAATGTTTTACAGAATCTCGGTCGTGTCGTCCCGTATGTCTCGGTGCGGACATTATATAAGTCTATAACGTTATATACCCTAACCTAAGGCAACTTAGAATCTCGGATGTACTATTTTCCAACATTCCTGGCGGGTCGGCCCCAACTTCCCGGTGGGCACATTATATACGGCTATATCGTAATATAACCTAACCTAACCCATCTAGACCCTCGCTGGTAATGTTTTACAAAATCCCGGTCGTGTCGGCCCGTACTTCTCGTTGGGGACATTATATACGTCTATAACTTTATATATCCTAATCTAAGGGAACCTAAATCGCGGATGTAGTATTTCACAACATTCCTGGCTGGTCGGCGCCAATTCTCGGTGGGAACATTATATACGTCTATATCGTAATATAACCTAACCTAACCCATGTAGACCCTCGCTGGTAATGTTTTACAAAATCCCGGTCGTGTCGGCCCGTACTTCTCGGTGGGGACATTATATACCTCTATAACGTTATATATCCTAACCTAAGGCTACCTAACATCTCGAATGTAATATTTCACAACATTCCTGGCGGGTCGGCCCCACTTCTCGGTGGGAACATTATATACGTCTATAACGTAATATAGCCTAACCTAACCCATCTAGCCCCTCGCTGGTAATGTTTTACAGAATCTCGGTCGTGTCGTCCCGTATGTCTCGGTGCGGACATTATATACGTCTATAACTTTATGTGTCCTAACCTAAGGCTACCTAACATCTCGAATGTAGTATTTCACAACATTCCTGGCGGGTCGGCCCCACTTCTCGGTGGGAAGATTATATACGTCTATAACGTAATATAACCTAACCTAACCGATCTAGCCCCTCGCTGGTAATGTTTTACAGAATCCCGGTCGTGTCGTCGCGTACGCCTCGGTGCGGACATTATATACGTCTATAACGTTATATATCCTAACCTAAGGCAACTTAACATCTCGGATGTAGTATTTCACAACATTCCTGGCGGGTCGGCTCCACTTCTCGGTGGGAACATTATTTACGTCTATAACGCAATATAACCTAACCTAACCCATCTAGACCCTCGCCGGTAATGTTTTACAAAATCCCGGGCGTGTCGGCCCGTACTTCTCGGTGGGGACATTATATACGTCGATTACGTTATATACCCTAACCTAAGGGAACCTAACATCTTGGATGTAGTATTTTCCAACATTCCTGGCGGGTCGGCCCCTACTTCTCGGTGGGCACATTATATACGTCTATATCGTAATATAACCTATCGTAACCCATCTAGACCCTCGCTGGTAATGTTTTACAAAATCCCGGTCGTGTCGGCCCGTACTTCTCGGTGGGGAAATTATATACGTCTATAACGTTATATAACCTAACCTAAGGCTACCTAACATCTCGAATGTAGTATTTCGCAACATTCCTGGCGGGTCGGCTCCACTTCTCGGTGGGAACACTATATACGTCTATAACGTAATATAACCTAACCTAACCCATCTAGCCCCTCGCTGGTAATGTTTTACAGAATCTCGGTCGTGTCGTCCCGTATGTCTCGGTGCGGACATTATATACGTCTATAACTTTATGTGTCCTAACCTAAGGGAACCTAACATCGCGGATGTAGTATTTCACAACATTCCTGGCTGGTCGGCGCGAATTCTCGGTGGGAACATTATATACGTCTATGTCGTAATATAACCTAACCTAAACCATTTAGACCCTCGCTGGTAATATTTCACAAAATCCCGGTCGTGTCGTCCCGCATGTCTCGGTGCGGACATTATATACGTCTATAACATTATATACCCTAACCTAAGGCAACTTAACATCTCGGATGTAGTATTTTCCAACATTCCTGGCGGGTCCGCCCCACTTTTCGGTGGGACCATTATATACGTCTATAACGTAATATAACGTAACCTAACCCATCTAGCCCCTGGCCGGGAATGTTTTACAAAATCCCGGTCGTGTCGGCCCGTGCTTCAAGGTGGGCACATTATATACATCTAAATCGTAATATAACCTAACCTAACCCATCTAGACCCTCGCTGGTAATGTTTTACAGAATCCCGCTCGTGTCGGCCCGTACTTCTCGGTGGGGACATTATATACGTCTATAACGTTATATATACTAACCTAAGGGAACCTGACATCTCAGATGTAGTATTTCACAACATTCCTGGCGGTTCGGCCCCACTTCTCGGTGGCAACATTATATACGTCTATAACGTAATATAACCTATCCTAACCGATCTAGCCCCTCGCTGGTAATGTTTTAGAAAATCCCGGTCGTGTCGTACCGTAGGTCTCGGTGCGGACATTATATACGTCTATAACGTTACATAACCTAACCTAAGGCTACCTAACATCTCGAATGTAGTATTTCACAACATTCCTGGCGGGTCGGCCCCACTTCTCGGTGGGAACATTATATACGTCTATAACGTAATATAACCTAACCTAACCGATCTAGCCCCTCGCTGGTAATGTTTTACGGAATCCCGGTCGTGTCGTCGCGTACGTCTCGGTGCGGACATTATATACGTCTATAACGTTATATATCCTAAACTAAGGCAACTTAACATCTCGGATGTAGTATTTCACAACATTCCTGGCTGGTCGGCGCCGATTCTCGGTGGGAACATTATATACGTCTATGTCGTAATATAACCTAACCTAACCCATCTAGACCCTCGCTGGTAATATTTCACAAAATCCCGGTCGTGTCGTCCCGTATGTCTCGGTGCGGACATTGTATACGTCTATAACGTTATATAACCTAACCTAAGGCTACCTAACATCTCGAATGTAATATTTCACAACATTCCTGGCGGGTCGGCCCCACTTCTCGGTGGGAACATTATATACGTCTATAACGTAATATAGCCTAACCTAACCCATCTAGCCCCTCGCTGGTAATGTTTTACAGAATCTCGGTCGTGTCGTCCCGTATGTCTCGGTGCGGACATTATATACGTCTATAACTTTATGTGTCCTAACCTAAGGGAACCTAACATCGCGGATGTAGTATTTCACAACATTCCTGGCTGGTCGGCGCGAATTCTCGGTGGGAACATTATATACGTCTATGTCGTAATATAACCTAACCTAACCCATTTAGACCCTCGCTGGTAATATTTCACAAAATCCCGGTCGTGTCGTCCCGTATGTCTCGGTGCGGACATTATATACGTCTATAACGTTATATACCCTAACCTAAGGCAACTTAACATCTCGGATGTAGTATTTTCCAACATTCCTGGCGGGTCCGCCCCACTTTTCGGTGGGACCATTATATACGTCTATAACGTAATATAACCTAACCTAACCCATCTAGCCCCTAGCCGGGAATGTTTTCCAAAATCCCGGTCGTGTCGGCCCGTGCTTCAAGGTGGGCACATTATATACATCTATATCGTAATATAACCAAACCTAACCCATCTAGACCCTCGCTGGTAATGTTTTACAGAATCCCGCTCGTGTCGGCCCGTACTTCTCGGTGGGGACATTATATACGTCTATAACGTTATATATACTAACCTAAGGGAACCTAACATCTCAGATGTAGTATTTCACAACATTCCTGGCGGTTCGGCCCCACTTCTCGGTGGCAACACTATATACGTCTATAACGTAATATAACCTAACCTAACCGATCTAGCCCCTCGCCTCTAATGTTTTACAAAATCCCGGTCGTGTCGTACCGTAGGTCTCGGTGCGGACATTATATACGTCTATAACGTTACATAACCTAACCTAAGGCTACCTAACATCTCGAATGTAGTATTTCACAACATTCCTGGCGGGTCGGCCCCACTTCTCGGTGGGAACATTATATACGTCTATAACGTAATATAACCTAACCTAACCGATCTAGCCCCTCGCTGGTAATGTTTTACAAAATCCCGGTCGTGTCGGCCCGTGCTTCTCGCAGGGCACATTATATACATCTATATCGTAAGATAACCTAACATAACCCATGTAGACCCTCGCTGGTAATGTTTTACAAAATCCCGGTCGTGTCGGCCCGTACTTCTCGGTGGGGACATTATATACGTCTATAACGTTATATATCCTAACCTAAGGCGACTTAACATCTCGGATGTAGTATTTTCCAACATTCCTGGCGGGTCGGCCCCATCTTCTCGGTGGGAACATTATATACGTCTATAACGTAACATAACCTAACCTAACCCATCTAGCCCCTAGCAGGGAATGTTTTACAAAATCCCGGTCGTGTCAGCCCGTACTTTTCCGTGGGGACATTATATACGTCTATAACGTTATATATCCTAATCTAAGGGAACCTAACATCGCGGATGTAGTATTTCACAACATTCCTGGCGGGTCCGCCCCACTTCTCGGTGGGAACATTATATACGTCTATAACGTAATATAACCTAACCTAACCCATCTAGACCCTCGCTGGTAATGTTTTACAGAATCTCGGTCGTGTCGTCCCGTATGTCTCGGTGCGGACATTATATAAGTCTATAACGTTATATACCCTAACCTAAGGCAACTTAGAATCTCGGATGTACTATTTTCCAACATTCCTGGCGGGTCGGCCCCAACTTCCCGGTGGGCACATTATATACGGCTATATCGTAATATAACCTAACCTAACCCATCTAGACCCTCGCTGGTAATGTTTTACAAAATCCTGGTCGTGTCGGCCCGTACTTCTCGTTGGGGACATTATATACGTCTATAACTTTATATATCCTAATCTAAGGGAACCTAAATCGCGGATGTAGTATTTCACAACATTCCTGGCTGGTCGGCGCCAATTCTCGGTGGGAACATTATATACGTCTATATCGTAATATAACCTAACCTAACCCATGTAGACCCTCGCTGGTAATGTTTTACAAAATCCCGGTCGTGTCGGCCCGTACTTCTCGGTGGGGACATTATATACCTCTATAACGTTATATATCCTAACCTAAGGCTACCTAACATCTCGAATGTAATATTTCACAACATTCCTGGCGGGTCGGCCCCACTTCTCGGTGGGAACATTATATACGTCTATAACGTAATATAGCCTAACCTAACCCATCTAGCCCCTCGCTGGTAATGTTTTACAGAATCTCGGTCGTGTCGTCCCGTATGTCTCGGTGCGGACATTATATACGTCTATAACTTTATGTGTCCTAACCTAAGGCTACCTAACATCTCGAATGTAGTATTTCACAACATTCCTGGCGGGTCGGCCCCACTTCTCGGTGGGAAGATTATATACGTCTATAACGTAATATAACCTAACCTAACCGATCTAGCCCCTCGCTGGTAATGTTTTACAGAATCCCGGTCGTGTCGTCGCGTACGCCTCGGTGCGGACATTATATACGTCTATAACGTTATATATCCTAACCTAAGGCAACTTAACATCTCGGATGTAGTATTTCACAACATTCCTGGCGGGTCGGCTCCACTTCGCGGTGGGAACATTATTTACGTCTATAACGCAATATAACCTAACCTAACCCATCTAGACCCTCGCCGGTAATGTTTTACAAAATCCCGGGCGTGTCGGCCCGTACTTCTCGGTGGGGACATTATATACGTCGATTACGTTATATACCCTAACCTAAGGGAACCTAACATCTTGGATGTAGTATTTTCCAACATTCCTGGCGGGTCGGCCCCTACTTCTCGGTGGGCACATTATATACGTCTATATCGTAATATAACCTATCGTAACCCATCTAGACCCTCGCTGGTAATGTTTTACAAAATCCCGGTCGTGTCGGCCCGTACTTCTCGGTGGGGAAATTATATACGTCTATAACGTTATATAACCTAACCTAAGGCTACCTAACATCTCGAATGTAGTATTTCGCAACATTCCTGGCGGGTCGGCTCCACTTCTCGGTGGGAACACTATATACGTCTATAACGTAATATAACCTAACCTAACCCATCTAGCCCCTCGCTGGTAATGTTTTACAGAATCTCGGTCGTGTCGTCCCGTATGTCTCGGTGCGGACATTATATACGTCTATAACTTTATGTGTCCTAACCTAAGGGAACCTAACATCGCGGATGTAGTATTTCACAACATTCCTGGCTGGTCGGCGCGAATTCTCGGTGGGAACATTATATACGTCTATGTCGTAATATAACCTAACCTAAACCATTTAGACCCTCGCTGGTAATATTTCACAAAATCCCGGTCGTGTCGTCCCGCATGTCTCGGTGCGGACATTATATACGTCTATAACATTATATACCCTAACCTAAGGCAACTTAACATCTCGGATGTAGTATTTTCCAACATTCCTGGCGGGTCCGCCCCACTTTTCGGTGGGACCATTATATACGTCTATAACGTAATATAACGTAACCTAACCCATCTAGCCCCTGGCCGGGAATGTTTTACAAAATCCCGGTCGTGTCGGCCCGTGCTTCAAGGTGGGCACATTATATACATCTAAATCGTAATATAACCTAACCTAACCCATCTAGACCCTCGCTGGTAATGTTTTACAGAATCCCGCTCGTGTCGGCCCGTACTTCTCGGTGGGGACATTATATACGTCTATAACGTTATATATACTAACCTAAGGGAACCTGACATCTCAGATGTAGTATTTCACAACATTCCTGGCGGTTCGGCCCCACTTCTCGGTGGCAACATTATATACGTCTATAACGTAATATAACCTATCCTAACCGATCTAGCCCCTCGCTGGTAATGTTTTACAAAATCCCGGTCGTGTCGTACCGTAGGTCTCGGTGCGGACATTATATACGTCTATAACGTTACATAACCTAACCTAAGGCTACCTAACATCTCGAATGTAGTATTTCACAACATTCCTGGCGGGTCGGCCCCACTTCTCGGTGGGAACATTATATACGTCTATAACGTAATATAACCTAACCTAACCGATCTAGCCCCTCGCTGGTAATGTTTTACGGAATCCCGGTCGTGTCGTCCCGTATGTCTCGGTGCGGACATTATATACGTCTATAACGTTATATATCCTAACCTAAGGCAACTTAACATCTCGGATGTAGTATTTCACAACATTCCTGGCGGGTCGGCTCCACTTCTCGGTGGGAACATTATTTACGTCTATAACGCAATATAACCTAACCTAACCCATCTAGACCCTCGCTGGTAATGTTTTACAAAATCCCGGGCGTGTCGGCCCGTACTTCTCGGTGGGGACATTATATACGTCGATTACGTTATATACCCTAACCTAAGGGAACCTAACATCTTCGATGTAGTATTTTCCAACATTCCTGGCGGGTCGGCCCCT
The DNA here is from genome assembly GCA_963969225.1 of Xylocopa violacea. Taxonomy (NCBI): domain Eukaryota; kingdom Metazoa; phylum Arthropoda; class Insecta; order Hymenoptera; family Apidae; genus Xylocopa; species Xylocopa violacea. The sequence continues at coordinate 644,594 of CAXAJV010000732.1, forward strand.
ACTTCTCGGTGGGCACATTATATACGTCTATATCGTAATATAACCTATCGTAACCCATCTAGACCCTCGCTCGTAATGTTTTACAAAATCCCGGTCGTGTCGGCCCGTACTTCTCGGTGGGGAAATTATATACGTCTATAACGTTATATAACCTAACCTAAGGCTACCTAACATCTCGAATGTAGTATTTCGCAACATTCCTGGCGGGTCGGCCCCACTTCTCGGTGGGAACATTATATACGTCTATAACGTAATATAACCTAACCTAACCCATCTAGCCCCTCGCTGGTAATGTTTTACAGAATCTCGGTCGTGTCGTCCCGTATGTCTCGGTGCGGACATTATATACGTCTATAACTTTATGTGTCCTAACCTAAGGGAACCTAACATCGCGGATGTAGTATTTCACAACATTCCTGGCTGGTCGGCGCGAATTCTCGGTGGGAACATTATATACGTCTATGTCGTAATATAACCTAACCTAAACCATTTAGACCCTCGCTGGTAATATTTCACAAAATCCCGGTCGTGTCGTCCCGCATGTCTCGGTGCGGACATTACATACGTCTATAACGTTATATACCCTAACCTAAGGCAACTTAACATCTCGGATGTAGTATTTTCCAACATTCCTGGCGGGTCCGCCCCACTTTTCGGTGGGACCATTATATACGTCTATAACGTAATATAACGTAACCTAACCCATCTAGCCCCTAGCCGGGAATGTTTTACAAAATCCCGGTCGTGTCGGCCCGTGCTTCAAGGTGGGCACATTATATACATCTAAATCGTAATATAACCTAACCTAACCCATCTAGACCCTCGCTGGTAATGTTTTACAGAAACCCGCTCGTGTCGGCCCGTACTTCTCGGTGGGGACATTATATACGTCTATAACGTTATATATACTAACCTAAGGGAACCTGACATCTCAGATGTAGTATTTCACAACATTCCTGGCGGTTCGGCCCCACTTCTCGGTGGCAACATTGTATACGTCTATAACGTAATATAACCTATCCTAACCGATCTAGCCCCTCGCTGGTAATGTTTTACAAAATCCCGGTCGTGTCGTACCGTAGGTCTCGGTGCGGACATTATATACGTCTATAACGTTACATAACCTAACCTAAGGCTACCTAACATCTCGAATGTAGTATTTCACAACATTCCTGGCGGGTCGGCCCCACTTCTCGGTGGGAACATTATATACGTCTATAACGTAATATAACCTAACCTAACCCATCTAGCCCCTCGCTGGTAATGTGTTACAGAATCTCGGTCGTGTCGTCCCGTGTGTCTCGGTGCGGACATTATATACGTCTATAACTTTATGTATCCTAACGTAAGGCAACTTAACATCTGGGATGTAGTATTTTCCAACATTCCTGGCGGGTCGGCCCCAACTTCTCGGTGGGCACATTATATACGTCTATATCGTAATATAACCAAACCTAACCCATCTAGACCCTCGCTGGTAATGTTTTACAAAATCGCGGTCATGTCGGCCCGTACTTCTCGGTGGGGACATTATATACGTCTATAACGTTATATATACTAACCTAAGGGAACCTAACATCTCGGATGTAGTATTTCACAGCATTCCTGCCGGGTCGGCTCCACTTCTCGGTGGGAACATTATATACGTCTATAACGTAATATAACCTAACCTAACCCATCTAGCCCCTCGCTGGTAATGTTTTACAGAATTCCGGTCGTGTCGTCCCGTACGTCTCGGTGCGGACATTTTATACGTCTATAACGTTATCTATCCTAACCTAAGGCAACTTAACATCTCGGATGTAGTATTATCCAACATTTCTTGCGGGACGGCCCCAACTTTTCGGTGGGCACATTATATACGTCTATATCGTAATATAACCTAACCTAACCCATCTAGACCCTCGCTGGTAATATTTCACAAAATCCCGGTCGTGTCGTCCCGTACGTCTCGGTGCGGACATTATATACCTCTATAACGTTATATATCCTAACCTAAGGCAACTTAACATCTCGGATGTAGTATTTTCCAACATTCCTGGCGGGTCGGCCCCTACTTCTCGGTGGGCACATTATATACGTCTATATCGTAATATAACCTATCGTAACCCATCTAGACCCTCGCTGGTAATGTTTTACAAAATCCCGGGCGTGTCGGCCCGTACTTCTCGGTGGGGAAATTATATACGTCTATAACGTTATATAACCTAACCTAAGGCTACCTAACATCTCGAATGTAGTATTTCACAACATTCCTGGCGGGTCGGCCCCACTTCTCGGTGGGAACATTATATACGTCTATAACGTAATATAACCTAACCTAACCCATCTAGCCCCTCGCTGGTAATGTTTTACAGAATCTCGGTCGTGTCGTCCCGTATGTCTCGGTGCGGACATTATATACGTCTATAACTTTATGTGTCCTAACCTAAGGGAACCTAACATCGCGGATGTAGTATTTCACAACATTCCTGGCTGGTCGGCGCCGATTCTCGGTGGGAACATTATATACGTCTATGTCGTAATATAACCTAACCTAACCCATCTAGACCCTCGCTGGTAATATTTCACAAAATCCCGGTCGTGTCGTCCCGTATGTCTCGGTGCGGACATTATATACGTCTATAACGTTATATCTCCTAACCTGAGTGAACCTAACATCGCGGATGTAGTATTTCACAACATTCCTGGCTGGTCGGCGCCAATTCTCGGTGGGAACAGTATATACGTCTATATCGTAATATAACCTAACCTAACCCATGTAGACCCTCGCTGGTAATGTTTTACAGAATCCCGGTCGTGTCGTCGCGTACGCCTCGGTGCGGACATTATATACGTCTATAACGTTATATATCCTAACCTAAGGCAACTTAACATCTCGGATGTAGTATTTCACAACATTCCTGGCGGGTCGGCTCCACTTCTCGGTGGGAACATTATTTACGTCTATAACGCAATATAACCTAACCTAACCCATCTAGACCCTCGCTGGTAATGTTTTACAAAATCCCGGGCGTGTCGGCCCGTACTTCTCGGTGGGGACATTATATACGTCGATTACGTTATATACCCTAACCTAAGGGAACCTAACATCTTGGATGTAGTATTTTCCAACATTCCTGGCGGCTCGGCCCCTACTTCTCGGTGGGCACATTATATACGTCTATATCGTAATATAACCTATCGTAACCCATCTAGACCCTCGCTGGTAATGTTTTACAAAATCCCGGTCGTGTCGGCCCGTACTTCTCGGTGGGGAAATTATATACGTCTATAACGTTATATAACCTAACCTAAGGCTACCTAACATCTCGAATGTAGTATTTCGCAACATTCCTGGCGGGTCGGCCCCACTTCTCGGTGGGAACATTATATACGTCTATAACGTAATATAACCTAACCTAACCCATCTAGCCCCTCGCTGGTAATGTTTTACAGAATCTCGGTCGTGTCGTGCCGTATGTCTCGGTGCGGACATTATATATGTCTATAACTTTATGTGTCCTAACCTAAGGGAACCTAACATCGCGGATGTAGTATTTCACAACATTCCTGGCTGGTCGGCGCGAATTCTCGGTGGGAACATTATATACGTCTATGTCGTAATATAACCTAACCTAAACCATTTAGAACCTCGCTGGTAATATTTCACAAAATCCCGGTCGTGTCGTCCCGCATGTCTCGGTGCGGACATTATATACGTCTATAACGTTATATACCCTAACCTAAGGCAACTTAACATCTCGGATGTAGTATTTTCCAACATTCCTGGCGGGTCCGCCCCACTTTTCGGTGGGACCATTATATACGTCTATAACGTAATATAACGTAACCTAACCCATCTAGCCCCTAGCCGGGAATGTTTTACAAAATCCCGGTCGTGTCGGCCCGTGCTTCAAGGTGGGCACATTATATACATCTAAATCGTAATATAACCTAACCTAACCCATCTAGACCCTCGCTGGTAATGTTTTACAGAATCCCGCTCGTGTCGGCCCGTACTTCTCGGTGGGGACATTATATACGTCTATAACGTTATATATACTAACCTAAGGGAACCTGACATCTCGGATGTAGTATTTCACAACATTCCTGGCTGGTCGGCGCCGATTCTCGGTGGGAACATTATATACGTCTATGTCGTAATATAACCTAACCTAACCCATCTAGACCCTCGCTGGTAATATTTCACAAAATCCCGGTCGTGTCGTCCCGTATGTCTCGGTGCGGACATTATATACGTCTATAACGTTATATATTCTATCCTGAGTGAACCTAACATCGCGGATGTAGTATTTCACAACATTCCTGGCTGGTCGGCGCCAATTCTCGGTGGGAACATTATATACGTCTATATCGTAATATAACCTAACCTAACCCATCTAGACCCTCGCTGGTAATGTTTCACAAAATCCCGGTCGTGTCGGCCCGTACTTCTCGGTGGGGACATCATATCCGTCTATAACTTTATGTATCCTAACCTAAGGCAACTTAACATCAGGGATGTAGTATTTTCCAACATTCCTGGCGGGTCGGCCCCAACTTCTCGGTGGGCACATTATACACGTCTATATCGTAATATAACCAAACCTAACCCATCTAGACCCTCGCTGGTAATGTTTTACAAAATCGCGGTCATGTCGGCCCGTACTTCTCGGTGGGGACATTATATACGTCTATAACGTTATATATACTAACCTAAGGGAACCTAACATCTCGGATGTAGTATTTCACAGCATTCCTGCCGGGTCGGCTCCACTTCTCGGTGGGAACATTATATACGTCTATAACGTAATATAACCTAACCTAACCCATCTAGCCCCTCGCTGGTAATGTTTTACAGAATTCCGGTCGTGTCGTCCCGTACGTCTAGGTGCGGACATTATATACGTCTATAACGTTATCTATCCTAACCTAAGGCAACTTAACATCTCGGATGTAGTATTTTCCAACATTCCTGGCGGGTCGGCCCCTACATCTCGGTGGGCACATTATATACGTCTATATCGTAATATAACCTATCGTAACCCATCTAGACCCTCGCTGGTAATGTTTTACAAAATCCCGGTCGTGTCGGCCCGTACTTCTCGGTGGGGAAATTATATACGTCTATAACGTTATATAACCTAACCTAAGGCTACCTAACATCTCGAATGTAGTATTTCACAACATTCCTGGCGGGTCGGCCCCACTTCTCGGTGGGAACATTATATACGTCTATAACGTAATATAACCTAACCTAACCCATCTAGCCCCTCGCTGGTAATGTTTTACAGAATCTCGGTCGTGTCGTCCCGTATGTCTCGGTGCGGACATTATATACGTCTATAACTTTATGTGTCCTAACCTAAGGGAACCTAACATCGCGGATGTAGTATTTCACAACATTCCTGGCTGGTCGGCGCGAATTCTCGGTGGGAACATTATATACGTCTATGTCGTAATATAACCTAACCTAACCCATTTAGACCCTCGCTGGTAATATTTCACAAAATCCCGGTCGTGTCGTCCCGTATGTCTCGGTGCGGACATTATATACGTCTATAACGTTATATACCCTAACCTAAGGCAACTTAACATCTCGGATGTAGTATTTTCCAACATTCCTGGCGGGTCCGCCCCACTTTTCGGTGGGACCATTATATACGTCTATAACGTAATATAACGTAACCTAACCCATCTAGCCCCTAGCCGGGAATGTTTTACAAAATCCCGGTCGTGTCGGCCCGTGCTTCAAGGTGGGCACATTATATACATCTATATCGTAATATAACCTAACCTAACCCATCTAGACCCTCGCTGGTAATGTTTTACAGAATCCCGCTCGTGTCGGCCCGTACTTCTCGGTGGGGACATTATATACGTCTATAACGTTATATATACTAACCTAAGGGAACCTGACATCTCAGATGTAGTATTTCACAACATTCCTGGCGGTTCGGCCCCACTTCTCGGTGGCAACATTATATACGTCTATAACGTAATATAACCTATCCTAACCGATCTAGCCCCTCGCTGGTAATGTTTTACAAAATCCCGGTCGTGTCGTACCGTAGGTCTCGGTGCGGACATTATATACGTCTATAACGTTACATAACCTAACCTAAGGCTACCTAACATCTCGAATGTAGTATTTCACAACATTCCTGGCGGGTCGGACCCACTTCTCGGTGGGAACATTATATACGTCTATAACGTAATATAACCTAACCTAACCGATCTAGCCCCTCGCTGGTAATGTTTTACAGAATCCCGGTCGTGTCGTCGCGTACGTCTCGGTGCGGACATTATATACGTCTATAACGTTATATATCCTAACCTAAGGCAACTTAACATCTCGGATGTAGTATTTCGCAACATTCCTGGCTGGTCGGCGCCGATTCTCGGTGGGAACATTATATACGTCTATGTCGTAATATAACCTAACCTAACCCATCTAGACCCTCGCTGGTAATATTTCACAAAATCCCGGTCGTGTCGTCCCGTATGTCTCGGTGCGGACATTATATACGTCTATAACGTTATATATCCTAACCTGAGTGAACCTAACGTCGCGGATGTAGTATTTCACAACATTCCTGGCTGGTCGGCGCGCAATTCTCGGTGGGAACATTATATACGTCTATATCGTAATATAACCTAACCTAACCCATCTAGACCCTCGCTGGTAATGTTTCACAAAATCCCGGTCGTGTCGGCCCGTACTTCTCGGTGGGGACATCATATCCGTCTATAACGTTATATATACTAACCTAAGGGAACCTAACATCTCGGATGTAGTATTTCACAACATTCCTGGCGGGTCGGCCCCAACTTCTCGGTGGGCACATTATATACGTCTATATCGTGATATAACCAAACCTAACCCATCTAGACCCTCGATGGTAATGTTTTACAAAACCCCGGTCGTGTCGGCCCGTACTTCTCGGTGGGGACATTATATACGTCTATAACGTTATATATACTAACCTAAGGGAACCTAACATCTCAGATGTAGTATTTCACAACATTCCTGGCGGTTCGGCCCCACTTCTCGGTGGCAACATTATATACGTCTATAACGTAATATAACCTAACCTAACCGATCTAGCCCCTCGCTGGTAATGTTTTACAAAATCCCGGTCGTGTCGTACCGTAGGTCTCGGTGCGGACATTATATACGTCTATAACGTTACATAACCTAACCTAAGGCTACCTAACATCTCGAATGTAGTATTTCACAACATTCCTGGCGGGTCGGCCCCACTTCTCGGTGGGAACATTATATACGTCTATAACGTAATATAACCTAACCTAACCCATCTAGCCCCTCGCTGGTAATGTGTTACAGAATCTCGGTCGTGTCGTCCCGTGTGTCTCGGTGCGGACATTATATACGTCTATAACTTTATGTATCCTAACCTAAGGCAACTTAACATCTGGGATGTAGTATTTTCCAACATTCCTGGCGGGTCGGCCCCAACTTCTCGGTGGGCACATTATATACGTCTATATCGTAATATAACCAAACCTAACCCATCTAGACCCTCGCTGGTAATGTTTTACAAAATCGCGGTCATGTCGGCCCGTACTTCTCGGTGGGGACATTATATACGTCTATAACGTTATATATACTAACCTAAGGGAACCTAACATCTCGGATGTAGTATTTCACAGCATTCCTGCCGGGTCGGCTCCACTTCTCGGTGGGAACATTATATACGTCTATAACGTAATATAACCTAACCTAACCCATCTAGCCCCTCGCTGGTAATGTTTTACAGAATTCCGGTCGTGTCGTCCCGTACGTCTCGGTGCGGACATTTTATACGTCTATAACGTTATCTATCCTAACCTAAGGCAACTTAACATCTCGGATGTAGTATTATCCAATATTTCTTGCGGGACGGCCCCAACTTTTCGGTGGGCACATTATATACGTCTATATCGTAATATAACCTAACCTAACCCATCTAGACCCTCGCTGGTAATATTTCACAAAATCCCGGTCGTGTCGTCCCGTACGTCTCGGTGCGGACATTATATACCTCTATAACGTTATATATCCTAACCTAAGGCAACTTAACATCTCGGATGTAGTATTTTCCAACATTCCTGGCGGGTCGGCCCCTACTTCTCGGTGGGCACATTATATACGTCTATATCGTAATATAACCTATCGTAACCCATCTAGACCCTCGCTGGTAATGTTTTACAAAATCCCGGGCGTGTCGGCCCGTACTTCTCGGTGGGGAAATTATATACGTCTATAACGTTATATAACCTAACCTAAGGCTACCTAACATCTCGAATGTAGTATTTCACAACATTCCTGGCGGGTCGGCCCCACTTCTCGGTGGGAACATTATATACGTCTATAACGTAATATAACCTAACCTAACCCATCTAGCCCCTCGCTGGTAATGTTTTACAGAATCTCGGTCGTGTCGTCCCGTATGTCTCGGTGCGGACATTATATACGTCTATAACTTTATGTGTCCTAACCTAAGGGAACCTAACATCGCGGATGTAGTATTTCACAACATTCCTGGCTGGTCGGCGCGAATTCTCGGTGGGAACATTATATACGTCTATGTCGTAATATAACCTAACCTAACCCATTTAGACCCTCGCTGGTAATATTTCACAAAATCCCGGTCGTGTCGTCCCGTATGTCTCGGTGCGGACATTATATACGTCTATAACGTTATATACCCTAACCTAAGGCAACTTAACATCTCGGATGTAGTATTTTCCAACATTCCTGGCGGGTCCGCCCCACTTTTCGGTGGGACCATTATATACGTCTATAACGTAATATAACGTAACCTAACCCATCTAGCCCCTAGCCGGGAATGTTTTACAAAATCCCGGTCGTGTCGGCCCGTGCTTCAAGGTGGGCACATTATATACATCTATATCGTAATATAACCTAACCTAACCCATCTAGACCCTCGCTGGTAATGTTTTACAGAATCCCGCTCGTGTCGGCCCGTACTTCTCGGTGGGGACATTATATACGTCTATAACGTTATATATACTAACCTAAGGGAACCTGACATCTCAGATGTAGTATTTCACAACATTCCTGGCGGTTCGGCCCCACTTCTCGGTGGCAACATTATATACGTCTATAACGTAATATAACCTATCCTAACCGATCTAGCCCCTCGCTGGTAATGTTTTACAAAATCCCGGTCGTGTCGTACCGTAGGTCTCGGTGCGGACATTATATACGTCTATAACGTTACATAACCTAACCTAAGGCTACCTAACATCTCGAATGTAGTATTTCACAACATTCCTGGCGGGTCGGACCCACTTCTCGGTGGGAACATTATATACGTCTATAACGTAATATAACCTAACCTAACCGATCTAGCCCCTCGCTGGTAATGTTTTACAGAATCCCGGTCGTGTCGTCGCGTACGTCTCGGTGCGGACATTATATACGTCTATAACGTTATATATCCTAACCTAAGGCAACTTAACATCTCGGATGTAGTATTTCGCAACATTCCTGGCTGGTCGGCGCCGATTCTCGGTGGGAACATTATATACGTCTATGTCGTAATATAACCTAACCTAACCCATCTAGACCCTCGCTGGTAATATTTCACAAAATCCCGGTCGTGTCGTCCCGTATGTCTCGGTGCGGACATTATATACGTCTATAACGTTATATATCCTAACCTGAGTGAACCTAACGTCGCGGATGTAGTATTTCACAACATTCCTGGCTGGTCGGCGCGCAATTCTCGGTGGGAACATTATATACGTCTATATCGTAATATAACCTAACCTAACCCATCTAGACCCTCGCTGGTAATGTTTCACAAAATCCCGGTCGTGTCGGCCCGTACTTCTCGGTGGGGACATCATATCCGTCTATAACGTTATATATACTAACCTAAGGGAACCTAACATCTCGGATGTAGTATTTCACAACATTCCTGGCGGGTCGGCCCCAACTTCTCGGTGGGCACATTATATACGTCTATATCGTGATATAACCAAACCTAACCCATCTAGACCCTCGATGGTAATGTTTTACAAAACCCCGGTCGTGTCGGCCCGTACTTCTCGGTGGGGACATTATATACGTCTATAACGTTATATATACTAACCTAAGGGAACCTAACATCTCAGATGTAGTATTTCACAACATTCCTGGCGGTTCGGCCCCACTTCTCGGTGGCAACATTATATACGTCTATAACGTAATATAACCTAACCTAACCGATCTAGCCCCTCGCTGGTAATGTTTTACAAAATCCCGGTCGTGTCGTACCGTAGGTCTCGGTGCGGACATTATATACGTCTATAACGTTACATAACCTAACCTAAGGCTACCTAACATCTCGAATGTAGTATTTCACAACATTCCTGGCGGGTCGGCCCCACTTCTCGGTGGGAACATTATATACGTCTATAACGTAATATAACCTAACCTAACCCATCTAGCCCCTCGCTGGTAATGTGTTACAGAATCTCGGTCGTGTCGTCCCGTGTGACTCGGTGCGGACATTATATACGTCTATAACTTTATGTATCCTAACCTAAGGCAACTTAACATCTGGGATGTAGTATTTTCCAACATTCCTGGCGGGTCGGCCCCAACTTCTCGGTGGGCACATTATATACGTCTATATCGTAATATAACCAAACCTAACCCATCTAGACCCTCGCTGGTAATGTTTTACAAAATCGCGGTCATGTCGGCCCGTACTTCTCGGTGGGGACATTATATACGTCTATAACGTTATATATACTAACCTAAGGGAACCTAACATCTCGGATGTAGTATTTCACAGCATTCCTGCCGGGTCGGCTCCACTTCTCGGTGGGAACATTATATACGTCTATAACGTAATATAACCTAACCTAACCCATCTAGCCCCTCGCTGGTAATGTTTTACAGAATTCCGGTCGTGTCGTCCCGTACGTCTCGGTGCGGACATTTTATACGTCTATAACGTTATCTATCCTAACCTAAGGCAACTTAACATCTCGGATGTAGTATTATCCAATATTTCTTGCGGGACGGCCCCAACTTTTCGGTGGGCACATTATATACGTCTATATCGTAATATAACCTAACCTAACCCATCTAGACCCTCGCTGGTAATATTTCACAAAATCCCGGTCGTGTCGTCCCGTGCGTCTCGGTGCGGACATTATATACCTCTATAACGTTATATATCCTAACCTAAGGCAACTTAACATCTCGGATGTAGTATTTTCCAACATTCCTGGCGGGTCGGCCCCTACTTCTCGGTGGGCACATTATATACGTCTATATCGTAATATAACCTATCGTAACCCATCTAGACCCTCGCTGGTAATGTTTTACAAAATCCCGGGCGTGTCGGCCCGTACTTCTCGGTGGGGAAATTATATACGTCTATAACGTTATATAACCTAACCTAAGGCTACCTAACATCTCGAATGTAGTATTTCACAACATTCCTGGCGGGTCGGCCCCACTTCTCGGTGGGAACATTATATACGTCTATAACGTAATATAACCTAACCTAACCCATCTAGCCCCTCGCTGGTAATGTTTTACAGAATCTCGGTCGTGTCGTCCCGTATGTCTCGGTGCGGACATTATATACGTCTATAACTTTATGTGTCCTAACCTAAGGGAACCTAACATCGCGGATGTAGTATTTCACAACATTCCTGGCTGGTCGGCGCGAATTCTCGGTGGGAACATTATATACGTCTATGTCGTAATATAACCTAACCTAACCCATTTAGACCCTCGCTGGTAATATTTCACAAAATCCCGGTCGTGTCGTCCCGTATGTCTCGGTGCGGACATTATATACGTCTATAACGTTATATACACTAACCTAAGGCAACTTAACATCTCGGATGTAGTATTTTCCAACATTCCTGGCGGGTCCGCCCCACTTTTCGGTGGGACCATTATATACGTCTATAACGTAATATAACGTAACCTAACCCATCTAGCCCCTAGCCGGGAATGTTTTACAAAATCCCGGTCGTGTCGGCCCGTGCTTCAAGGTGGGCACATTATATACATCTATATCGTAATATAACCTAACCTAACCCATCTAGACCCTCGCTGGTAATGTTTTACAGAATCCCGCTCGTGTCGGCCCGTACTTCTCGGTGGGGACATTATATACGTCTATAACGTTATATATACTAACCTAAGGGAACCTGACATCTCAGATGTAGTATTTCACAACATTCCTGGCGGTTCGGCTCCACTTCTCGGTGGCAACATTATATACGTCTATAACGTAATATAACCTATCCTAACCGATCTAGCCCCTCGCTGGTAATGTTTTACAAAATCCCGGTCGTGTCGTACCGTAGGTCTCGGTGCGGACATTATATACGTCTATAACGTTACATAACCTAACCTAAGGCTACCTAACATCTCGAATGTAGTATTTCACAACATTCCTGGCGGGTCGGACCCACTTCTCGGTGGGAACATTATATACGTCTATAACGTAATATAACCTAACCTAACCGATCTAGCCCCTCGCTGGTAATGTTTTACAGAATCCCGGTCGTGTCGTCGCGTACGTCTCGGTGCGGACATTATATACGTCTATAACGTTATATATCCTAACCTGAGTGAACCTAACATCGCGGATGTAGTATTTCACAGCATTCCTGGCTGGTCGGCGCGCAATTCTCGGTGGGAACATTATATACGTCTATATCGTAATATAACCTAACCTAACCCATCTAGACCCTCGCTGGTAATGTTTCACAAAATCCCGGTCGTGTCGGCCCGTACTTCTCGGTGGGGACATCATATCCGTCTATAACGTTATATATACTAACCTAAGGGAACCTAACATCTCGGATGTAGTATTTCACAACATTCCTGGCGGGTCGGCCCCAACTTCTCGGTGGGCACATTATATACGTCTATATCGTGATATAACCAAACCTAACCCATCTAGACCCTCGATGGTAATGTTTTACAAAACCCCGGTCGTGTCGGCCCGTACTTCTCAGTGGGGACATTATATACGTCTATAACGTTATATATACTAACCTAAGGGAACCTAACATCTCAGATGTAGTATTTCACAACATTCCTGGCGGTTCGGCCCCACTTCTCGGTGGCAACATTATATACGTCTATAACGTAATATAACCTAACCTAACCGATCTAGCCCCTCGCTGGTAATGTTTTACAAAATCCCGGTCGTGTCGTACCGTAGGTCTCGGTGCGGACATTATATACGTCTATAACGTTACATAACCTAACCTAAGGCTACCTAACATCTCGAATGTAGTATTTCACAACATTCCTGGCGGGTCGGCCCCACTTCTCGGTGGGAACATTATATACGTCTATAACGTAATATAACCTAACCTAACCCATCTAGCCCCTCGCTGGTAATGTGTTACAGAATCTCGGTCGTGTCGTCCCGTGTGTCTCGGTGCGGACATTATATACGTCTATAACTTTATGTATCCTAACCTAAGGCAACTTAACATCTGGGATGTAGTATTTTCCAACATTCCTGGCGGGTCGGCCCCAACTTCTCGGTGGGCACATTATATACGTCTATATCGTAATATAACCAAACCTAACCCATCTAGACCCTCGCTGGTAATGTTTTACAAAATCGCGGTCATGTCGGCCCGTACTTCTCGGTGGGGACATTATATACGTCTATAACGTTATATATACTAACCTAAGGGAACCTAACATCTCGGATGTAGTATTTCACAGCATTCCTGCCGGGTCGGCTCCACTTCTCGGTGGGAACATTATATACGTCTATAACGTAATATAACCTAACCTAACCCATCTAGCCCCTCGCTGGTAATGTTTTACAGAATTCCGGTCGTGTCGTCCCGTACTTCTCGGTGGGGACATTATATACGTCTATAACGTTATATATACTAACCTAAGGGAACCTAACATCTCGGATGTAGTATTTCACAGCATTCCTGCCGGGTCGGCTCCACTTCTCGGTGGGAACATTATATACGTCTATAACGTAATATAACCTAACCTAACCCATCTAGCCCCTCGCTGGTAATGTTTTACAGAATTCCGGTCGTGTCGTCCCGTACGTCTCGGTGCGGACATTATATACGTCTATAACGTTATCTATCCTAACCTAAGGCAACTTAACATCTCGGATGTAGTATTTTCCAACATTCCTGGCGGGTCGGCCCCTACATCTCGGTGGGCACATTATATACGTCTATATCGTAATATAACCTATCGTAACCCATCTAGACCCTCGCTGGTAATGTTTTACAAAATCCCGGTCGTGTCGGCCCGTACTTCTCGGTGGGGAAATTATATACGTCTATAACGTTATATAACCTAACCTAAGGCTACCTAACATCTCGAATGTAGTATTTCACAACATTCCTGGCGGGTCGGCCCCACTTCTCGGTGGGAACATTATATACGTCTATAACGTAATATAACCTAACCTAACCCATCTAGCCCCTCGCTGGTAATGTTTTACAGAATCTCGGTCGTGTCGTCCCGTATGTCTCGGTGCGGACATTATATACGTCTATAACTTTATGTGTCCTAACCTAAGGGAACCTAACATCGCGGATGTAGTATTTCACAACATTCCTGGCTGGTCGGCGCGAATTCTCGGTGGGAACATTATATACGTCTATGTCGTAATATAACCTAACCTAACCCATTTAGACCCTCGCTGGTAATATTTCACAAAATCCCGGTCGTGTCGTCCCGTATGTCTCGGTGCGGACATTATATACGTCTATAACGTTATATACCCTAACCTAAGGCAACTTAACATCTCGGATGTAGTATTTTCCAACATTCCTGGCGGGTCCGCCCCACTTTTCGGTGGGACCATTATATACGTCTATAACGTAATATAACGTAACCTAACCCATCTAGCCCCTAGCCGGGAATGTTTTACAAAATCCCGGTCGTGTCGGCCCGTGCTTCAAGGTGGGCACATTATATACATCTATATCGTAATATAACCTAACCTAACCCATCTAGCCCCTCGCTGGTAATGTTTTACAGAATCTCGGTCGTGTCGTCCCGTATGTCTCGGTGCGGACATTATATACGTCTATAACTTTATGTGTCCTAACCTAAGGGAACCTAACATCGCGGATGTAGTATTTCACAACATTCCTGGCTGGTCGGCGCCGATTCTCGGTGGGAACATTATATACGTCTATGTCGTAATATAACCTAACCTAACCCATCTAGACCCTCGCTGGTAATATTTCACAAAATCCCGGTCGTGTCGTCCCGTATGTCTCGGTGCGGACATTATATACGTCTATAACGTTATATATCCTAACCTGAGTGAACCTAACATCGCGGATGTAGTATTTCACAACATTCCTGGCTGGTCGGCGCCAATTCTCGGTGGGAACAGTATATACGTCTATATCGTAATATAACCTAACCTAACCCATGTAGACCCTCGCTGGTAATGTTTTACAGAATCCCGGTCGTGTCGTCGCGTACGCCTCGGTGCGGACATTATATACGTCTATAACGTTATATATCCTAACCTAAGGCAACTTAACATCTCGGATGTAGTATTTCACAACATTCCTGGCGGGTCGGCTCCACTTCTCGGTGGGAACATTATTTACGTCTATAACGCAATATAACCTAACCTAACCCATCTAGACCCTCGCTGGTAATGTTTTACAAAATCCCGGGCGTGTCGGCCCGTACTTCTCGGTGGGGACATTATATACGTCGATTACGTTATATACCCTAACCTAAGGGAACCTAACATCTTGGATGTAGTATTTTCCAACATTCCTGGCGGCTCGGCCCCTACTTCTCGGTGGGCACATTATATACGTCTATATCGTAATATAACCTATCGTAACCCATCTAGACCCTCGCTGGTAATGTTTTACAAAATCCCGGTCGTGTCGGCCCGTACTTCTCGGTGGGGAAATTATATACGTCTATAACGTTATATAACCTAACCTAAGGCTACCTAACATCTCGAATGTAGTATTTCGCAACATTCCTGGCGGGTCGGCCCCACTTCTCGGTGGGAACATTATATACGTCTATAACGTAATATAACCTAACCTAACCCATCTAGCCCCTCGCTGGTAATGTTTTACAGAATCTCGGTCGTGTCGTGCCGTATGTCTCGGTGCGGACATTATATATGTCTATAACTTTATGTGTCCTAACCTAAGGGAACCTAACATCGCGGATGTAGTATTTCACAACATTCCTGGCTGGTCGGCGCGAATTCTCGGTGGGAACATTATATACGTCTATGTCGTAATATAACCTAACCTAAACCATTTAGACCCTCGCTGGTAATATTTCACAAAATCCCGGTCGTGTCGTCCCGCATGTCTCGGTGCGGACATTATATACGTCTATAACGTTATATACCCTAACCTAAGGCAACTTAACATCTCGGATGTAGTATTTTCCAACATTCCTGGCGGGTCCGCCCCACTTTTCGGTGGGACCATTATATACGTCTATAACGTAATATAACGTAACCTAACCCATCTAGCCCCTAGCCGGGAATGTTTTACAAAATCCCGGTCGTGTCGGCCCGTGCTTCAAGGTGGGCACATTATATACATCTAAATCGTAATATAACCTAACCTAACCCATCTAGACCCTCGCTGGTAATGTTTTACAGAATCCCGCTCGTGTCGGCCCGTACTTCTCGGTGGGGACATTATATACGTCTATAACGTTATATATACTAACCTAAGGGAACCTGACATCTCGGATGTAGTATTTCACAACATTCCTGGCTGGTCGGCGCCGATTCTCGGTGGGAACATTATATACGTCTATGTCGTAATATAACCTAACCTAACCCATCTAGACCCTCGCTGGTAATATTTCACAAAATCCCGGTCGTGTCGTCCCGTATGTCTCGGTGCGGACATTATATACGTCTATAACGTTATATATCCTATCCTGAGTGAACCTAACATCGCGGATGTAGTATTTCACAACATTCCTGGCTGGTCGGCGCCAATTCTCGGTGGGAACATTATATACGTCTATATCGTAATATAACCTAACCTAACCCATCTAGACCCTCGCTGGTAATGTTTCACAAAATCCCGGTCGTGTCGGCCCGTACTTCTCGGTGGGGACATCATATCCGTCTATAACTTTATGTATCCTAACCTAAGGCAACTTAACATCAGGGATGTAGTATTTTCCAACATTCCTGGCGGGTCGGCCCCAACTTCTCGGTGGGCACATTATACACGTCTATATCGTAATATAACCAAACCTAACCCATCTAGACCCTCGCTGGTAATGTTTTACAAAATCGCGGTCATGTCGGCCCGTACTTCTCGGTGGGGACATTATATACGTCTATAACGTTATATATACTAACCTAAGGGAACCTAACATCTCGGATGTAGTATTTCACAGCATTCCTGCCGGGTCGGCTCCACTTCTCGGTGGGAACATTATATACGTCTATAACGTAATATAACCTAACCTAACCCATCTAGCCCCTCGCTGGTAATGTTTTACAGAATTCCGGTCGTGTCGTCCCGTACGTCTCGGTGCGGACATTATATACGTCTATAACGTTATCTATCCTAACCTAAGGCAACTTAACATCTCGGATGTAGTATTTTCCAACATTCCTGGCGGGTCGGCCCCTACATCTCGGTGGGCACATTATATACGTCTATATCGTAATATAACCTATCGTAACCCATCTAGACCCTCGCTGGTAATGTTTTACAAAATCCCGGTCGTGTCGGCCCGTACTTCTCGGTGGGGAAATTATATACGTCTATAACGTTATATAACCTAACCTAAGGCTACCTAACATCTCGAATGTAGTATTTCACAACATTCCTGGCGGGTCGGCCCCACTTCTCGGTGGGAACATTATATACGTCTATAACGTAATATAACCTAACCTAACCCATCTAGCCCCTCGCTGGTAATGTTTTACAGAATCTCGGTCGTGTCGTCCCGTATGTCTCGGTGCGGACATTATATACGTCTATAACTTTATGTGTCCTAACCTAAGGGAACCTAACATCGCGGATGTAGTATTTCACAACATTCCTGGCTGGTCGGCGCGAATTCTCGGTGGGAACATTATATACGTCTATGTCGTAATATAACCTAACCTAACCCATTTAGACCCTCGCTGGTAATATTTCACAAAATCCCGGTCGTGTCGTCCCGTATGTCTCGGTGCGGACATTATATACGTCTATAACGTTATATACCCTAACCTAAGGCAACTTAACATCTCGGATGTAGTATTTTCCAACATTCCTGGCGGGTCCGCCCCACTTTTCGGTGGGACCATTATATACGTCTATAACGTAATATAACGTAACCTAACCCATCTAGCCCCTAGCCGGGAATGTTTTACAAAATCCCGGTCGTGTCGGCCCGTGCTTCAAGGTGGGCACATTATATACATCTATATCGTAATATAACCTAACCTAACCCATCTAGACCCTCGCTGGTAATGTTTTACAGAATCCCGCTCGTGTCGGCCCGTACTTCTCGGTGGGGACATTATATACGTCTATAACGTTATATATACTAACCTAAGGGAACCTGACATCTCAGATGTAGTATTTCACAACATTCCTGGCGGTTCGGCCCCACTTCTCGGTGGCAACATTATATACGTCTATAACGTAATATAACCTATCCTAACCGATCTAGCCCCTCGCTGGTAATGTTTTACAAAATCCCGGTCGTGTCGTACCGTAGGTCTCGGTGCGGACATTATATACGTCTATAACGTTACATAACCTAACCTAAGGCTACCTAACATCTCGAATGTAGTATTTCACAACATTCCTGGCGGGTCGGACCCACTTCTCGGTGGGAACATTATATACGTCTATAACGTAATATAACCTAACCTAACCGATCTAGCCCCTCGCTGGTAATGCTTTACAGAATCCCGGTCGTGTCGTCGCGTACGTCTCGGTGCGGACATTATATACGTCTATAACGTTATATATCCTAACCTAAGGCAACTTAACATCTCGGATGTAGTATTTCGCAACATTCCTGGCTGGTCGGCGCCGATTCTCGGTGGGAACATTATATACGTCTATGTCGTAATATAACCTAACCTAACCCATCTAGACCCTCGCTGGTAATATTTCACAAAATCCCGGTCGTGTCGTCCCGTATGTCCCGGTGCGGACATTATATACGTCTATAACGTTATATATCCTAACCTGAGTGAACCTAACGTCGCGGATGTAGTATTTCACAACATTCCTGGCTGGTCGGCGCGCAATTCTCGGTGGGAACATTATATACGTCTATATCGTAATATAACCTAACCTAACCCATCTAGACCCTCGCTGGTAATGTTTCACAAAATCCCGGTCGTGTCGGCCCGTACTTCTCGGTGGGGACATCATATCCGTCTATAACGTTATATATACTAACCTAAGGGAACCTAACATCTCGGATGTAGTATTTCACAACATTCCTGGCGGGTCGGCCCCAACTTCTCGGTGGGCACATTATATACGTCTATATCGTGATATAACCAAACCTAACCCATCTAGACCCTCGATGGTAATGTTTTACAAAACCCCGGTCGTGTCGGCCCGTACTTCTCGGTGGGGACATTATATACGTCTATAACGTTATATATACTAACCTAAGGGAACCTAACATCTCAGATGTAGTATTTCACAACATTCCTGGCGGTTCGGCCCCACTTCTCGGTGGCAACATTATATACGTCTATAACGTAATATAACCTAACCTAACCGATCTAGCCCCTCGCTGGTAATGTTTTACAAAATCCCGGTCGTGTCGTACCGTAGGTCTCGGTGCCGACATTATATACGTCTATAACGTTACATAACCTAACCTAAGGCTACCTAACATCTCGAATGTAGTATTTCACAACATTCCTGGCGGGTCGGCCCCACTTCTCGGTGGGAACATTATATACGTCTATAACGTAATATAACCTAACCTAACCCATCTAGCCCCTCGCTGGTAATGTGTTACAGAATCTCGGTCGTGTCGTCCCGTGTGTCTCGGTGCGGACATTATATACGTCTATAACTTTATGTATCCTAACCTAAGGCAACTTAACATCTGGGATGTAGTATTTTCCAACATTCCTGGCGGGTCGGCCCCAACTTCTCGGTGGGCACATTATATACGTCTATATCGTAATATAACCTAACCTAACCCATCTAGACCCTCGCTGGTAATATTTCACAAAATCCCGGTCGTGTCGTCCCGTACGTCTCGGTGCGGACATTATATACCTCTATAACGTTATATATCCTAACCTAAGGCAACTTAACATCTTGGATGTAGTATTTTCCAACATTCCTGGCGGGTCGGCCCCTACTTCTCGGTGGGCACATTATATACGTCTATATCGTAATATAACCTATCGTAACCCATCTAGACCCTCGCTGGTAATGTTTTACAAAATCCCGGGCGTGTCGGCCCGTACTTCTCGGTGGGGAAATTATATACGTCTATAACGTTATATAACCTAACCTAAGGCTACCTAACATCTCGAATGTAGTATTTCACAACATTCCTGGCGGGTCGGCCCCACTTCTCGGTGGGAACATTATATACGTCTATAACGTAATATAACCTAACCTAACCCATCTAGCCCCTCGCTGGTAATGTTTTACAGAATCTCGGTCGTGTCGTCCCGTATGTCTCGGTGCGGACATTATATACGTCTATAACTTTATGTGTCCTAACCTAAGGGAACCTAACATCGCGGATGTAGTATTTCACAACATTCCTGGCTGGTCGGCGCGAATTCTCGGTGGGAACATTATATACGTCTATGTCGTAATATAACCTAACCTAACCGATTTAGACCCTCGCTGGTAATATTTCACAAAATCCCGGTCGTGTCGTCCCGTATGTCTCGGTGCGGACATTATATACGTCTATAACGTTATATACCCTAACCTAAGGCAACTTAACATCTCGGATGTAGTATTTTCCAACATTCCTGGCGGGTCCGCCCCACTTTTCGGTGGGACCATTATATACGTCTATAACGTAATATAACGTAACCTAACCCATCTAGCCCCTAGCCGGGAATGTTTTACAAAATCCCGGTCGTGTCGGCCCGTGCTTCAAGGTGGGCACATTATATACATCTATATCGTAATATAACCTAACCTAACCCATCTAGACCCTCGCTGGTAATGTTTTACAGAATCCCGCTCGTGTCGGCCCGTACTTCTCGGTGGGGACATTATATACGTCTATAACGTTATATATACTAACCTAAGGGAACCTGACATCTCAGATGTAGTATTTCACAACATTCCTGGCGGTTCGGCCCCACTTCTCGGTGGCAACATTATATACGTCTATAACGTAATATAACCTATCCTAACCGATCTAGCCCCTCGCTGGTAATGTTTTACAAAATCCCGGTCGTGTCGTACCGTAGGTCTCGGTGCGGACATTATATACGTCTATAACGTTACATAACCTAACCTAAGGCTACCTAACATCTCGAATGTAGTATTTCACAACATTCCTGGCGGGTCGGACCCACTTCTCGGTGGGAACATTATATACGTCTATAACGTAATATAACCTAACCTAACCGATCTAGCCCCTCGCTGGTAATGTTTTACAGAATCCCGGTCGTGTCGTCGCGTACGTCTCGGTGCGGACATTATATACGTCTATAACGTTATATATCCTAACCTGAGTGAACCTAACGTCGCGGATGTAGTATTTCACAACATTCCTGGCTGGTCGGCGCGCAATTCTCGGTGGGAACATTATATACGTCTATATCGTAATATAACCTAACCTAACCCATCTAGACCCTCGCTGGTAATGTTTCACAAAATCCCGGTCGTGTCGGCCCGTACTTCTCGGTGGGGACATCATATCCGTCTATAACGTTATATATACTAACCTAAGGGAACCTAACATCTCGGATGTAGTATTTCACAACATTCCTGGCGGGTCGGCCCCAACTTCTCGGTGGGCACATTATATACGTCTATATCGTGATATAACCAAACCTAACCCATCTAGACCCTCGATGGTAATGTTTTACAAAACCCCGGTCGTGTCGGCCCGTACTTCTCAGTGGGGACATTATATACGTCTATAACGTTATATATACTAACCTAAGGGAACCTAACATCTCAGATGTAGTATTTCACAACATTCCTGGCGGTTCGGCCCCACTTCTCGGTGGCAACATTATATACGTCTATAACGTAATATAACCTAACCTAACCGATCTAGCCCCTCGCTGGTAATGTTTTACAAAATCCCGGTCGTGTCGTACCGTAGGTCTCGGTGCGGACATTATATACGTCTATAACGTTACATAACCTAACCTAAGGCTACCTAACATCTCGAATGTAGTATTTCACAACATTCCTGGCGGGTCGGCCCCACTTCTCGGTGGGAACATTATATACGTCTATAACGTAATATAACCTAACCTAACCCATCTAGCCCCTCGCTGTTAATGTGTTACAGAATCTCGGTCGTGTCGTCCCGTGTGTCTCGGTGCGGACATTATATACGTCTATAACTTTATGTATCCTAACCTAAGGCAACTTAACATCTGGGATGTAGTATTTTCCAACATTCCTGGCGGGTCGGCCCCAACTTCTCGGTGGGCACATTATATACGTCTATATCGTAATATAACCAAACCTAACCCATCTAGACCCTCGCTGGTAATGTTTTACAAAATCGCGGTCATGTCGGCCCGTACTTCTCGGTGGGGACATTATATACGTCTATAACGTTATATATACTAACCTAAGGGAACCTAACATCTCGGATGTAGTATTTCACAGCATTCCTGCCGGGTCGGCTCCACTTCTCGGTGGGAACATTATATACGTCTATAACGTAATATAACCTAACCTAACCCATCTAGCCCCTCGCTGGTAATGTTTTACAGAATTCCGGTCGTGTCGTCCCGTACGTCTCGGTGCGGACATTTTATACGTCTATAACGTTATCTATCCTAACCTAAGGAAACTTAACATCTCGGATGTAGTATTATCCAACATTTCTTGCGGGACGGCCCCAACTTTTCGGTGGGCACATTATATACGTCTATATCGTAATATAACCTAACCTAACCCATCTAGACCCTCGCTGGTAATATTTCACAAAATCCCGGTCGTGTCGTCCCGTACGTCTCGGTGCGGACATTATATACCTCTATAACGTTATATATCCTAACCTAAGGCAACTTAACATCTCGGATGTAGTATTTTCCAACATTCCTGGCGGGTCGGCCCCTACTTCTCGGTAGGCACATTATATACGTCTATATCGTAATATAACCTATCGTAACCCATCTAGACCCTCGCTGGTAATGTTTTACAAAATCCCGGGCGTGTCGGCCCGTACTTCTCGGTGGGGAAATTATATACGTCTATAACGTTATATAACCTAACCTAAGGCTACCTAACATCTCGAATGTAGTATTTCACAACATTCCTGGCGGGTCGGCCCCACTTCTCGGTGGGAACATTATATACGTCTATAACGTAATATAACCTAACCTAACCCATCTAGCCCCTCGCTGGTAATGTTTTACAGAATCTCGGTCGTGTCGTCCCGTATGTCTCGGTGCGGACATTATATACGTCTATAACTTTATGTGTCCTAACCTAAGGGAACCTAACATCGCGGATGTAGTATTTCACAACATTCCTGGCTGGTCGGCGCGAATTCTCGGTGGGAACATTATATACGTCTATGTCGTAATATAACCTAACCTAACCCATTTAGACCCTCGCTGGTAATATTTCACAAAATCCCGGTCGTGTCGTCCCGTATGTCTCGGTGCGGACATTATATACGTCTATAACGTTATATACCCTAACCTAAGGCAACTTAACATCTCGGATGTAGTATTTTCCAACATTCCTGGCGGGTCCGCCCCACTTTTCGGTGGGACCATTATATACGTCTATAACGTAATATAACGTAACCTAACCCATCTAGCCCCTAGCCGGGAATGTTTTACAAAATCCCGGTCGTGTCGGCCCGTGCTTCAAGGTGGATACATTATATACATCTATATCGTAATATAACCTAACCTAACCCATCTAGACCCTCGCTGGTAATGTTTTACAGAATCCCGCTCGTGTCGGCCCGTACTTCTCGGTGGGGACATTATATACGTCTATAACGTTATATATACTAACCTAAGGGAACCTGACATCTCAGATGTAGTATTTCACAACATTCCTGGCGGTTCGGCCCCACTTCTCGGTGGCAACATTATATACGTCTATAACGTAATATAACCTATCCTAACCGATCTAGCCCCTCGCTGGTAATGTTTTACAAAATCCCGGTCGTGTCGTACCGTAGGTCTCGGTGCGGACATTATATACGTCTATAACGTTACATAACCTAACCTAAGGCTACCTAACATCTCGAATGTAGTATTTCACAACATTCCTGGCGGGTCGGACCCACTTCTCGGTGGGAACATTATATACGTCTATAACGTAATATAACCTAACCTAACCGATCTAGCCCCTCGCTGGTAATGTTTTACAGAATCCCGGTCGTGTCGTCGCGTACGTCTCGGTGCGGACATTATATACGTCTATAACGTTATATATCCTAACCTAAGGCAACTTAACATCTCGGATGTAGTATTTCACAACATTCGTGGCTGGTCGGCGCCGATTCTCGGTGGGAACATTATATACGTCTATGTCGTAATATAACCTAACCTAACCCATCTAGACCCTCGCTGGTAATATTTCACAAAATCCCGGTCGTGTCGTCCCGTATGTCTCGGTGCGGACATTATATACGTCTATAACGTTATATATCCTAACCTGAGTGAACCTAACATCGCGGATGTAGTATTTCACAACATTCCTGGCTGGTCGGCGCCAATTCTCGGTGGGAACATTATATACGTCTATATCGTAATATAACCTAACCTAACCCATCTAGACCCTCGCTGGTAATGTTTCACAAAATCCCGGTCGTGTCGGCCCGTACTTCTCGGTGGGGACATCATATCCGTCTATAACGTTATATATACTAACCTAAGGGAACCTAACATCTCGGATGTAGTATTTCACAACATTCCTGGCGGGTCGGCCCCAACTTCTCGGTGGGCACATTATATACGTCTATATCGTGATATAACCAAACCTAACCCATCTAGACCCTCGATGGTAATGTTTTACAAAACCCCGGTCGTGTCGGCCCGTACTTCTCGGTGGGGACATTATATACGTCTATAACGTTATATATACTAACCTAAGGGAACCTAACATCTCAGATGTAGTATTTCACAACATTCCTGGCGGTTCGGCCCCACTTCTCGGTGGCAACATTATATACGTCTATAACGTAATATAACCTAACCTAACCGATCTAGCCCCTCGCTGGTAATGTTGTACAAAATCCCGGTCGTGTCGTACCGTAGGTCTCGGTGCGGACATTATATACGTCTATAACGTTACATAACCTAACCTAAGGCTACCTAACATCTCGAATGTAGTATTTCACAAAATTCCTGGCGGGTCGGCCCCACTTCTCGGTGGGAACATTATATACGTCTATAACGTAATATAACCTAACCTAACCCATCTAGCCCCCGCTGGTAATGTGTTACAGAATCTCGGTCGTGTCGTCCCGTGTGTCTCGGTTCGGACATTATATACGTCTATAACTTTATGTATCCTAACCTAAGGCAACTTAACATCTGGGATGTAGTATTTTCGAACATTCCTGGCGGGTCGGCTCCAACTTCTCGGTGGGCACATTATATACGTCTATATCGTAATATAACCAAACCTAACCCATCTAGACCCTCGCTGGTAATGTTTTACAAAATCCCGGTCGTGTCAGCCCGTACTTCTCGGTGGGGAAATTATATACGTCTATAACGTTATATAACCTAACCTAAGGCTACCTAACATCTCGAATGTAGTATTTCACAACATTCCTGGCGGGTCGGCCCCACTTCTCGGTGGGAACATTATATACGTCTATAACGTAATATAACGTAACCTAACCCATCTAGCCCCTCGCTGGTAATGTTTTACAGAATCTCGGTCGTGTCGTCCCGTATGTCTCAGTGCGGACATTATATACGTCTATAACTTTATGTGTCCTAACCTAAGGGAACCTAACATCGCGGATGTAGTATTTCACAACATTCCTGGCTGGTCGGCGCGAATTCTCGGTGGGAACATTATATACGTCTATGTCGTAATATAACCTAACCTAACCCATTTAGACCCTCGCTGGTAATATTTCACAAAATCCCGGTCGTGTCGTCCCGTATGTCTCGGTGCGGACATTATATACGTCTATAACGTTATATACCCTAACCTAAGGCAACTTAACATCTCGGATGTAGTATTTTCCAACATTCCTGGCGGGTCCGCCCCACTTTTCGGTGGGACCATTATATACGTCTATAACGTAATATAACGTAACCTAACCCATCTAGCCCCTAGCCGGGAATGTTTTACAAAATCCCGGTCGTGTCGGCCCGTGCTTCAATGTGGGCACATTATATACATCTATATCGTAATATAACCTAACCTAACCCATCTAGACCCTCGCTGGTAATGTTTTACAGAATCCCGCTCGTGTCGGCCCGTACTTCTCGGTGGGGACATTATATACGTCTATAACGTTATATATACTAACCTAAGGGAACCTGACATCTCAGATGTAGTATTTCACAACATTCCTGGCGGTTCGGCCCCACTTCTCGGTGGCAACATTATATACGTCTATAACGTAATATAACCTATCCTAACCGATCTAGCCCCTCGCTGGTAATGTTTTACAAAATCCCGGTCGTGTCGTACCGTAGGTCTCGGTGCGGACATTATATACGTCTATAACGTTACATAACCTAACCTAAGGCTACCTAACATCTCGAATGTAGTATTTCACAACATTCCTGGCGGGTCGGAACCACTTCTCGGTGGGAACATTATATACGTCTATAACGTAATATAACCTAACCTAACCGATCTAGCCCCTCGCTGGTAATGTTTTACAGAATCCCGGTCGTGTCGTCGCGTACGTCTCGGTGCGGACATTATATACGTCTATAACGTTATATATCCTAACCTAAGGCAACTTAACATCTCGGATGTAGTATTTCACAACATTCCTGGCTGGTCGGCGCCGATTCTCGGTGGGAACATTATATACGTCTATGTCGTAATATAACCTAACCTAACCCATCTAGACCCTCGCTGGTAATATTTCACAAAATCCCGGTCGTGTCGTCCCGTATGTCTCGGTGCGGACATTATATACGTCTATAACGTTATATATCCTAACCTGAGTGAACCTAACATCGCGGATGTAGTATTTCACAACATTCCTGGCTGGTCGGCGCCAATTCTCGGTGGGAACATTATATACGTCTATATCGTAATATAACCTAACCTAACCCATCTAGACCCTCGCTGGTAATGTTTCACAAAATGCCGGACGTGTCGGCCCGTACTTCTCGGTGGGGACATCATATCCGTCTATAACGTTATATATACTAACCTAAGGGAACCTAACATCTCGGATGTAGTATTTCATAACATTCCTGGCGGGTCGGCCCCAACTTCTCGGTGGGCACATTATATACGTCTATACCGTGATATAGCCAAACCTAACCCATCTAGACCCTCGATGGTAATGTTTTACAAAACCCCGGTCGTGTCGGCCCGTACTTCTCGGTGGGGACATTATATACGTCTATAACGTTATATATACTAAGCTAAGGGAACCTAACATCTCAGATGTAGTATTTCACAACATTCCTGGTGGTTCGGCCCCACTTCTCGGTGGCAACATTATATACGTCTATAACGTAATATAACCTAACCTAACCGATCTAGCCCCTCGCTGGTAATGTTTTACAAAATCCCGGTCGTGTCGTACCGTAGGTCTCGGTGCGGACATTATATACGTCTATAACGTTACATAACCTAACCTAAGGCTACCTAACATCTGGAATGTAGTATTTCACAACATTCCTGGCGGGTCGGCCCCACTTCTCGGTGGGAACATTATATACGTCTATAACGTAATATAACCTAACCTAACCCATCTAGCCCCTGGCTGGTAATGTGTTACAGAATCTCGGTCGTGTCGTCCCGTGTGTCTCGGTGCGGACATTATATACATCTATAACTTTATGTATCCTAACCTAAGGCAACTTAACATCTGGGATGTAGTATTTTCCAACATTCCTGGCGGGTCGGCCCCAACTTCTCGGTGGGCACATTATATACGTCTATATCGTAATATAACCTAACCTAACCCATCTAGACCCTCGCTGGTAATATTTCACAAAATCCCGGTCGTGTCGTCCCGTACGTCTCGGTGCGGACATTATATACCTCTATAACGTTATATATCCTAACCTAAGGGAACCTGACATCTCAGATGTAGTATTTCACAATATTCCTGGCGGTTCGGCCCCACTTCTCGGTGGCAACATTATATACGTCTATAACGTAATATAACCTATCCTAACCGATCTAGCCCCTCGCTGGTAATGATTTACAAAATCCCGGTCGTGTCGTACCGTAGGTCTCGGTGCGGACATTATATACGTCTATAACGTTACATAACCTAACCTAAGGCTACCTAACATCTCGAATGTAGTATTTCACAACATTCCTGGCTGGTCGGCGCCAATTCTCGGTGGGAACATTATATACGTCTATATCGTAATATAACCTAACCTAACCCATCTAGACCCTCGCTGGTAATGTTTCACAAAATCCCGGTCGTGTCGGCCCGTACTTCTCGGTGGGGACATCATATCCGTCTATAACGTTATATATACTAACCTAAGGGAACCTAACATCTCGGATGTAGTATTTCACAACATTCCTGGCGGGTCGGCCCCAACTTCTCGGTGGGCACATTATATACGTCTATATCGTGATATAGCCAAACCTAACCCATCTAGACCCTCGATGGTAATGTTTTACAAAACCCCGGTCGTGTCGGCCCGTACTTCTTGGTGGGGACATTATATACGTCTATAACGTTATATATACTAACCTAAGGGAACCTAACATCTCAGATGTAGTATTTCACAACATTCCTGGCGGTTCGGCCCCACTTCTCGGTGGCAACATTATATACGTCTATAACGTAATATAACCTAACCTAACCGATCTAGCCCCTCGCTGGTAATGTTTTACAAAATCCCGGTCGTGTCGTACCGTAGGTCTCGGTGCGGACATTATATACCTCTATAACGTTATATATCCTAACCTAAGGCAACTTAACATCTCGGATGTAGTATTTTCCAACATTCCTGGCGGGTCGGCCCATACTTCTCGGTGGGCACATTATATACGTCTATATCGTAATATAACCTATCGTAACCCATCTAGACCCTCGCTGGTAGTGTTTTACAAAATCCCGGTCGTGTCGGCCCGTACTTCTCGGTGGGGAAATTATATACGTCTATAACGTTATATAACCTAACCTAAGGCTACCTAACATCTCGAATGTAGTATTTCACAACATTCCTGGCGGGTCGGCCCCACTTCTCGGTGGGAACATTATATACGTCTATAACGTAATATAACCTAACCTAACCCATCTAGCCCCTCGCTGGTAATGTTTTACAGAATATCGGTCGTGTCGTCCCGTATGTCTCGGTGCGGACATTATATACGTCTATAACTTTATGTGTCCTAACCTAAGGGAACCTAACATCGCGGATGTATTATTTCACAACATTCCTGGCTGGTCGGCGCGAATTCTCGGTGGGAACATTATATACGTCTATGTCGTAATATAACCTAACCTAACCCATTTAGACCCTCGCTGGTAATATTTCACAAAATCCCGGTCGTGTCGTCCCGTATGTCTCGGTGCGGACATTATATACGTCTATAACGTTATATACCCTAACCTAAGGCAACTTAACATCTCGGATGTAGTATTTTCCAACATTCCTGGCGGGTCCGCCCCACTTTTCGGTGGGACCATTATATACGTCTATAACGTAATATAACGTAACCTAACCCATCTAGCCCCTAGCCGGGAATGTTTTACAAAATCCCGGTCGTGTCGGCCCGTGCTTCAAGGTGGGCACATTATATACATCTATATCGCAATATAACCTAACCTAACCCATCTAGACCCTCGCTGGTAATGTTTTACAGAATCCCGCTCGTGTCGGCCCGTACTTCTCGGTGGGGACATTATATACGTCTATAACGTTATATATACTAACCTAAGGGAACCTGACATCCCAGATGTAGTATTTCACAACATTCCTGGCGGTTCGGCCCCACTTCTCGGTGGCAACATTATATACGTCTATAACGTAATATAACCTATCCTAACCGATCTAGCCCCTCGCTGGTAATGTTTTACAAAATCCCGGTCGTGTCGTACCGTAGGTCTCGGTGCGGACATTATATACGTCTATAACGTTACATAACCTAACCTAAGGCTACCTAACATCTCGAATGTAGTATTTCACAACATTCCTGGCGGGTCGGACCCACTTCTCGGTGGGAACATTATATACGTCTATAACGTAATATAACCTAACCTAACCGATCTAGCCCCTCGCTGGTAATGTTTTACAGAATCCCGGTCGTGTCGTCGCGTACGTCTCGGTGCGGACATTATATACGTCTATAACGTTATATATCCTAACCTAAGGCAACTTAACATCTCGGATGTAGTATTTCACAACATTCCTGGCTGGTCGGCGCCGATTCTCGGTGGGAACATTATATACGTCTATGTCGTAATATAACCTAACCTAACCCATCTGGACCCTCGCTGGTAATATTTCACAAAATCCCGGTCGTGTCGTCCCGTATGTCTCGGTGCGGACATTATATACGTCTATAACGTTATATATCCTAACCTGAGTGAACCTAACATCGCGGATGTAGTATTTCACAACATTCCTGGCTGGTCGGCGCCAATTCTCGGTGGGAACATTATATACGTCTATATCGTAATATAACCTAACCTAACCCATCTAGACCCTCGCTGGTAATGTTTCACAAAATCCCGGTCGTGTCGGCCCGTACTTCTCGGTGGGGACATCATATCCGTCTATAACGTTATATATACTAACCTAAGGGAACCTAACATCTCGGATGTAGTATTTCACAACATTCCTGGCGGGTCGGCCCCAACTTCTCGGTGGGCACATTATATACGTCTATATCGTGATATAACCAAACCTAACCCATCTAGACCCTCGCTGGTAATGTTTTACAGAATCCCGCTCGTGTCGGCCCGTACTTCTCGGTGAGGACATTATATACGTCTATAACGTTATATATACTAACCTAAGGGAACCTGACATCTCAGATGTAGTATTTCACAACATTCCTGGCGGTTCGGCCCCACTTCTCGGTGGCAACATTATATACGTCTATAACGTAATATAACCTATCCTAACCGATCTAGCCCCTCGCTGGTAATGTTTTACAAAATCCCGGTCGTGTCGTACCGTAGGTCTCGGTGCGGACATTATATACCTCTATAACGTTATATAACCTAACCTAAGGCTACCTAACATCTCGAATGTAGTATTTCACAACATTCCTGGCGGGTCGGCCCCACTTCTCGGTGGGAACATTATATACGTCTATAACGTAATATAACCTAACCTAACCCATCTAGCCCCTCGCTGGTAATGTTTTACAGAATATCGGTCGTGTCGTCCCGTATGTCTCGGTGCGGACATTATATACGTCTATAACTTTATGTGTCCTAACCTAAGGGAACCTAACATCGCGGATGTATTATTTCACAACATTCCTGGCTGGTCGGCGCGAATTCTCGGTGGGAACATTATATACGTCTATGTCGTAATATAACCTAACCTAACCCATTTAGACCCTCGCTGGTAATATTTCACAAAATCCCGGTCGTGTCGTCCCGTATGTCTCGGTGCGGACATTATATACGTCTATAACGTTATATACCCTAACCTAAGGCAACTTAACATCTCGGATGTAGTATTTTCCAACATTCCTGGCGGGTCCGCCCCACTTTTCGGTGGGACCATTATATACGTCTATAACGTAATATAACGTAACCTAACCCATCTAGCCCCTAGCCGGGAATGTTTTACAAAATCCCGGTCGTGTCGGCCCGTGCTTCAAGGTGGGCACATTATATACATCTATATCGCAATATAACCTAACCTAACCCATCTAGACCCTCGCTGGTAATGTTTTACAGAATCCCGCTCGTGTCGGCCCGTACTTCTCGGTGGGGACATTATATACGTCTATAACGTTATATATACTAACCTAAGGGAACCTGACATCCCAGATGTAGTATTTCACAACATTCCTGGCGGTTCGGCCCCACTTCTCGGTGGCAACATTATATACGTCTATAACGTAATATAACCTATCCTAACCGATCTAGCCCCTCGCTGGTAATGTTTTACAAAATCCCGGTCGTGTCGTACCGTAGGTCTCGGTGCGGACATTATATACGTCTATAACGTTACATAACCTAACCTAAGGCTACCTAACATCTCGAATGTAGTATTTCACAACATTCCTGGCGGGTCGGACCCACTTCTCGGTGGGAACATTATATACGTCTATAACGTAATATAACCTAACCTAACCGATCTAGCCCCTCGCTGGTAATGTTTTACAGAATCCCGGTCGTGTCGTCGCGTACGTCTCGGTGCGGACATTATATACGTCTATAACGTTATATATCCTAACCTAAGGCAACTTAACATCTCGGATGTAGTATTTCACAACATTCCTGGCTGGTCGGCGCCGATTCTCGGTGGGAACATTATATACGTCTATGTCGTAATATAACCTAACCTAACCCATCTGGACCCTCGCTGGTAATATTTCACAAAATCCCGGTCGTGTCGTCCCGTATGTCTCGGTGCGGACATTATATACGTCTATAACGTTATATATCCTAACCTGAGTGAACCTAACATCGTGGATGTAGTATTTCACAACATTCCTGGCTGGTCGGCGCCAATTCTCGGTGGGAACATTATATACGTCTATATCGTAATATAACCTAACCTAACCCATCTAGACCCTCGCTGGTAATGTTTCACAAAATCCCGGTCGTGTCGGCCCGTACTTCTCGGTGGGGACATCATATCCGTCTATAACGTTATATATACTAACCTAAGGGAACCTAACATCTCGGATGTAGTATTTCACAACATTCCTGGCGGGTCGGCCTCAACTTCTCGGTGGGCACATTATATACGTCTATATCGTGATATAACCAAACCTAACCCATCTAGACCCTCGATGGTAATGTTTTACAAAACCCCGGTCGTGTCGGCCCGTACTTCTCGGTGGGGACATTATATACGTCTATAACGTTATATATACTAACCTAAGGGAACCTAACATCTCAGATGTGGTATTTCACAACATTCCTGGCGGTTCGGCCCCACTTCTCGGTGGCAACATTATATACGTCTATAACGTAATATAACCTAACCTAACCGATCTAGCCCCTCGCTGGTAATGTTTTACAAAATCCCGGTCGTGTCGTACCGTAGGTCTCGGTGCGGACATTATATACGTCTATAACGTTACATAACCTAACCTAAGGCTACCTAACATCTCGAATGTAGTATTTCACAACATTCCTGGCTGGTCGGCGCCAATTCTCGGTGGGAACATTATATACGTCTATATCGTAATATAACCTAACCTAACCCATCTAGACCCTCGCTGGTAATGTTTCACAAAATACCGGTCGTGTCGGCCCGTACTTCTCGGTGGGGACATCATATCCGTCTATAACGTTATATATACTAACCTAAGGGAACCTAACATCTCGGATGTAGTATTTCACAACATTCCTGGAGGGGCGGGCCCAACTTCTCGGTGGGCACATTATATACGTCTATATCGTGATATAGCCAAACCTAACCCATCTAGACCCTCGATGGTAATGTTTTACAAAACCCCGGTCGTGTCGGCCCGTACTTCTCGGTGGGGACATTATATACGTCTATAACGTTATATATACTAACCTAAGGGAACCTAACATCTCAGATGTAGTATTTCACAACACTCCTGGCGGTTCGGCCCCACTTCTCGGTGGCAACATTATATACGTCTATAACGTAATATAACCTAACCTAACCGATCTAGCCCCTCGCTGGTAATGTTTTACAAAATCCCGGTCGTGTCGTACCGTAGGTCTCGGTGCGGACATTATATACGTCTATAACGTTACATAACCTAACCTAAGGCTACCTAACATCTCGGATGTAGTATTTCACAGCATTCCTGCCCGGTCGGCTCCACTTCTCGGTGGGAACTTTATATACGTCTATAACGTAATATAACCTAACCTAACCCATCTAGCCCCTCGCTGGTAATGTTTTACAGAATTCCGGTCGTGTCGTCCCGTACGTCTCGGTGCGGACATTATATACGTCTATAACGTTATCTATCCTAACCTCAGGCAACTTAACATCTCGGATGTAGTATTATCCAACATTTCTTGCGGGACGGCCCCAACTTTTCGGTGGGCACATTATATACGTCTATATCGTAATATAACCTAA
This sequence comes from Xylocopa violacea, assembly GCA_963969225.1. Taxonomy (NCBI): domain Eukaryota; kingdom Metazoa; phylum Arthropoda; class Insecta; order Hymenoptera; family Apidae; genus Xylocopa; species Xylocopa violacea. The sequence goes on from CAXAJV010000732.1 coordinate 679,135, forward strand.
CCTAACCCATCTAGACCCTCGCTGGTAATATTTCAAAAAATCCCGGTCGTGTCGTCCCGTACGTCTCGGTGCGGACATTATATACCTCTATAACGTTATATATCCTAACCTAAGGCAACTTAACATCTCGGATGTAGTATTTTCCAACATTCCTGGCGGGTCGGCCCATACTTCTCGGTGGGCACATTATATACGTCTATATCGTAATATAACCTATCGTAACCCATCTAGACCCTCGCTGGTAATGTTTTACAAAATCCCGGTCGTGTCGGCCCGTACTTCTCGGTGGGGAAATTATATACGTCTATAACGTTATATAACCTAACCTAAGGCTACCTAACATCTCGAATGTAGTATTTCACAACATTCCTGGCGGGTCGGCCCCACTTCTCGGTGGGAACATTATATACGTCTATAACGTAATATAACCTAACCTAACCCATCTAGCCCCTCGCTGGTAATGTTTTACAGAATCTCGGTCGTGTCGTCCCGTATGTCTCGGTGCGGACATTATATACGTCTATAACTTTATGTGTCCTAACCTAAGGGAACCTAACATCGCGGATGTAGTATTTCACAACATTCCTGGCTGGTCGGCGCGAATTCTCGGTGGGAACATTATATACGTCTATGTCGTAATATAACCTAACCTAACCCATTTAGACCCTCGCTGGTAATATTTCACAAAATCCCGGTCGTGTCGTCCCGTATGTCTCGGTGCGGACATTATATACGTCTATAACGTTATATACCCTAACCTAAGGCAACTTAACATCTCGGATGTAGTATTTTCCAACATTCCTGGCGGGTCCGCCCCTCTTTTCGGTGGGACCATTATATACGTCTATAACGTAATATAACGTAACCTAATCCATCTAGCCCCTAGCCGGGAATGTTTTACAAAATCCCGGTCGTGTCGGCCCGTGCTTCAAGGTGGGCACATTATATACATCTATATCGTAATATAACCTAACCTAACCCATCTAGACCCTCGCTGGTAATGTTTTACAGAATCCCGCTCGTGTCGGCCCGTACTTCTCGGTGGGGACATTATATACGTCTATAACGTTACATATACTAACCTAAGGGAACCTGACATCTCAGATGTAGTATTTCACAACATTCCTGGCGGTTCGGCCCCACTTCTCGGTGGCAACATTATATACGTCTATAACGTAATATAACCTATCCTAACCGATCTAGCCCCTCGCTGGTAATGTTTTACAAAATCCCGGTCGTGTCGTACCGTAGGTCTCGGTGCGGACATTATATACGTCTATAACGTTACATAACCTAACCTAAGGCTACCTAACATCTCGAATGTAGTATTTCACAACATTCCTGGCGGGTCGGACCCACTTCTCGGTGGGAACATTATATACGTCTATAACGTAATATAACCTAACCTAACCGATCTAGCCCCTCGCTGGTAATGTTTTACAGAATCCCGGTCGTGTCGTCGCGTACGTCTCGGTGCGGACATTATATACGTCTATAACGTTATATATCCTAACCTAAGGCAACTTAACATCTCGGATGTAGTATTTCACAACATTCCTGGCTGGTCGGCGCCGATTCTCGGTGGGAACATTATATACGTCTATGTCGTAATATAACCTAACCTAACCCATCTAGACCCTCGCTGGTAATATTTCACAAAATCCCGGTCGTGTCGTCCCGTATGTCTCGGTGCGGACATTATATACGTCTATAACGTTATATATCCTAACCTGAGTGAACCTAACATCGCGGATGTAGTATTTCACAACATTCCTGGCTGGTCGGCGCCAATTCTCGGTGGGAACATTATATACGTCTATATCGTAATATAACCTAACCTAACCCATCTAGACCCTCGCTGGTAATGTTTCACAAAATCCCGGTCGTGTCGGCCCGTACTTCTCGGTGGGGACATCATATCCGTCTATAACGTTATATATACTAACCTAAGGGAACCTAACATCTCGGATGTAGTATTTCACAACATTCCTGGCGGGTCGGCCCCAACTTCTCGGTGGGCACATTATATACGTCTATATCGTGATATAACCAAACCTAACCCATCTAGACCCTCGCTGGTAATGTTTTACAGAATCCCGCTCGTGTCGGCCCGTACTTCTCGGTGAGGACATTATATACGTCTATAACGTTATATATACTAACCTAAGGGAACCTGACATCTCAGATGTAGTATTTCACAACATTCCTGGCGGTTCGGCCCCACTTCTCGGTGGCAACATTATATACGTCTATAACGTAATATAACCTATCCTAACCGATCTAGCCCCTCGCTGGTAATGTTTTACAAAATCCCGGTCGTGTCGTACCGTAGGTCTCGGTGCGGACATTATATACGTCTATAACGTTACATAACCTAACCTAAGGCTACCTAACATCTCGAATGTAGTATTTCACAACATTCCTGGCGGGTCGGACCCACTTCTCGGTGGGAACATTATATACGTCTATAACGTAATATAACCTAACCTAACCGATCTAGCCCCTCGCTGGTAATGTTTTACAGAATCCCGGTCGTGTCGTCGCGTACGTCTCGGTGCGGACATTATATACGTCTATAACGTTATATATCCTAACCTAAGGCAACTTAACATCTCGGATGTAGTATTTCACAACATTCCTGGCTGGTCGGCGCCGATTCTCGGTGGGAACATTATATACGTCTATGTCGTAATATAACCTAACCTAACCCATCTAGACCCTCGCTGGTAATATTTCACAAAATCCCGGTCGTGTCGTCCCGTACGTCTCGGTGCGGACAATATATACCTCTATAACGTTATATATCCTAACCTAAGGCAACTTAACATCTCGGATGTAGTATTTTCCAACATTCCTGGCGGGTCGGCCCATACTTCTCGGTGGGCACATTATATACGTCTATATCGTAATATAACCTATCGTAACCCATCTAGACCCTCGCTGGTAATGTTTTACAAAATCCCGGTCGTGTCGGCCCGTACTTCTCGGTGGGGAAATTATATACGTCTATAACGTTATATAACCTAACCTAAGGCTACCTAACATCTCGAATGTAGTATTTCACAACATTCCTGGCGGGTCGGCCCCACTTCTCGGTGGGAACATTATATACGTCTATAACGTAATATAACCTAACCTAACCCATCTAGCCCCTCGCTGGTAATGTTTTACAGAATCTCGGTCGTGTCGTCCAGTATGTCTCGGTGCGGAGATTATATACGTCTATAACTTTATGTGTCCTAACCTAAGGGAACCTAACATCGCGGATGTAGTATTTCACAACATTCCTGGCTGGTCGGCGCGAATTCTCGGTGGGAACATTATATACGTCTATGTCGTAATATAACCTAACCTAACCCATTTAGACCCTCGCTGGTAATATTTCACAAAATCCCGGTCGTGTCGTCCCGTATGTCTCGGTGCGGACATTATATACGTCTATAACGTTATATACCCTAACCTAAGGCAACTTAATATCTCGGATGTAGTATTTTCCAACATTCCTGGCGGGTCCGCCCCACTTTTCGGTGGGACCATTATATACGTCTATAACGTAATATAACGTAACCTAACTCATCTAGCCCCTAGCCGGGAATGTTTTACAAAATCCCGGTCGTGTCGGCCCGTGCTTCAAGGTGGGCACATTATATACATCTATATCGTAATATAACCTAACCTAACCCATCTAGAACCTCGCTGGTAATGTTTTACAGAATCCCGCTCGTGTCGGCCCGTACTTCTCGGTGGGGACATTATATACGTCTATAACGTTATATATACTAACCTAAGGGAACCTGACATCTCAGATGTAGTATTTCACAACATTCCTGGCGGTTCGGCCCCACTTCTCGGTGGCAACATTATATACGTCTATAACGTAATATAACCTATCCTAACCGATCTAGCCCCTCGCTGGTAATGTTTTACAAAATCCCGGTCGTGTCGTACCGTAGGTCTCGGTGCGGGCATTATATACGTCTATAACGTTACATAACCTAACCTAAGGCTACCTAACATCTCGAATGTAGTATTTCACAACATTCCTGGCGGGTCGGCCCCACTTCTCGGTGGGAACATTATATACGTCTATAACGTAATATAACCTAACCTAACCCATCTAGCCCCTCGCTGGTAATGTGTTACAGAATCTCGGTCGTGTCGTCCCGTGTGTCTCGGTGCGGACATTATATACGTCTATAACTTTATGTATCCTAACCTAAGGCAACTTAACATCTGGGATGTGGTATTTTCCAACATTCCTGGCGGGTCGGCCCCAACTTCTCGGTGGGCACATTATATACGTCTATATCGTAATATAACCAAACCTAACCCATCTAGACCCTCGCTGGTAATGTTTTACAAAATCGCGGTCATGTCGGCCCGTACTTCTCGGTGGGGACATTATATACGTCTATAACGTTATATATACTAACCTAAGGGAACCTAACATCTCGGATGTAGTATTTCACAGCATTCCTGCCGGGTCGGCTCCACTTCTCGGTGGGAACATTATATACGTCTATAACGTAATATAACCTAACCTAACCGATCTAGCCCCTCGCTGGTAATGTTTTACAGAATCCCGGTCGTGTCGTCGCGTACGCCTCGGTGCGGACATTATATACGTCTATAACGTTATATATCCTAACCTAAGGCAACTTAACATCTCGGATGTAGTATTTCACAACATTCCTGGCGGGTCGCCTCCACTTCTCGGTGGGAACATTATTTACGTCTATAACGTAATATAACCTAACCTAACCGATCTAGCCCCTCGCTGGTAATGTTTTACAAAATCCCGGTCGTGTCGTACCGTAGGTCTCGGTGCGGGCATTATATACGTCTATAACGTTACATAACCTAACCTAAGGCTACCTAACATCTCGAATGTAGTATTTCACAACATTCCTGGCGGGTCGGCCCCACTTCTCGGTGGGAACATTATATACGTCTATAACGTAATATAACCTAACCTAACCCATCTAGCCCCTCGCTGGTAATGTGTTACAGAATCTCGGTCGTGTCGTCCCGTGTGTCTCGGTGCGGACATTATATACGTCTATAACTTTATGTATCCTAACCTAAGGCAACTTAACATCTGGGATGTGGTATTTTCCAACATTCCTGGCGGGTCGGCCCCAACTTCTCGGTGGGCACATTATATACGTCTATATCGTAATATAACCAAACCTAACCCATCTAGACCCTCGCTGGTAATGTTTTACAAAATCGCGGTCATGTCGGCCCGTACTTCTCGGTGGGGACATTATATACGTCTATAACGTTATATATACTAACCTAAGGGAACCTAACATCTCGGATGTAGTATTTCACAGCATTCCTGCCGGGTCGGCTCCACTTCTCGGTGGGAACATTATATACGTCTATAACGTAATATAACCTAACCTAACCGATCTAGCCCCTCGCTGGTAATGTTTTACAGAATCCCGGTCGTGTCGTCGCGTACGCCTCGGTGCGGACATTATATACGTCTATAACGTTATATATCCTAACCTAAGGCAACTTAACATCTCGGATGTAGTATTTCACAACATTCCTGGCGGGTCGGCTCCACTTCTCGGTGGGAACATTATTTACGTCTATAACGTAATATAACCTAACCTAACCCATCTAGACCCTCGCTGGTAATGTTTTATAAAATCCCGGGCGTGTCGGCCCGTACTTCTCGGTGGGGACATTATATACGTCGATAACGTTATATACCCTAACCTAAGGGAACCTAACATCTTGGATGTAGTATTTTCCAACATTCCTGGCGGGTCGGCCCGTACTTCTCGGTGGGCACATTATATACGTCTATATCGTAATATAACCTATCGTAACCCATCTAGACCCTCGCTGGTAATGTTTTACAAAATCCCGGTTGTGTCGGCCCGTACTTCTCGGTGGGGACATTATATACGTCTATAACGTTATATATCCTAACCTAAGGCAACTTAACATCTCGGATGTAGTATTACAAAACATTCCTGGCTGGTCGCCGCCAATTCTCGGTGGGAACATAATATACGTCTATATCGTAATATAACCGAACCTAACCCATCTAGACCCTCGCTGGTAATGTTTTACAAAATCCCGGTCGTGTCGGCCCGTGCTTCTCGCAGGGCACATTATATACATCTATATCGTAATATAACCTAACATAACCCATCTAGACCCTCGCTGGTAATGTTTTACAAAACCCCGGTCGTGTCGGCCCGTACTTCTCGGTGGGGTCATTATATACGTCTATAACGTTATATACCCTAACCTAAGGCTACCTAACATCTCGAATGTAGTATTTTACAACATTCCTGGCGGTTCGGCCCCACTTCTCGGTGGGAACATTATATACGTCTATAACGTAATATAACAGAACCTAACCCATCTAGCCCCTCGCTGGTAATGTTTTACAGATTTCCGGTCATGTTGTCCCGTACGTCTCGGTGGGGACATTATATACGTCTACAACGTTATATATCCTAACCTAAGGCAACTTAACATCTCGGATGTAGTATTTTCCAACATTCCTGGCGGGTCGGCCCCATCTTCTCGGTGGGCACATTATATACGTCTATATCGTAATATAACCTAACATAACCCATCTAGACCCTCGCTGGTCATGTTTTACAAAATCCCGGGCGTGTCGGCCCGTACTTCTCGGTGCGGACATTATTTAAGTCTATAATGTTATATACCCTAACCTAAGGGAACCTAACATCTTGGATGTAGTATTTTCTAACTTTCCTGGCGGGTCGGCCCCATCTTCTCGGTGGGCACATTATATACGTCTTTATCGTAATATAACCTAACATAACCCATCTAGACCCTCGCTGGTAATGTTTTACAAAATCCCGGGCGTGTCGGCCCGTACTTCTCGGTGCGGACATTATATACGTCTAAAACGTTATATATCCTAACCTAAGGCAACTTAACATCTCGGATGTAGTATTTCACAACATTCCTGGCGGGTCAGCTCCACTTCTCGGTGGGAACATTATATACGTCTATAACGTAATATAACCTAACCTAACCCATCTAGCCCCTCGCTGGTAATGTTTTACAGAATCCCGGTCGTGTCGGCCCGTACTTCTCGGTGGGGACATTATATACGTCTGTACCGTTATTTATCCTAACCTAAGGCCACGTAACAACTGGGATGTAGTATTTTCAAACATTCCTGGCGAGTCGGCCCCAACTTCTCGGTGGGCACATTATATACGTCTATATCGTAATATAACCTAACCTAACCCATCTAGACCCTCGCTAGTAATGTTTTACAAAATCCCGGTCGTGTCGGCCCGTACTTCTCGGTGGGGACATTATATACGTTTATAACGTTATATATCCTAACCTAAGGCAACTTAACATCTCGGATGTAGTATTTTCCAACATTCCTGGCGGGTCGGCCCCATCTTCTCGGTGGGCACATTATATACGTCTATATCGTAATATAACCTAACCTAACCCATCTAGACACTCGCTGGTAATGTTTTACAAAATCCGGGGCGTGTCGGCCCGTACTTCTCAGTGCGGACATTATATAAGTCCATAACGTTATATACCCTAACCTAAGGGAACCTAACATCTTGGATGTAGTATTTTCCAACATTCCTGGCGGGTCGGCTCCTACTTCTCGGTGGACACATTATATACGCCTATATCGTAATGTAACCTAACCTAACCCATCTAGACCCTCGCTGGTAATGTTTTACAAAATCCCGGGCGTGTCGGCCCGTACGTCTCGGTGCGGACATTATATGCGTTTATAACTTTATATATCCTAACCTAAGGCAACCTAACATCTCGGATGTAGTATTTTCCAACATTCCTGGCGCGTCGGCCCCAACTTCTCGGTGGGCACATTATATACGTCTATATCGTAATATAGCCTAACCTAACCCATCTAGACCCTCGCTGGTAATGTTTTACAGAATCCCGGTCGTGTCGTCCCGTACGTATCGGTGCGGAGATTATATACGTCTATAACGTTATGTATCCTCACCTAAGGCAACTTAACATCTGGGATGTAGTATTTTCCAACATTCCTGGCGAGTCGGCCCGAACTTCTCGGTGGGCACATTATATACGTCTATATCGTAATATAACCTAACCTAACCCATCTAGACCCTCGCTGGTAATGTTTTACAAAATCCCGGGCGTGTCGGCCCGTACTTCTCGGTGCGGACATTATTTAAGTCTATAACGTTATATACCCTAACCTAAGGGAACCTAACATCTTGGATGTAGTATTTTCTAACTTTCATGGCGGGTCGGCCCCATCTTCTCGGTGGGCACTTTATATACGTCTATATCGTAATATAACCTAACATAACCCATCTAGACCCTCGCTGGTAATGTTTTACAAAATCCCGGGCGTGTCGGCCCGTACTTCTCGGTGCGGATATTATATACGTCTAAAACGTTATATATCCTAACCTAAGGCAACTTAACATCTCGGATGTAGTATTTCACAACATTCCTGGCGGGTCAGCTCCACTTCTCGGTGGGAACATTATATACGTCTATAACGTAATATAACCTAACCTAACCCATCTAGCACCTCGCTGGTAATGTTTTACAGAATCCCGGTCGTGTCGGCCCGTACTTCTCGGTGCGGACATTATATGCGTTTATAACGTTATATATCCTAACCCAAGGCAACCTAACATCTCGGATGTAGTATTTTCCAACATTCCTGGCGCGTCGGCCCCAACTTCTAGGTGGGCACATTATATACATCTATATCGTAATATAACCTAACCTAACCCATCTAGACCCTCGCTGGTAATGTTTTACAGAATCCCGGTCGTGTCGTCCCGTACGTCTCGGTGCGGAGATTATATACGTCTGTAACGTTATTTATCCTAACCTAAGGCCACGTAACAACTGGGATGTAGTATTTTCAAACATTCCTGGCGAGTCGGCCCCAACTTCTCGGTGGGCACATTATATACGTCTATATCGTAATATAGCCTAACCTAACCCATCTAGACCCTCGCTAGTAATGTTTTACAAAATCCCGGTCGTGTCGGCCCGTACTTCTCGGTGGGGACATTATATACGTTTATAACGTTATATATCCTAACCTAAGGCAACTTAACATCTCGGATGTAGTATTTTCCAACATTCCTGGCGGGTCGGCCCCATCTTCTCGGTGGGCACATTATATACGTCTATATCGTAATATAACCTAACCTAACCCATCTAGACACTCGCTGGTAATGTTTTACAAAATCCGGGGCGTGTCGGCCCGTACTTCTCAGTGCGGACATTATATAAGTCCATAACGTTATATACCCTAACCTAAGGGAACCTAACATCTTGGATGTAGTATTTTCCAACATTTCTGGCGGGTCGGCTCCTACTTCTCGGTGGACACATTATATACGCCTATATCGTAATGTAACCTAACCTAACCCATCTAGACCCTCGCTGGTAATGTTTTACAAAATCCCGGGCGTGTCGGCCCGTACGTCTCGGTGCGGACATTATATGCGTTTATAACTTTATATATCATAACCTAAGGCAACCTAACATCTCGGATGTAGTATTTTCCAACATTCCTGGCGCGTCGGCCCCAACTTCTCGGTGGGCACATTATATACGTCTATATCGTAATATAACCTAACCTAACCCATCTAGACCCTCGCTGGTAATGTTTTACAGAATCCCGGTCGTGTCGTCCCGTACGTCTCGGTGCGGAGATTATATACGTCTATAACGTTATGTATCCTCACCTAAGGCAACTTAACATCTGGGATGTAGTATTTTCCAACATTCCTGGCGAGTCGGCCCGAACTTCTCGGTGGGCACATTATATACGTCTATATCGTAATATAACCTAACCTGACCCATCTAGACCCTCGCTGGTAATGTTTTACAAAATCCCGGTCGTGTCGGCCGGTACTTCTCGGTGGGGACATTATATACGTCTATATCGTAATATAACCTAACCTAACCCATCTAGACCCTCGCTGGTAATGTTGTACAAAATCCCGGTCGTGTCGGCCCGTGCTTCTCGGTGGGCACATTATATACATCTATATCGTAATATAACCTAACCTAACCCATCTAGACCCTCGCTGGTAATGTTTTACAAAATCCCGGTCGTGTCGGCCCGTACGTCTCGGTGCGGACATTATATACGTCTATAGCGTTATATATCCTAACCTAAGGCAACTTAACATCTCGGATGTAGTATTTTCCAACATTCCTGGCGGGTCGGCCCCATGTTCTCGGTGGGCACATTATATACGTCTATATCGTAATATAGCCTAACATAACCCATCTAGACCCTCGCTGGTAATGTTTTACAAAATCCCGGGCGTGTCGGCCCGTACTTCTCGGTGCGGACATTATTTAAGTCTATAACGTTATATACCCTAACCTAAGGGAACCTAACATCTTGGATGTAGTATTTTCTAACTTTCCTGGCGGGTCGGCCCCATCTTCTCGGTGGGCACTTTATATACGTCTATATCGTAATATAACCTAACATAACCCATCTAGACCCTCGCTGGTAATGTTTTACAAAATCCCGGGCGTGTCGGCCCGTACTTCTCGGTGCGGATATTATATACGTCTAAAACGTTATATATCCTAACCTAAGGCAACTTAACATCTCGGATGTAGTATTTCACAACATTCCTGGCGGGTCAGCTCCACTTCTCGGTGGGAACATTATATACGTCTATAACGTAATATAACCTAACCTAACCCATCTAGCCCCTCGCTGGTAATGTTTTACAGAATCCCGGTCGTGTCGGCCCGTACTTCTCGGTGCGGACATTATATGCGTTTATAACGTTATATATCCTAACCTAAGGCAACCTAACATCTCGGATGTAGTATTTTCCAACATTCCTGGCGCGTCGGCCCCAACTTCTAGGTGGGCACATTATATACATCTATATCGTAATATAACCTAACCTAACCCATCTAGACCCTCGCTGGTAATGTTTTACAGAATCCCGGTCGTGTCGTCCCGTACGTCTCGGTGCGGAGATTATATACGTCTATCACGTTATATATCCTAACCTAAGGCAACCTAACATCTCGGATGTAGTATTTTCCAACATTCCTGGCGCGTCGGCCCCAACTTCTCGGTGGGCACATTATATACATCTATATCGTAATATAACCTAACCTAACCCATCTAGACCCTCGCTGGTAATGTTTTACAGAATCCCGGTCGTGTCGTCCCGTACGTCTCGGTGCGGAGATTATATACGTCTATAACGTTATTTATCCTAACCTAAGGCCACGTAACAACTGGGATGTAGTATTTTCAAACATTCCTGGCGAGTCGGCCCCAACTTCTCGGTGGGCACATTATATACGTCTATATCGTAATATAACCTAACCTAACCCATCTGGACCCTCGCTAGTAATGTTTTACAAAATCCCGGTCGTGTCGGCCCGTACTTCTCGGTGGGGACATTATATACGTTTATAACGTTATATATCCTAACCTAAGGCAACTTAACATCTCGGATGTAGTATTTTCCAACATTCCTGGCGGGTCGGCCCCATCTTCTCGGTGGGCACATTATATACGTCTATATCGTAATATAACCTAACCTAACCCATCTAGACACTCGCTGGTAATGTTTTACAAAATCCGGGGCGTGTCGGCCCGTACTTCTGAGTGCGGACATTATATAAGTCCATAACGTTATATACCCTAACCTAAGGGAACCTAACATCTTGGATGTAGTATTTTCCAACATTCCTGGCGGGTCGGCTCCTACTTCTCGGTGGACACATTACATACATCTATATCGTAATATAACCTAACCTAACCCAACTAGACCCTCGCTGGTAATGTTTTACAGAATCCCGGTCGTGTCGTCCCGTACGTCTCGGTGCGGAGATTATATACGTCTATAACGTTATGTATCCTCACCTAAGGCAACTTAACATCTGGGATGTAGTATTTTCCAACATTCCTGGCGAGTCGGCCCGAACTTCTCGGTGGGCACATTATATACGTCTATATCGTAATATAACCTAACCTAACCCATCTAGACCCTCGCTGGTAATGTTTTACAAAATCCCGGTCGTGTCGGCCGGTACTTCTCGGTGGGGACATTATATACGTCTATATCGTAATATAACCTAACCTAACCCATCTAGACCCTCGCTGGTAATGTTTTACAAAATCCCGGTCGTGTCGGCCCGTGCTTCTCGGTGGGCACATTATATACATCTATATCGTAATATAAGCTAACCTAACCCATCTAGACCCTCGCTGGTAATGTTTTACAAAATCCCGGTCGTGTCGGCCCGTACGTCTCGGTGCGGACATTATATACGTCTATAGCGTTATATATCCTAACCTAAGGCAACTTAACATCTCGGATGTAGTATTTTCCAACATTCCTGGCGGGTCGGCCCCATGTTCTCAGTGGGCACAAAATATACGTCTATATCGTAATATAACCTAACCTAACCCATCTAGACCCTCGCTGGTAATGTTTTACAAAATCCCGGGCGTGTCGGCCCGTACTTCTCGGTGCGGACATTATATAAGTCTATAATGTTATATACCCTATCCTAAGGGAACCTAACATCTTGGATGTAGTATTTTCCAACATTCCTGGCGGGTCGGCCCCAACTTCTCGGTGGGCACATTATATACGTCTATATCGTAATATAACCTAACCTAACCCATCTGGACCCTCGCTAGTAATGTTTTACAAAATCCCGGTCGTGTCGGCCCGTACTTCTCGGTGGGGACATTATATACGTTTATAACGTTATATATCCTAACCTAAGGCAACTTAACATCTCGGATGTAGTATTTTCCAACATTCCTGGCGGGTCGGCCCCATCTTCTCGGTGGGCACATTATATACGTCTATATCGTAATATAACCTAACCTAACCCATCTAGACACTCGCTGGTAATGTTTTACAAAATCCGGGGCGTGTCGGCCCGTACTTCTCAGTGCGGACATTATATAAGTCCATAACGTTATATACCCTAACCTAAGGGAACCTAACATCTTGGATGTAGTATTTTCCAACATTCCTGGCGGGTCGGCTCCTACTTCTCGGTGGACACATTATATACGCCTATATCGTAATGTAACCTAACCTAACCCATCTAGACCCTCGCTGGTAATGTTTTACAAAATCCCGGGCGTGTCGGCCCGTACGTCTCGGTGCGGACATTATATGCGTTTATAACGTTATATATCCTAACCTAAGGCAACCTAACATCTCGGATGTAGTATTTTCCAACATTCCTGGCGCGTCGGCCCCAACTTCTCGGTGGGCACATTACATACATCTATATCGTAATATAACCTAACCTAACCCAACTAGACCCTCGCTGGTAATGTTTTACAGAATCCCGGTCGTGTCGTCCCGTACGTCTCGGTGCGGAGATTATATACGTCTATAACGTTATGTATCCTCACCTAAGGCAACTTAACATCTGGGATGTAGTATTTTCCAACATTCCTGGCGAGTCGGCCCGAACTTCTCGGTGGGCACATTATATACGTCTATATCGTAATATAACCTAACCTAACCCATCTAGACCCTCGCTGGTAATGTTTTACAAAATCCCGGTCGTGTCGGCCGGTACTTCTCGGTGGGGACATTATATACGTCTATATCGTAATATAACCTAACCTAACCCATCTAGACCCTCGCTGGTAATGTTTTACAAAATCCCGGTCGTGTCGGCCCGTGCTTCTCGGTGGGCACATTATATACATCTATATCGTAATATAAGCTAACCTAACCCATCTAGACCCTCGCTGGTAATGTTTTACAAAATCCCGGTCGTGTCGGCCCGTACGTCTCGGTGCGGACATTATATACGTCTATAGCGTTATATATCCTAACCTAAGGCAACTTAACATCTCGGATGTAGTATTTTCCAACATTCCTGGCGGGTCGGCCCCATGTTCTCAGTGGGCACAAAATATACGTCTATATCGTAATATAACCTAACCTAACCCATCTAGACCCTCGCTGGTAATGTTTTACAAAATCCCGGGCGTGTCGGCCCGTACTTCTCGGTGCGGACATTATATAAGTCTATAATGTTATATACCCTATCCTAAGGGAACCTAACATCTTGGATGTAGTATTTTCCAACATTCCTGGCGGGTCGGCTCCTACTTCTCGGTGGGCACATTATATACGTCTATATCGTAATATAACCTAACCTAACCCATCTAGACCCTCGCTGGTAATGTTTTACAAAATCCCGGGCGTGTCGGCCCGTACTTCTCTGTGCGGACATTATATAAGTCTATAACGTTATATACCCTAACCTAAGGGAACCTAACATTTTGGATGTAGTATTTTCCAACATTCCTGGCGGGTCGGCTCCTACTTCTCGGTGGACACATTATATACGCCTATATCGTAATGTAACCTAACCTAACCCATCTAGACCCTCGCTGGTAATGTTTTACAAAATCCCGGTCGTGTCGGCCCGTACGTCTCGGTGCGGAGATTATATACGTCTATAACGCTATGTATCCTAACCTAAGGCAACTTAACATCTGGGATGTAGTATTTTCCAACATTCCTGGCGAGTCGGCCCCAACTTCTCGGTGGGCACATTATATACGTCTATATCGTAATATAACCTAACCTAACCCATCTAGACCCTCGCTGGTATTGTTTTACAAAATCCCGGTCGTGTCGGCCCGTGCTACTCGGTGAGGACGTTATATACGTCTATAACCTTATATATCCTAACCTAAGGGAACCTAACATCGCGGATGTATTATTTCACAACATTCCGGGCTGGTCGGCGCCAATTCTCGGTGGGAACATTATATACGTCCATAACGTAATATAACCTAACCCAACCGATCTAGCCCCTGGCTGGTAATGTTTTACAGAATCCCGGACGTGTCGCCCGTGCGTCTCGGTGCGGACATTATATGCGTCTATAACGCTATATATCCTAACCTAACGCAACTTAACATCTCGGATGTAGTATTTTCCAACGTTCCTGGCGGGTCGGCCCCAACTTCTCGGTGGGCACATTATATACATCTATATCGTAATATAACCTAACCTAACCCATCTAGACCCTCGCTGGTAATGTTTTACAAAATCCCGGTCGTGTCGGCCCGTACTTCTCGGTGGGGACATTGTATACGTCTATAACGTTATATATCCTAACCTAAGGCAACTTAACGTCTCGGATGTAGTATTTTCCAACATTCCTGGCGTGTCGGCCCCATCTTCTCGGTGGGCATATTATATACGTCTATATCGTAATATAACCTAACCTAACCCATCTAGACCCTCGCTGGTAATGTTTTACAAAATCCCGGTCGTGTCGGCTCGTACGTCTCGGTGCGGACATTATATGCGTTTATAACGTTATATATCCTAACCTAAGGGAACCTAACATCTCGGATGTAGTATTTTCCAACATTCCTGGCGCGTCGGCCCCAACTTCTCGGTGGGCACATTATATACGTCTATATCGTAATATAACCTAACCTAACCCATCTAGACCCTCGCTGGTAATGTTTTACAAAATCCCGGTCGTGTCGGCCAGTACTTCTCGGTGGGGACATGATATACGTCTATATCGTAATATAACCTAACCTAACCCATCTAGACCCTCGCTGGTAATGTTTTACAAAATCCCGGTCGTGTCGGCCCGTGCTTCTCGGTGGGGACATTATATACGTCTATAACTTTATATATCCTAACCTAAGGGAACCTAACATCGCGGATGTATTATTTCACAACATTCCTGGCTGGTCGGCGCCAATTCTCGGTGGGAACATTATATACGTCCATAACCTAATATAACCTAACCCAACCGATCTAGCCCCTGGCTGGTAATGTTTTACAGAATCCCGGACGTGTCGCCCGTACGTCTCGGTGCGGACATTATATGCGTCTATAACGCTATAAATCCTAACCTAACGCAACTTAACATCTCGGATGTAGTATTTTCCAACATTCCTGGCGGGTCGGCCAAAACTTCTCGGTGGGCACATTATATACATCTATATCGTAATATAACCTAACCTAACCCATCTAGACCCTCGCTGGTAATGTTTTACAAAATCCCGGTCGTGTCGGCCCGTACTTCTCGGTGGGGACATTGTATACGTCTATAACGTTATATATCCTAACCTAAGGCAACTTAACATCTCGGATGTAGTATTTTCCAACATTCCTGGCGTGTCGGCCCCATCTTCTCGGTGGGCATATTATATACGTCTATATCGTAATATAACCTAACCTAACCCATCTAGACCCTCGCTGGTAATGTCTTACAAAATCCCGGGCGTGCCGGCCCGTACTTCTCAGTGCGGACATTATATACGTCTATAACGTTATATACCCTAACCTAAGGGAACCTAACTTCTTGGATGTAGTATTTTCCAACATTCCTGGCGGGTCGGCCCCATCTTCTCGGTGGGCACATTATATACGTCTATATCGTAACATAACCTAACCTAACCCATCTAGACCCTCGCTGGTAATGTTTTACAAAATCCCGGTCGTGTCGGCTCGTACGTCTCGGTGCGGACATTATATGCGTTTATAACGTTATATATCCTAACCTAAGGCAACCTAACATCTCGGATGTAGTATTTTCCAACATTCTTGGCGCGTCGGCCCCACCTTCTCGGTGGGCACATTATATACGTCTATATCGTAATATAACCTAACCTAACCCGTCTAGACCCTCGCTGGTAATGTTTTACAAAATCCCGGTCGTGTCGGCCAGTACTTCTCGGTGGGGACATTATATACGTCTATATCGTAATATAACCTAACCTAACCCATCTAGACCCTCGCTGGTAATGTTTTACAAAATCCCGGTCGTGTCGGCCCGTGCTTCTCGGTGGGGACATTATATACGTCTATAACCTTATATATCCTAACCTAAGGGAACCTAACATCGCGGATGTATTATTTCACAACATTCCTTGCTGGTCGGCGCCAATTCTCGGTGGGAACATTATATACGTCCATAACGTAATATAACCTAACCCAACCGATGTAGCCCCTGTCTGGTAATGTTTTACAGAATCCCGGACGTGTCGCCCGTACGTCTCGGTGCGGACATTATATGCGTCTATAACGCTATATATCCTAACCTAACGCAACTTAACATCTCGGATGTAGTATTTTCCAACATTCCTGGCGGGTCGGCCCCAACTTCTCGGTGGGCACATTATATACATCTATATCGTAATATAACCTAACCCAACCCATCTAGACCCTCGCTGGTAATGTTTTACAAAATCCCGGTCGTGTAGGCCCGTACTTCTCGGTGGGGACATTGTATACGTCTATAACGTTATATATCCTAACCTAAGGCAACTTAACATCTCGGATGTAGTATTTTCCAACATTCCTGGCGTGTCGGCCCCATCTTCTCGGTGGGCACATTATATACGTCTATATCGTAATATAACCTAACCTAACCCATCTAGACCCTCGCTGGTAATGTTTTACAAAATCCCGGGCGTGCCGGCCCGTACTTCTCGGTGCGGACATTATATACGTCTATAACGTTATATACCCTAACCTAAGGGAACCTAACTTCTTGGATGTAGTATTTTCCAACATTCCTGGCGGGTCGGCCCCATCTTCTCGGTGGGCACATTATATACGTCTATATCGTAATATAACCTAACCTAACCCATCTAGACCCTTGCTGGTAATGTTTTACAAAATCCCGGTCGTGTCGGCCAGTACTTCTCGGTGGGGACATTGTATACGTCTATAACGTTATATATCCTAACCTAAGGCAACTTAACATCTCGGATGTAGTAGTTTCCAACAATCCTGGCGGGTCGGCCCCTACTTCTCGGTGGGCACATTATATACGTCTATATCGTAATATAACCTAACCTAACCCATCTAGACCCTCGCTGGTAATGTTTTACAGAATCCCGGTCGTGTCGTCCCGCACGTCTCGGTGCGGAGATTATATACGTCTATAACGTTATGTATCCTAACCTAAGGCAACTTTACATCTGGGATGTAGTATTTTCCATCATTCCTGGCGAGTCGGCCCCAACTTCTCGGTGGGCACATTATATACGTCTATATCGTAATATAACCTAACCTAACCCATCTAGACCCTCGCTGGTAATGTTTTACAAAATCCCGGTCGTGTCGGTCAGTACTTCACGGTGGGCACATTATATACGTCTATATCGTAATATAACCTAACCTAACCCATCTAGACCCTCGCTGGTAATGTTTTACAAAATCCCGGTCGTGTCGGGCCGTGCTTCTCGGTGAGGACATTATATACGTCTATAACCTTATATATCCTAACCTAAGGGAACCTAACATCGCGGATGTATTATTTCACAACATTCCTGGCTGGTCGGCGCCAATTCTCGGTGGGAACATTATATACGTCCATAACGTAATATAACCTAACCCAACCGATCTAGCCCCTGGCTGGTAATGTTTTACAGAATCCCGGACGTGTCGGCCGTACGTCTCGGTGCGGACATTATATGCGTCTATAACGCTATATATCCTAACCTAACGCAACTTAACATCTCGGATGTAGTATCTTCCAACGTTCCTGGCGGGTCGGCCCCAACTTCTCGGTGGGCACATTATATACATCTATATCGTAATATAACCTAACCTAACCCATCTAGACCCTCGCTGGTAATGTTTTACAAAATCCCGGTCGTGCCGGCCCGTACTTCTCGGTGGGGACATTGTATACGTCTATAACGTTATATATCCTAACCTAAGGCAACTTAACATCTCGGATGTAGTATTTTCCAACATTCCTGGCGTGTCGGCCCCATCTTCTCGGTGGGCATATTATATACGTCTATATCGTAATATAACCTAACCTAACCCATCTAGACCCTCGCTGGTAATGTTTTACAAAATCCCGGGCGTGCCGGCCCGTACTTCTCGGTGCGGACATTATATACGTCTATAACGTTATATACCCTAACCTAAGGGAACCTAACTTCTTGGATGTAGTATTTTCCAACATTCCTGGCGGGTCGGCCCCATCTTCTCGGTGGGCACATTATATACGTCTATATCGTAGTATAACCTAACCTAACCCATCTAGACCCTCGCTGGTAATGTTTTACAAAATCCCGGTCGTGTCGGCTCGTACGTCTCGGTGCGGACATTATATGCGTTTATAACGTTATATATCCTAACCTAAGGCAACCTAACATCTCGGATGTAGTATTTTCCAACATTCCTGGCGCGTCGGCCCCAACTTCTCGGTGGGCACATTATATACGTCTATATCGTAATATAACCTAACCTAACCCATCTAGACCCTCGCTGGTAATGTTTTACAAAATCCCGGGCGTGTCGGCCAGTACTTCTCGGTGGGGACATTATAAATATATATACCCTAACCTAAGGCAACTTAACATCTCGGATGTAGTATTTTCCAACATTCCTGGCGGGTGGGCCCCATGTTCTCGGTGGGCACATAATGTACGTCTATATCGTAGTATAACCTAACGTAACCCATCTAGACCCTCGCTGGTAATGTTTTACAAAATCCCGGTCGTGTCGTCCCGTACGTCTCGGTGCGGACATTATATAAGTCTATAACGTTATATACCCTAACCTAAGGGAACCTAACATCTTGGATGTAGTATTTTCCAACATTCCTGGCGGGTCGGCTCCTACTTCTCGGTGGGCATATTATATACGTCTATATCGTAATGTAACCTAACCTAACCCATCTAGACCCTCGCTGGTAATGTTTTACATAATCCCGGTCGTGTCGGCCCGTACTTCTCGGTGGGGACATTATATACGTCTATAACGTTATATATTCTAACCTAAGGCAACTTAACATCTCGGATGTAGTATTTCCCAACATTCCTGGCAGGTCGGCCCCATCTTCTCGGTGGGCACATTATATACGTCTATATCGTAATATAACCAAACCTAACCCATCTAGACCCTCGCTGGTAATGTTTTACAAAATCCCGGTCGTGTCGTCCCGTACGTCTCGGTTCGGACATTATATACGTCTATAATGTTATATATCCTAACCTAAGGGAACCTAACATCGCGGATGTAGTATTTCACAACATTCCCGGCTGGTCGGCCCCATCTTCTCGGTGGGCACATTATATACGTCTATATCGTAATATAACCTAACCTAACCCATCTAGACCCTCGCTGGTAATGTTTTACAAAATCCGGGGCGTGTCGGCCCGTACTTCTCCTTGCGGACATTATATAAGTCTATAACGTTATATACCCTAACCTAAGGGAACCTAACATCTTGGATGTAGTATTTTCCAACATTCCTGGCGTGTCGGCCCCATCTTCTCAGTGGGCATATTATATACGTCTATATCGTAATATAACCTAACCTAACCCATCTAGACCCTCGCTGGTAATGTTTTACAAAATCCCGGGCGTGCCGGCCCGTACTTCTCGGTGCGGACATTATATACGTCTATAACGTTATATACCCTAACCTAAGGAAACCTAACTTCTTGGATGTAGTATTTTCCAACATTCCTGGCGGGTCGGCCCCATCTTCTCGGTGGGCACATTATATACGTCTATATCGTAATATAACCTAACCTAACCCATCTAGACCCTCGCTGGTAATGTTTTACAAAATCCCGGTCGTGTCGGCTCGTACGTCTCGGTGCGGACATTATATGCGTTTATAACGTTATATATCCTAACCTAAGGCAACCTAACATCTCGGATGTAGTATTTTCCAACATTCCTGGCGCGTCGGCCCCAACTTCTCGGTGGGCACATTATATACGTCTATATCGTAATATAACCTAACCTAACCCATCTAGACCCTCGCTGGTAATGTTTTACAAAATCCCGGTCGTGTCGGCCAGTACTTCTCGGTGGGGACATTAAATACGTCTATATCGTAATATAACCTAACCTAACCCATCTAGACCCTCGCTGGTAATGTTTTACAAAATCCCGGTCGTGTCGGCCCGTGCTTCTCGGTGGGCACATTATATACATCGATATCGTAATATAACCTAACCTAACCCATCTAGACCCTCGCTGGTAATGTTTTACAAAATCCCGGTCGTGCCGGCCCGTACTTCTCGATGGGGACATTATATACGTCTATAACGTTATATATCCTAACCTAAGGCAACTTAACATCTCGGATGTAGTATTTCCCAACATTCCTGGCAGGTCGGCCCCATCTTCTCGGTGGGCACATTATATACGTCTATATCGTAATATAACCAAACCTAACCCATCTAGACCCTCGCTGGTAATGTTTTACAAAATCCCGGTCGTGTCGGCCCGTGCTTCTCGGTGGGGACATTATATACGTCTATAACCTTATATATCCTAACCTAAGGGAACCTAACATCGCGGATGTATTCTTTCACAACATTCCTGGCTGGTCGGCGCCAATTCTCGGTGGGAACATTATATACGTCCATAACGTAATATAACCTAACCAAACCGATCTAGCCCCTGGCTGGTAATGTTTTACAGAATCCCGGACGTGTCGCCCGTACGTCTCGGTGCGGACATTATATGCGTCTATAACGCTATATATCCTAACCTAAGGCAACTTAACATCTCGGATGTAGTATTTTCCAACATTCCTGGCGGGTCGGCCCCAACTTCTCGGTGGGCACATTATGTACATCTATATCGTAATATAACCTAACCTAACCCATCTAGAACCTCGCTGGTAATGTTTTACAAAATCCCGGTCGTGTCGGCCCGTACTTCTCGGTGGGGACATTGTATACGTCTATAACGTTATATATCGTAACCTAAGGCAACTTAACATCTCGGATGTAGTATTTTCCAACATTCCTGGCGTGTCGGCCCCATCTTCTCGGTGGGCACATTATATACGTCTATATCGTAATGTAACCTAACCTAACCCATCTAGACCCTCGCTGGTAATGTTTTACAAAATCCCGGTCGTGTCGGCTCGTACGTCTCGGTGCGGACATTATATGCGTTTATAACGTTATATATCCTAACCCAAGGCAACCTAACATCTCGGATGTAGTATTTTCCAACATTCCTGGCGCGTCGGCCCCAACTTCTCGGTGGGCACATTATATACATCTATATCGTAATATAACCTAACCTGACCCATCTAGACCCTCGCTGGTAATGTTTTACAAAATCCCGGTCGTGTCGGCCAGTACTTCTCGGTGGGGACATTATATACGTCTATATCGTAATATAACCTAACCTAACCCATCTAGACCCTCGCTGGTAATGTTTTACAAAATCCCGGTCGTGTCGGCCCGTGCTTCTCGGTGGGCACATTATATACATCTATATCGTAATATAACCTAACCTAACCCATCTAGACCCTCGCTGGTAATGTTTTACATAATCCCGGTCGTGTCGGCCCGTACTTCTCGGTGGGGACATTATATACGTCTATAACGTTATATATTCTAACCTAAGGCAACTTAACATCTCGGATGTAGTATTTCCCAACATTCCTGGCAGGTCGGCCCCATCTTCTCGGTGGGCACATTATATACGTCTATATCGTAATATAACCAAACCTAACCCATCTAGACCCTCGCTGGTAATGTTTTACAAAATCCCGGTCGTGTCGTCCCGTACGTCTCGGTTCGGACATTATATACGTCTATAATGTTATATATCCTAACCTAAGGGAACCTAACATCGCGGATGTAGTATTTCACAACATTCCCGGCTGGTCGGCCCCATCTTCTCGGTGGGCACATTATATACGTCTATATCGTAATATAACCTAACCTAACCCATCTAGACCCTCGCTGGTAATGTTTTACAAAATCCGGGGCGCGTCGGCCCGTACTTCTCGGTGCGGACATTATATAAGTCTATAACGTTATATACCCTAACCTAAGGGAACCTAACATCTTGGATGTAGTATTTTCCAACATTCCTGGCGGGTCGGCTCCTACTTCTCGGTGGGCATATTATATACGTCTATATCGTAATGTAACCTAACCTAACCCATCTAGACCCTCGCTGGTAATGTTTTACAAAATCCCGGGCGTGTCGGCCAGTACTTCTCGGTGGGGACATTATATACGTCTATATCGTAATATAACCTAACCTAACCCATCTAGACCCTCGCTGGTAATGTTTTACAAAATCCCGGTCGTGTCGGCCCCAACTTCTCGGTGGGCACATTATGTACATCTATATCGTAATATAACCTAACCTAACCCATCTAGACACTCGCTGGTAATGTTTTACAAAATCCCGGTCCTGTCGGCCCGTACGTCTCGGTGCGGACATTATATGCGTTTATAACGTTATATATCCTAACCTAAGGCAACCTAACATCTCGGATGTAGTATTTTCCAACATTCCTGGCGCGTCGGCCCCAACTTCTCGGTGGGCACATTATATACATCTATATCGTAATATAACCTAACCTAACCCATCTAGACCCTCGCTGGTAATGTTTTACAAAATCCCGGTCGTGTCGGCCAGTACTTCTCGGTGGGGACATTATATACGTCTATATCGTAATATAACCTAACCTAACCCATCTAGACCCTCGCTGGTAATGTTTCACAAAATCCCGGTCGTGTCGGCCCGTGCTTCTCGGTGGGCACGTTATATACGTCTATATCGTAATATAACCTAACCTAACCCGTCTAGACCCTCGCTGGTAATGTTTTACTAAATCCGGGGCGTGTCGGCCCGTACTTCTCGGTGCGGACATTATATAAGTCTATAACGTTACATACCCTAACCTAAGGGAACCTAACATCGCGGATGTAGTATTTCACAACATTCCCGGCTGGTCGGCCCCATCTTCTCGGTGGGCACATTATATACGTCTATATCGTAATGTAACCTAACCTAACCCATCTAGACCCTCGCTGGTAATGTTTTACAAAATCCCGGTCGTGTCGGCTCGTACGTCTCGGTGCGGACATTATATGCGTTTATAACGTTATATATCCTAACCCAAGGCAACCTAACATCTCGGATGTAGTATTTTCCAACATTCCTGGCGCGTCGGCCCCAACTTCTCGGTGGGCACATTATATACATCTATATCGTAATATAACCTAACCTGACCCATCTAGACCCTCGCTGGTAATGTTTTACAAAATCCCGGTCGTGTCGGCCAGTACTTCTCGGTGGGGACATTATATACGTCTATATCGTAATATAACCTAACCTAACCCATCTAGACCCTCGCTGGTAATGTTTTACAAAATCCCGGTCGTGTCGGCCCGTGCTTCTCGGTGGGCACATTATATACATCTATATCGTAATATAACCTAACCTAACCCATCTAGACCCTCGCTGGTAATGTTTTACATAATCCCGGTCGTGTCGGCCCGTACTTCTCGGTGGGGACATTATATACGTCTATAACGTTATATATTCTAACCTAAGGCAACTTAACATCTCGGATGTAGTATTTCCCAACATTCCTGGCGGGTCGGCCCCATCTTCTCGGTGGGCACATTATATACGTCTATATCGTAATATAACCAAACCTAACCCATCTAAACCCTCGCTGGTAATGTTTTACAAAATCCCGGTCGTGTCGTCCCGTACGTCTCGGTTCGGACATTATATACGTCTATAATGTTATATATCCTAACCTAAGGGAACCTAACATCGCGGATGTAGTATTTCACAACATTCCCGGCTGGTCGGCCCCATCTTCTCGGTGGGCACATTATATACGTCTATATCGTAATATAACCTAACCTAACCCATCTAGACCCTCGCTGGTAATGTTTTACAAAATCCGGGGCGTGTCGGCCCGTACTTCTCGGTGCGGACATTATATAAGTCTATAACGTTATATACCCTAACCTAAGGGAACCTAACATCTTGGATGTAGTATTTTCCAACATTCCTGTCGGGTCGGCTCCTACTTCTCGGTGGGCATATTATATACGTCTATATCGTAATGTAACCTAACCTAACCCATCTAGACCCTCGCTGGTAATGTTTTACAAAATCACGGTCGTGTCGGCCCGTACTTCTCGGTGGGGACATCATATACGTCTATAACGTTATATACCCTAACATAAGGCTACCTAACATCTCGAATGTAGTATTTCACAACATTCCTGGCGGGTCGGCCCGCACTTCTCGGTGGGAACATTATATACTTCTATAACGTAATATAACCTAACCCAACCGATCTAGCCCCTCGCTGGTAATGTTTTACAGAATCCCGGACGTGTCGCCCGTACGTCTCAGTGCGGACATTATATGCGTTTATAACGCTATATATCCTAACCTAAGGCAACTTAACATCTCGGATGTAATATTTCCCAACATTCCTGGCGGGTCGGCCCCATCTTCTCGGTGGGCACATTATATACGTCTATATCGTAATATAACCTAACCTAACCCATCTAGACCCTCGCTGGTAATGTTTTACAAAATCCGGGGCGTGTCGGCCCGTACTTCTCGGTGCGGACATTGTATAAGACTATAACGTTATATACCCTAACCTAAGGGAACCTAACATCTTGGATGTAGTATTTTCCAACATTCCTGGCGAGTCGGCCCCAACTTCTCGGTGGGCACATTATATACGTCTATATCGTAATATAACCTAACCTAACCCATCTAGACCATCGCTGGTAATGTTTTACAAAATCCCGGTCGTGTCGGCCAGTACTTCTCGGTGGGGACATTATATACGTCTATATCGTAATATAACCTAACCTAACCCATCTAGACCCTCGCTGGTAATGTTTTACAAAATCCCGGTCGTGTCGGCCCGTGCTTCTCGGTGGGGACATTATATACGTCTATAACCTTATATATCCTAACCTAAGGGAACCTAACATCGCGGATGTATTCTTTCACAACATTCCTGGCTGGTCGGCGCCAATTCTCGGTGGGAACATTATATACGTCCATAACGTAATATAACCTAACCCAACCGATCTAGCCCCTGGCTGGTAATGTTTTACAGAATCCCGGACGTGTCGCCCGTACGTCTCGGTGCGGACATTATATGCGTCTATAATGCTATATATCCTAACTTAAGGCAACTTAACATCTCGGATGTAGTATTTTCCAACATTCCTGGCGGGTCGGCCCCAACTTCTCGGTGGGCACATTATGTACATCTATATCGTAATATAACCTAACCTAACCCATCTAGAACCTCGCTGGTAATGTTTTACAAAATCCCGCTCGTGTCGGCCCGTACTTCTCGGTGGGGACATTGTATACGTCTATAACGTTATATATCGTAACCTAAGGCAACTTAACATCTCGGATGTAGTATTTTCCAACATTCCTGGCGTGTCGGCCCCATCTTCTCGGTGGGCACATTATATACGTCTATTTCGTAATGTAACCTAACTTAACCCATCTAGACCCTCGCTGGTAATGTTTTACAAAATCCCGGTCCTGTCGGCCCGTACGTCTCGGTGCGGACATTATATGCGTTTATAACGTTATATATCCTAACCTAAGGCAACCTAACATCTCGGATGTAGTATTTTCCTACATTCCTGGCGCGTCGGCCCCAACTTCTCGGTGGGCACATTATATACATCTATATCGTAATATAACCTAACCTAACCCATCTAGACCCTCGCTGGTAATGTTTTACAAAATCCCGGTCGTGTCGGCCAGTACTTCTCGGTGGGGACATTATATACGTCTATATCGTAATATAACCTAACCTAACCCATCTAGACCCTCGCTGGTAATGTTTGACAAAATCCCGGTCGTGTCGGCCCGTGCTTCTCGGTGGGCACGTTATATACGTCTATATCGTAATATAACCTAACCTAACCCGTCTAGACCCTCGCTGGTAATGTTTTACTAAATCCGGGGCGTGTCGGCCCGTACTTCTCGGTGCGGACATTATATAAGTCTATAACGTTACATACCTTAACCTAAGGGAACCTAACATCGCGGATGTAGTATTTCACAACATTCCCGGCTGGTCGGCCCCATCTTCTCGGTGGGCACATTATATACGTCTATATCGTAATGTAACCTAACCTAACCCATCTAGACCCTCGCTGGTAATGTTTTACAAAATCCCGGTCGTGTCGGCTCGTACGTCTCGGTGCGGACATTATATACGTCTATAACGTTACGTATCCTAACCTAAGGCAACTTAACATCTGGGATGTAGTATTTTCCAAAATTCCTGGCGAGTCGGCCCCAACTTCTCGGTGGGCAGATTATATACGTCTATATCATAATATAACCTAACCTAACCCATCTAGACCCTCGCTGGTAATGTTTTACAAAATCCCGGTCGTGTCGGCCAATACTTCTCGCTGGGGACATTATATACGTCTATATCGTAATATAACCTAACCTAACCCATCTAGACCCTCGCTGGTAATGTTTTACAAAATCCGGGGCGTGTCGGCCCGTACTTCTCGGTGCGGACATTATATAAGTCTATAACGTTATATACCCTAACCTAAGGGAACCTAACATCTTGGATGTAGTATTTTCCAACATTCCTGTCGGGTCGGCTCCTACTTCTCGGTGGGCATATTATATACGTCTATATCGTAATGTAACCTAACCTAACCCATCTAGACCCTCGCTGGTAATGTTTTACAAAATCCCGGTCGTGTCGGCCAGTACTTCTCGGTGGGGACATTATATACGTCTATATCGTAATATAACCTAACCTAATCCATCTAGACCCTCGCTGGTAATGTTTTACAAAATCCCGGTCGTGTCGGCCCGTGCTTCTCGGTGGGCACATTATATACGTCTATATCGTAATATAACCTAACCTAACCCATCTAGACCCTCGCTGGTAATGTTTTACAAAATCCCGGTCGTGTCGTCCCGTACGTCTCGGTTCGGACATTATATACGTCTATAATGTTATATATCCTAACCTAAGGGAACCTAACATCGCGGATGTAGTATTTCACAACATTCCCGGCTGGTCGGCCCCATCTTCTCGGTGTGCACATTATATACGTCTATATCGTAATATAACCTAACCTAACCCATCTAGACCCTCGCTGGTAATGTTTTACAAAATCCGGGGCGTGTCGGCCCGTACTTCTCGGTGCGGACATTATATAAGTCTATAACGTTATATACCCTAACCTAAGGGAACCTAACATCTTGGATGTAGTATTTTCCAACATTCCTGTCGGGTCGGCTCCTACTTCTCGGTGGGCATATTATATACGTCTATATCGTAATGTAACCTAACCTAACCCATCTAGACCCTCGCTGGTA
Source organism: Xylocopa violacea (assembly GCA_963969225.1). Classification (NCBI taxonomy): domain Eukaryota; kingdom Metazoa; phylum Arthropoda; class Insecta; order Hymenoptera; family Apidae; genus Xylocopa; species Xylocopa violacea. Next base: position 707,310 of record CAXAJV010000732.1, read on the forward strand.
ATGTTTTACAAAATCACGGTCGTGTCGGCCCGTACTTCTCGGTGGGGACATCATATACGTCTATAACGTTATATACCCTAACCTAAGGCTACCTAACATCTCGAATGTAGTATTTCACAACATTCCTGGCGGGTCGGCCCGCACTTCTCGGTGGGAACATTATATACTTCTATAACGTAATATAACCTAACCCAACCGATCTAGCCCCTCGCTGGTAATGTTTTACAGAATCCCGGACGTGTCGCCCGTACGTCTCAGTGCGGACATTATATGCGTTTATAACGCTATATATCCTAACCTAAGGCAACTTAACATCTCGGATGTAATATTTCCCAACATTCCTGGCGGGTCGGGCCCATCTTCTCGGTGGGCACATTATATACGTCTATATCGTAATATAGCCTAACCTAACCCATCTAGACCCTCGCTGGTAATGTTTTACAAAATCGCGGGCGTGTCGGCCCGTACTTCTCGGTGCGGACATTATATAAGACTATAACGTTACATACCCTAACCTAAGGGAACCTAACATCTTGGATGTAGTATTTTCCAACATTCCTGGCGAGTCGGCCCCAACTTCTCGGTGGGCACATTATATACGTCTATATCGTAATATAACCTAACCTAACCCATCTAGACCCTCGCTGGTAATGTTTTACAAAATCCCGGTCGTGTCGGCCAGTACTTCTCGGTGGGGACATTATATACGTCTATATCGTAATACAACCTAACCTAACCCATCTAGACCCTCGCTGGTAATGTTTTACAAAATCCCGGTCGTGTCGGCCCGTGCTTCTCGGTGGGGACATTATATACGTCTATAACCTTATATATCCTAACCTAAGGGAACCTAACATCGCGGATGTATTCTTTCACAACATTCCTGGCTGGTCGGCGCCAATTCTCGGTGGGAACATTATATACGTCCATAACGTAATATAACCTAACCCAACCGATCTAGCCCCTGGCTGGTAATGTTTTACAGAATCCCGGACGTGTCGCCCGTACGTCTCGGTGCGGACATTATATGCGTCTATAACGCTATATATCCTAACCTAAGGCAACTTAACATCTCGGATGTAGTATTTTCCAACATTCCTGGCGGGTCGGCCCCAACTTCTCGGTGGGCACATTATGTACATCTATATCGTAATATAACCTAACCTAACCCATCTAGAACCTCGCTGGTAATGTTTTACAAAATCCCGCTCGTGTCGGCCCGTACTTCTCGGTGGGGACATTGTATACGTCTATAACGTTATATATCGTAACCTAAGGCAACTTAACATCTCGGATGTAGTATTTTCCAACATTCCTGGCGTGTCGGCCCCATCTTCTCGGTGGGCACATTATATACGTCTATAACGTAATGTAACCTAACTTAACCCATCTAGACCCGCGCTGGTAATGTTTTACAAAATCCCGGTCCTGTCGGCCCGTACGTCTCGGTGCGGACATTATATGCGTTTATAACGTTATATATCCTAACCTAAGGCAACCTAACATCTCGGATGTAGTATTTTCCAACATTCCTGGCGCGTCGGCCCCAACTTCTCGGTGGGCACATTATATACATCTATATCGTAATATAACCTAACCTAACCCATCTAGACCCTCGCTGGTAATGTTTTACAAAATCCCGGTCGTGTCGGCCCGTGCTTCTCGGTGGGCACGTTATATACGTCTATATCGTAATATAACCTAACCTAACCCGTCTAGACCCTCGCTGGTAATGTTTTACTAAATCCGGGGCGTGTCGGCCCGTACTTCTCGGTGCGGACATTATATAAGTCTATAACGTTACATACCTTAACCTAAGGGAACCTAACATCGCGGATGTAGTATTTCACAACATTCCCGGCTGGTCGGCCCCATCTTCTCGGTGGGCACATTATATACGTCTATATCGTAATGTAACCTAACCTAACCCATCTAGACCCTCGCTGGTAATGTTTTACAAAATCCCGGTCGTGTCGGCTCGTACGTCTCGGTGCGGACATTATATGCGTTTATAACGTTATATATCCTAACCCAAGGCAACCTAACATCTCGGATGTAGAATTTTCCAACATTCCTGGCGCGTCGGCCCCAACTTCTCGGTGGGCACATTATATACATCTATATCGTAATATAACCTAACCTAACCCATCTAGACCCTCGCTGGTAATGTTTTACAAAATTCCGGTCGTGTCGGCCAGTACTTCTCGGTGGGGACATTATATACGTCTATATCGTAATATAACCTAACCTAACCCATCTAGACCCTCGCTGGTAATGTTTTACAAAATCCCGGTCGTGTCGGCCCGTGCTTCTCGGTGGGCACATTATATCCATCTATATCGTAATATAACCTAACCTAACCCATCTAGACCCTCGCTGGTAATGTTTTACAAAATCCCGGTCGTGTCGGCCAGTACTTCTCGGTGGGGACATTATATACGTCTATATCGTAATACAACCTAACCTAACCCATCTAGACCCTCGCTGGTAATGTTTGACAAAATCCCGGTCGTGTCGGCCCGTGCTTCTCGGTGGGCACGTTATATACGTCTATATCGTAATATAACCTAACCTAACCCGTCTAGACCCTCGCTGGTAATGTTTTACAAAATCCGGGGCGTGTCGGCCCGTACTTCTCGGTGCGGACATTATATAAGTCTATAACGTTATATATCCTAACCTAAGGCAACTTAACATCTCGGATGTAGTATTTTCCAACATTCCTGGCGTGTCGGCCCCATCTTCTCGGTGGGCACATTATATACGTCTATATCGTAGTATAACCTAACCTAACCCATCTAGACCCTCGCTGGTAATGTTTTACAAAATCCCGGGCGTGCCGGCCCGTACTTCTCGGTGCGGACATTGTATACGTCTATAACGTTATATACCCTAACCTAAGGGAACCTAACTTCTTGGATGTATTATTTTCCAACATTCCTGGCGGGTCGGCCCCATCTTCTCGGTGGGCACATTATATACGTCTATATCGTAATATAACCTAACCTAACCCATCTAGACCCTCGCTGGTAATGTTTTACAAAATCCCGGTCGTGTCGTCCCGTACGTCTCGGTTCGGACATTATATACGTCTATAATGTTATATATCCTAACCTAAGGGAACCTAACATCGCGGATGTAGTATTTCACAACATTCCCGGCTGGTCGGCCCCATCTTCTCGGTGGGCACATTATATACGTCTATATCGTAATGTAACCTAACCTAACCCATCTAGACCCTCGCTGGTAATGTTTTACAAAATCCCGGTCGTGTCGGCTCGTACGTCTCGGTGCGGACATTATATGCGTTTATAACGTTATATATCCTAACCCAAGGCAACCTAACATCTCGGATGTAGTATTTTCCAACATTCCTGGCGCGTCGGCCCCAACTTCTCGGTGGGCACATTATATACATCTATATCGTAATATAACCTAACCTAACCCATCTAGACCCTCGCTGGTAATGTTTTACAGAATCCCGGTCGTGTCGTCCCGTACGTCTCGGTGCGGACATTATATACGTCTATAACGTTACGTATCCTAACCTAAGGCAACTTAACATCTGGGATGTAGTATTTTCCAAAATTCCTGGCGAGTCGGCCCCAACTTCTCGGTGGGCAGATTATATACGTCTATATCATAATATAACCTAACCTAACCCATCTAGACCCTCGCTGGTAATGTTTTACAAAATCCCGGTCGTGTCGGCCAATACTTCTCGCTGGGGACATTATATACGTCTATATCGTAATATAACCTAACCTAACCCATCTAGACCCTCGCTGGTATTGTTTTACAAAATGCCGGTCGTGTCGGCCCCATGTTCTCGGTGGGCACATAATATACGTCTATATCGTAATATAACATAACCTAACCCATCTAGACCCTCGCTGGTAATGTTTTACAAAATCCCGGTCAAGTCGTCCCGTACGTCTCGGTGCGGACATTATATACGTCTATAGCGTTACGTACCCTAACCTAAGGCAACTTAACATCTGGGATGTAGTATTTTCCAAAATTCCTGGCGAGTCGGCCCCAACTTCTCGGTGGGCAGATTATATACGTCTATATCATAATATAACCTAACCTAACCCATCTAGACCCTCGCTGGTAATGTTTTACAAAATCCCGGTCGTGTCGGCCAGTACTTCTCGGTGGGGACATTATATACGTCTATATCGTAATATAACCTAACCTAATCCATCTAGACCCTCGCTGGTAATGTTTTACAAAATCCCGGTCGTGTCGGCCCGTGCTTCTCGGTGGGCACATTATATACGTCTATATCGTAATATAACCTAACCTAACCCATCTAGACCCTCGCTGGTAATGTTTTACAAAATCCCGGTCGTGTCGTCCCGTACGTCTCGGTTCGGACATTATATACGTCTATAATGTTATATATCCTAACCTAAGGGAACCTAACATCGCGGATGTAGTATTTCACAACATTCCCGGCTGGTCGGCCCCATCTTCTCGGTGGGCACATTATATACGTCTATATCGTAATATAACCTAACCTAACCCATCTAGACCCTCGCTGGTAATGTTTTACAAAATCCGGGGCGTGTCGGCCCGTACTTCTCGGTGCGGACATTATATAAGTCTATAACGTTATATACCCTAACCTAAGGGAACCTAACATCTTGGATGTAGTATTTTCCAACATTCCTGTCGGGTCGGCTCCTACTTCTCGGTGGGCATATTATATACGTCTATATCGTAATGTAACCTAACCTAACCCATCTAGACCCTCGCTGGTAATGTTTTACAAAATCCCGGTCGTGTCGGCCAGTACTTCTCGGTGGGGACATTATATACGTCTATATCGTAATATAACCTAACCTAATCCATCTAGACCCTCGCTGGTAATGTTTTACAAAATCCCGGTCGTGTCGGCCCGTGCTTCTCGGTGGGCACATTATATACGTCTATATCGTAATATAACCTAACCTAACCCATCTAGACCCTCGCTGGTAATGTTTTACAAAATCCCGGTCGTGTCGTCCCGTACGTCTCGGTTCGGACATTATATACGTCTATAATGTTATATATCCTAACCTAAGGGAACCTAACATCGCGGATGTAGTATTTCACAACATTCCCGGCTGGTCGGCCCCATCTTCTCGGTGGGCACATTATATACGTCTATATCGTAATATAACCTAACCTAACCCATCTAGACCCTCGCTGGTAATGTTTTACAAAATCCGGGGCGTGTCGGCCCGTACTTCTCGGTGCGGACATTATATAAGTCTATAACGTTATATACCCTAACCTAAGGGAACCTAACATCTTGGATGTAGTATTTTCCAACATTCCTGTCGGGTCGGCTCCTACTTCTCGGTGGGCATATTATATACGTCTATATCGTAATGTAACCTAACCTAACCCATCTAGACCCTCGCTGGTAATGTTTTACAAAATCACGGTCGTGTCGGCCCGTACTTCTCGGTGGGGACATCATATACGTCTATAACGTTATATACCCTAACCTAAGGCTACCTAACATCTCGAATGTAGTATTTCACAACATTCCTGGCGGGTCGGCCCGCACTTCTCGGTGGGAACATTATATACTTCTATAACGTAATATAACCTAACCCAACCGATCTAGCCCCTCGCTGGTAATGTTTTACAGAATCCCGGACGTGTCGCCCGTACGTCTCAGTGCGGACATTATATGCGTTTATAACGCTATATATCCTAACCTAAGGCAACTTAACATCTCGGATGTAATATTTCCCAACATTCCTGGCGGGTCGGGCCCATCTTCTCGGTGGGCACATTATATACGTCTATATCGTAATATAGCCTAACCTAACCCATCTAGACCCTCGCTGGTAATGTTTTACAAAATCGCGGGCGTGTCGGCCCGTACTTCTCGGTGCGGACATTATATAAGACTATAACGTTATATACCCTAACCTAAGGGAACCTAACATCTTGGATGTAGTATTTTCCAACATTCCTGGCGAGTCGGCCCCAACTTCTCGGTGGGCACATTATATACGTCTATATCGTAATATAACCTAACCTAACCCATCTAGACCCTCGCTGGTAATGTTTTACAAAATCCCGGTCGTGTCGGCCAGTACTTCTCGGTGGGGACATTATATACGTCTATATCGTAATACAACCTAACCTAACCCATCTAGACCCTCGCTGGTAATGTTTTACAAAATCCCGGTCGTGTCGGCCCGTGCTTCTCGGTGGGGACATTATATACGTCTATAACCTTATATATCCTAACCTAAGGGAACCTAACATCGCGGATGTATTCTTTCACAACATTCCTGGCTGGTCGGCGCCAATTCTCGGTGGGAACATTATATACGTCCATAACGTAATATAACCTAACCCAACCGATCTAGCCCCTGGCTGGTAATGTTTTACAGAATCCCGGACGTGTCGCCCGTACGTCTCGGTGCGGACATTATATGCGTCTATAACGCTATATATCCTAACCTAAGGCAACTTAACATCTCGGATGTAGTATTTTCCAACATTCCTGGCGGGTCGGCCCCAACTTCTCGGTGGGCACATTATGTACATCTATATCGTAATATAACCTAACCTAACCCATCTAGAACCTCGCTGGTAATGTTTTACAAAATCCCGCTCGTGTCGGCCCGTACTTCTCGGTGGGGACATTGTATACGTCTATAACGTTATATATCGTAACCTAAGGCAACTTAACATCTCGGATGTAGTATTTTCCAACATTCCTGGCGTGTCGGCCCCATCTTCTCGGTGGGCACATTATATACGTCTATAACGTAATGTAACCTAACTTAACCCATCTAGACCCGCGCTGGTAATGTTTTACAAAATCCCGGTCCTGTCGGCCCGTACGTCTCGGTGCGGACATTATATGCGTTTATAACGTTATATATCCTAACCTAAGGCAACCTAACATCTCGGATGTAGTATTTTCCAACATTCCTGGCGCGTCGGCCCCAACTTCTCGGTGGGCACATTATATACATCTATATCGTAATATAACCTAACCTAACCCATCTAGACCCTCGCTGGTAATGTTTTACAAAATCCCGGTCGTGTCGGCCAGTACTTCTCGGTGGGGACATTATATACGTCTATATCGTAATATAACCTAACCTAACCCATCTAGACCCTCGCTGGTAATGTTTGACAAAATCCCGGTCGTGTCGGCCCGTGCTTCTCGGTGGGCACGTTATATACGTCTATATCGTAATATAACCTAACCTAACCCGTCTAGACCCTCGCTGGTAATGTTTTACTAAATCCGGGGCGTGTCGGCCCGTACTTCTCGGTGCGGACATTATATAAGTCTATAACGTTACATACCTTAACCTAAGGGAACCTAACATCGCGGATGTAGTATTTCACAACATTCCCGGCTGGTCGGCCCCATCTTCTCGGTGGGCACATTATATACGTCTATATCGTAATGTAACCTAACCTAACCCATCTAGACCCTCGCTGGTAATGTTTTACAAAATCCCGGTCGTGTCGGCTCGTACGTCTCGGTGCGGACATTATATGCGTTTATAACGTTATATATCCTAACCCAAGGCAACCTAACATCTCGGATGTAGAATTTTCCAACATTCCTGGCGCGTCGGCCCCAACTTCTCGGTGGGCACATTATATACATCTATATCGTAATATAACCTAACCTAACCCATCTAGACCCTCGCTGGTAATGTTTTACAAAATTCCGGTCGTGTCGGCCAGTACTTCTCGGTGGGGACATTATATACGTCTATATCGTAATATAACCTAACCTAACCCATCTAGACCCTCGCTGGTAATGTTTTACAAAATCCCGGTCGTGTCGGCCCGTGCTTCTCGGTGGGCACATTATATCCATCTATATCGTAATATAACCTAACCTAACCCATCTAGACCCTCGCTGGTAATGTTTTACAAAATCCCGGTCGTGTCGGCCAGTACTTCTCGGTGGGGACATTATATACGTCTATATCGTAATACAACCTAACCTAACCCATCTAGACCCTCGCTGGTAATGTTTGACAAAATCCCGGTCGTGTCGGCCCGTGCTTCTCGGTGGGCACGTTATATACGTCTATATCGTAATATAACCTAACCTAACCCGTCTAGACCCTCGCTGGTAATGTTTTACAAAATCCGGGGCGTGTCGGCCCGTACTTCTCGGTGCGGACATTATATAAGTCTATAACGTTATATATCCTAACCTAAGGCAACTTAACATCTCGGATGTAGTATTTTCCAACATTCCTGGCGTGTCGGCCCCATCTTCTCGGTGGGCACATTATATACGTCTATATCGTAGTATAACCTAACCTAACCCATCTAGACCCTCGCTGGTAATGTTTTACAAAATCCCGGTCGTGTCGGCTCGTACGTCTCGGTGCGGACATTATATGCGTTTATAACGTTATATATCCTAACCCAAGGCAACCTAACATCTCGGATGTAGTATTTTCCAACATTCCTGGCGCGTCGGCCCCAACTTCTCGGTGGGCACATTATATACATCTATATCGTAATATAACCTAACCTAACCCATCTAGACCCTCGCTGGTAATGTTTTACAGAATCCCGGTCGTGTCGTCCCGTACGTCTCGGTGCGGAGATTATATACGTCTATAACGTTATGTATCCTAACCTAAGGCAACTTAACATCTGGGATGTAGTATTTTCCAACATTCCTGGCGAGTCGGCCCCAACTTCTCGGTGGGCACATTATATACGTCTATATCGTAATATAACCTAACCTAACCCATCTAGACCCTCGCTGGTAATGTTTTACAAAATCCCGGTCGTGTCGGCCAGTACTTCTCGGTGGGGACATTATATACGTCTATATCGTAATACAACCTAACCTAACCCATCTAGACCCTCGCTGGTAATGTTTTACAAAATCCCGGTCGTGTCGGCCCGTGCTTCTCGGTGGGGACATTATATACGTCTATAACCTTATATATCCTAACCTAAGGGAACCTAACATCGCGGATGTATTCTTTCACAACATTCCTGGCTGGTCGGCGCCAATTCTCGGTGGGAACATTATATACGTCCATAACGTAATATAACCTAACCCAACCGATCTAGCCCCTGGCTGGTAATGTTTTACAGAATCCCGGACGTGTCGCCCGTACGTCTCGGTGCGGACATTATATGCGTCTATAACGCTATATATCCTAACCTAAGGCAACTTAACATCTCGGATGTAGTATTTTCCAACATTCCTGGCGGGTCGGGCCCAACTTCTCGGTGGGCACATTATGTACATCTATATCGTAATATAACCTAACCTAACCCATCTAGAACCTCGCTGGTAATGTTTTACAAAATCCCGGTCGTGTCGGCCCGTACTTCTCGGTGGGGACATTGTATACGTCTATAACGTTATATATCGTAACCTAAGGCAACTTAACATCTCGGATGTAGTATTTTCCAACATTCCTGGCGTGTCGGCCCCATCTTCTCGGTGGGCACATTATATACGTCTATATCGTAATATAACCTAACCTAACCCATCTAGACCCTCGCTGGTAATGTTTTACAAAATCCGGGGCGTGTCGGCCCGTACTTCTCGGTGCGGACATTATATAAGTCTATAACGTTATATAACCTAACCTAATGGAACCTAACATCTTGGATGTAGTATTTTCCAACATTCCTGGCGGGTCGGCTCCTACTTCTCGGTGGGCATATTATATACGTCTATATCGTAATGTAACCTAACTTAACCCATCTAGACCCTCGCTGGTAATGTTTTACAAAATCCCGGTCCTGCCGGCCCGTACGTCTCGGTGCGGACATTATATGCGTTTATAACGTTATATATCCTAACCTAAGGCAACCTAACATCTCGGATGTAGTATTTTCCAACATTCCTGGCGCGTCGGCCCCAACTTCTCGGTGGGCACATTATATACATCTATATCGTAATATAACCTAACCTAACCCATCTAGACCCTCGCTGGTAATGTTTTACAAGATCCCGGTCGTGTCGGCCAGTACTTCTCGGTGGGGACATTATATACGTCTATATCGTAATATAACCTAACCTAACCCATCTAGACCCTCGCTGGTAATGTTTGACAAAATCCCGGTCGTGTCGGCCCGTGCTTCTCGGTGGGCACGTTATATACGTCTATATCGTAATATAACCTAACCTAACCCGTCTAGACCCTCGCTGGTAATGTTTTACAAAATCCGGGGCGTGTCGGCCCGTACTTCTCGGTGCGGACATTATATAAGTCTATAACGTTACATACCCTAACCTAAGGGAACCTAACATCTTGGATGTAGTATTTTCCAACATTCCTGGCGGGTCGGCTCCTACTTCTCGGTGGGCATATTATTTACGTCTATATCGTAATGTAACCTAACCTAACCCATCTAGACCCTCGCTGGTAATGTTTTACAAAATGCCGGTCGTGTCGGCCCGTACGTCTCGGTGCGGATATTATATGCGTTTATAACGTTATATATCCTAACCTAAGGCAACCTAACATCTCGAATGTAGTATTTTCCAACATTCCTGGCGCGTCGGCCCCAACTTCTAGGTGGGCACATTATATACGTCTATATCGTAATATAACCTAACCTAACCCATCTAGACCCTCGCTGGTAATGTTTTACGAAATCCCGGTCGTGTCGGCCCGTACTTCTCGGTGGGGACATTGTATACGTCTATAACGTTATATATCCTAACCTAAGGCAACTTAACATCTCGGATGTAGTATTTTCCAACATTCCTGGCGTGTCGGCCCCATCTTCTCGGTGGGCACATTATATACGTCTATATCGTAGTATAACCTAACCTAACCCATCTAGACCCTCGCTGGTAATGTTTTACAAAATCCCGGGCGTGCCGGCCCGTACTTCTCGGTGCGGACATTGTATACGTGTATAACGTTATATACCCTAACGTAAGGGAACCTAACTTCTTGGATGTATTATTTTCCAACATTCCTGGCGGGTCGGCCCCATCTTCTCGGTGGGCACATTATATACGTCTATATCGTAATATAACCTAACCTAACCCATCTAGACCCTCGCTGGTAATGTTTTACAAAATCCCGGTCGTGTCGTCCCGTACGTCTCGGTTCGGACATTATATACGTCTATAATGTTACATATCCTAACCTAAGGGAACCTAACATCGCGGATGTAGTATTTCACAACATTCCCGGCTGGTCGGCCCCATCTTCTCGGTGGGCACATTATATACGTCTATATCGTAATATAACCTAACCTAACCCATCTAGACCCTCGCTGGTAATGTTTTACAAAATCCGGGGCGTGTCGGCCCGTACTTCTCGGTGCGGACATTATATAAGTCTATAACGTTATATACCCTAACCTAAGGGAACCTAACATCTTGGATGTAGTATTTTCCAACATTCCTGTCGGGTCGGCTCCTACTTCTCGGTGGGCATATTATATACGTCTATATCGTAATGTAACCTAACCTAACCCATCTAGACCCTCGCTGGTAATGTTTTACAAAATCACGGTCGTGTCGGCCCGTACTTCTCGGTGGGGACATCATATACGTCTATAACGTTATATACCCTAACCTAAGGCTACCTAACATCTCGAATGTAGTATTTCACAACATTCCTGGCGGGTCGGCCCGCACTTCTCGGTGGGAACATTATATACTTCTATAACGTAATATAACCTAACCCAACCGATCTAGCCCCTCGCTGGTAATGTTTTACAGAATCCCGGACGTGTCGCCCGTACGTCTCAGTGCGGACATTATATGCGTTTATAACGCTATATATCCTAACCTAAGGCAACTTAACATCTCGGATGTAATATTTCCCAACATTCCTGGCGGGTCGGGCCCATCTTCTCGGTGGGCACATTATATACGTCTATATCGTAATATAGCCTAACCTAACCCATCTAGACCCTCGCTGGTAATGTTTTACAAAATCGCGGGCGTGTCGGCCCGTACTTCTCGGTGCGGACATTATATAAGACTATAACGTTATATACCCTAACCTAAGGGAACCTAACATCTTGGATGTAGTATTTTCCAACATTCCTGGCGAGTCGGCCCCAACTTCTCGGTGGGCACATTATATACGTCTATATCGTAATATAACCTAACCTAACCCATCTAGACCCTCGCTGGTAATGTTTTAAAAATCCCGGTCGTGTCGGCCAGTACTTCTCGGTGGGGACATTATATACGTCTATATCGTAATACAACCTAACCTAACCCATCTAGACCCTCGCTGGTAATGTTTTACAAAATCCCGGTCGTGTCGGCCCGTGCTTCTCGGTGGGGACATTATATACGTCTATAACCTTATATATCCTAACCTAAGGGAACCTAACATCGCGGATGTATTCTTTCACAACATTCCTGGCTGGTCGGCGCCAATTCTCGGTGGGAACATTATATACGTCCATAACGTAATATAACCTAACCCAACCGATCTAGCCCCTGGCTGGTAATGTTTTACAGAATCCCGGACGTGTCGCCCGTACGTCTCGGTGCGGACATTATATGCGTCTATAACGCTATATATCCTAACCTAAGGCAACTTAACATCTCGGATGTAGTATTTTCCAACATTCCTGGCGGGTCGGCCCCAACTTCTCGGTGGGCACATTATGTACATCTATATCGTAATATAACCTAACCTAACCCATCTAGAACCTCGCTGGTAATGTTTTACAAAATCCCGCTCGTGTCGGCCCGTACTTCTCGGTGGGGACATTGTATACGTCTATAACGTTATATATCGTAACCTAAGGCAACTTAACATCTCGGATGTAGTATTTTCCAACATTCCTGGCGTGTCGGCCCCATCTTCTCGGTGGGCACATTATATACGTCTATAACGTAATGTAACCTAACTTAACCCATCTAGACCCGCGCTGGTAATGTTTTACAAAATCCCGGTCCTGTCGGCCCGTACGTCTCGGTGCGGACATTATATGCGTTTATAACGTTATATATCCTAACCTAAGGCAACCTAACATCTCGGATGTAGTATTTTCCAACATTCCTGGCGCGTCGGCCCCAACTTCTCGGTGGGCACATTATATACATCTATATCGTAATATAACCTAACCTAACCCATCTAGACCCTCGCTGGTAATGTTTTACAAAATCCCGGTCGTGTCGGCCAGTACTTCTCGGTGGGGACATTATATACGTCTATATCGTAATATAACCTAACCTAACCCATCTAGACCCTCGCTGGTAATGTTTTACTAAATCCGGGGCGTGTCGGCCCGTACTTCTCGGTGCGGACATTATATAAGTCTATAACGTTACATACCTTAACCTAAGGGAACCTAACATCGCGGATGTAGTATTTCACAACATTCCCGGCTGGTCGGCCCCATCTTCTCGGTGGGCACATTATATACGTCTATATCGTAATGTAACCTAACCTAACCCATCTAGACCCTCGCTGGTAATGTTTTACAAAATCCCGGTCGTGTCGGCTCGTACGTCTCGGTGCGGACATTATATGCGTTTATAACGTTATATATCCTAACCCAAGGCAACCTAACATCTCGGATGTAGAATTTTCCAACATTCCTGGCGCGTCGGCCCCAACTTCTCGGTGGGCACATTATATATATCTATATCGTAATATAACCTAACCTAACCCATCTAGACCCTCGCTGGTAATGTTTTACAAAATTCCGGTCGTGTCGGCCAGTACTTCTCGGTGGGGACATTATATACGTCTATATCGTAATATAACCTAACCTAACCCATCTAGACCCTCGCTGGTAATGTTTTACAAAATCCCGGTCGTGTCGGCCCGTGCTTCTCGGTGGGCACATTATATCCATCTATATCGTAATATAACCTAACCTAACCCATCTAGACCCTCGCTGGTAATGTTTTACAAAATCCCGGTCGTGTCGGCCAGTACTTCTCGGTGGGGACATTATATACGTCTATATCGTAATACAACCTAACCTAACCCATCTAGACCCTCGCTGGTAATGTTTGACAAAATCCCGGTCGTGTCGGCCCGTGCTTCTCGGTGGGCACGTTATATACGTCTATATCGTAATATAACCTAACCTAACCCGTCTAGACCCTCGCTGGTAATGTTTTACAAAATCCGGGGCGTGTCGGCCCGTACTTCTCGGTGCGGACATTATATAAGTCTATAACGTTATATATCCTAACCTAAGGCAACTTAACATCTCGGATGTAGTATTTTCCAACATTCCTGGCGTGTCGGCCCCATCTTCTCGGTGGGCACATTATATACGTCTATATCGTAGTATAACCTAACCTAACCCATCTAGACCCTCGCTGGTAATGTTTTACAAAATCCCGGGCGTGCCGGCCCGTACTTCTCGGTGCGGACATTGTATACGTCTATAACGTTATATACCCTAACCTAAGGGAACCTAACTTCTTGGATGTATTATTTTCCAACATTCCTGGCGGGTCGGCCCCATCTTCTCGGTGGGCACATTATATACGTCTATATCGTAATATAACCTAACCTAACCCATCTAGACCCTCGCTGGTAATGTTTTACAAAATCCCGGTCGTGTCGTCCCGTACGTCTCGGTTCGGACATTATATACGTCTATAATGTTATATATCCTAACCTAAGGGAACCTAACATCGCGGATGTAGTATTTCACAACATTCCCGGCTGGTCGGCCCCATCTTCTCGGTGGGCACATTATATACGTCTATATCGTAATGTAACCTAACCTAACCCATCTAGACCCTCGCTGGTAATGTTTTACAAAATCCCGGTCGTGTCGGCCCGTACTTCTCGGTGCGGACATTATATAAGTCTATAACGTTATATACCCTAACCTAATGGAACCTAACATCTTGGATGTAGTATTTTCCAACATTCCTGGCGGGTCGGCTCCTACTTCTCGGTGGGCATATTATATACGTCTATATCGTAATGTAACCTAACTTAACCCATCTAGACCCTCGCTGGTAATGTTTTACAAAATCCCGGTCCTGCCGGCCCGTACGTCTCGGTGCGGACATTATATGCGTTTATAACGTTATATATCCTAACCTAAGGCAACCTAACATCTCGGATGTAGTATTTTCCAACATTCCTGGCGCGTCGGCCCCAACTTCTCGGTGGGCACATTATATACATCTATATCGTAATATAACCTAACCTAACCCATCTAGACCCTCGCTGGTAATGTTTTACAAGATCCCGGTCGTGTCGGCCAGTACTTCTCGGTGGGGACATTATATACGTCTATATCGTAATATAACCTAACCTAACCCATCTAGACCCTCGCTGGTAATGTTTGACAAAATCCCGGTCGTGTCGGCCCGTGCTTCTCGGTGGGCACGTTATATACGTCTATATCGTAATATAACCTAACCTAACCCGTCTAGACCCTCGCTGGTAATGTTTTACAAAATCCGGGGCGTGTCGGCCCGTACTTCTCGGTGCGGACATTATATAAGTCTATAACGTTACATACCCTAACCTAAGGGAACCTAACATCTTGGATGTAGTATTTTCCAACATTCCTGGCGGGTCGGCTCCTACTTCTCGGTGGGCATATTATTTACGTCTATATCGTAATGTAACCTAACCTAACCCATCTAGACCCTCGCTAGTAATGTTTTACAAAATGCCGGTCGTGTCGGCCCGTACGTCTCGGTGCGGATATTATATGCGTTTATAACGTTATATATCCTAACCTAAGGCAACCTAACATCTCGAATGTAGTATTTTCCAACATTCCTGGCGCGTCGGCCCCAACTTCTAGGTGGGCACATTATATACGTCTATATCGTAATATAACCTAACCTAACCCATCTAGACCCTCGCTGGTAATGTTTTACAAAATCCCGGTCGTGTCGGTCAGTACTTCTCGGTGGGGACATTATATACATCTATATCGTAATATAACCTAACCTAACCCATCTAGACCCTCGCTGGTAATGTTTTACGAAATCCCGGTCGTGTCGGCCCGTACTTCTCGGTGGGGACATTGTATACGTCTATAACGTTATATATCCTAACCTAAGGCAACTTAACATCTCGGATGTAGTATTTTCCAACATTCCTGGCGTGTCGGCCCCATCTTCTCGGTGGGCACATTATATACGTCTATATCGTAGTATAACCTAACCTAACCCATCTAGACCCTCGCTGGTAATGTTTTACAAAATCCCGGGCGTGCCGGCCCGTACTTCTCGGTGCGGACATTGTATACGTCTATAACGTTATATACCCTAACCTAAGGGAACCTAACTTCTTGGATGTATTATTTTCCAACATTCCTGGCGGGTCGGCCCCATCTTCTCGGTGGGCACATTATATACGTCTATATCGTAATATAACCTAACCTAACCCATCTAGACCCTCGCTGGTAATGTTTTACAAAATCCCGGTCGTGTCGTCCCGTACGTCTCGGTTCGGACATTATATACGTCTATAATGTTATATATCCTAACCTAAGGGAACCTAACATCGCGGATGTAGTATTTCACAACATTCCCGGCTGGTCGGCCCCATCTTCTCGGTGGGCACATTATATACGTCTATATCGTAATGTAACCTAACCTAACCCATCTAGGCCCTCGCTGGTAATGTTTTACAAAATCCCGGTCGTGTCGGCTCGTACGTCTCGGTGCGGACATTATATGCGTTTATAACGTTATATATCCTAACCCAAGGCAACCTAACATCTCGGATGTAGTATTTTCCAACATTCCTGGCGCGTCGGCCCCAACTTCTCGGTGGGCACATTATATACATCTATATCGTAATATAACCTAACCTAACCCATCTAGACCCTCGCTGGTAATGTTTTACAAAATTCCGGTCGTGTCGGCCAGTACTTCTCGGTGGGGACATTATATACGTCTATATCGTAATATAACCTAACCTAACCCATCTAGACCCTCGCTGGTAATGTTTTACAAAATCCCGGTCGTGTCGGCCCGTGCTTCTCGGTGGGCACATTATATACATCTATATCGTAATATAACCTAACCTAACCCATCTAGACCCTCGCTGGTAATGTTTTACAAAATCCCGGTCGTGTCGGCCAGTACTTCTCGGTGGGGACATTATATACGTCTATATCGTAATATAACCTAACCTAACCCATCTAGACCCTCGCTGGTAATGTTTTACAAAATCCCGGTCGTGTCGGCCCCATGTTCTCGGTGGGCACATAATATACGTCTATATCGTAATATAACATAACCTAACCCATCTAGACCCTCGCTGGTAATGTTTTACAAAATGCCGGTCAAGTCGTCCCGTACGTCTCGGTGCGGACATTATATACGTCTATAACGTTACGTATCCTAACCTAAGGCAACTTAACATCTGGGATGTAGTATTTTCCAAAATTCCTGGCGAGTCGGCCCCAACTTTTCGGTGGGCAGATTATATACGTCTATATCATAATATAACCTAACCTAACCCATCTAGACCCTCGCTTGTAATGTTTTACAAAATGCCGGTCGTGTCGGCCAATACTTCTCGCTGGGGACATTATATACGTCTATATCGTAATATAACCTAACCTAACCCATCTAGACCCTCGCTGGTATTGTTTTACAAAATCCCGGTCGTGTCGGCCCCATGTTCTCGGTGGGCACATAATATACGTCTATATCGTAATATAACATAACCTAACCCATCTAGACCCTCGCTGGTAATGTTTTACAAAATCCCGGTCGAGTCGTCCCGTACGTCTCGGTGCGGACATTATATACGTCTATAGCGTTACGTACCCTAACCTAAGGCAACTTAACATCTGGGATGTAGTATTTTCCAAAATTCCTGGCGAGTCGGCCCCAACTTCTCGGTGGGCAGATTATATACGTCTATATCATAATATAACCTAACCTAACCCATCTAGACCCTCGCTGGTAATGTTTTACAAAATCCCGGTCGTGTCGGCCAGTACTTCTCGGTGGGGACATTATATACGTCTATATCGTAATATAACCTAACCTAACCCATCTAGACCCTCGCTGGTAATGTTTTACAAAATCCCGGTCGTGTCGGCCCGTGCTTCTCGGTGGGCACATTATATACGTCTATATCGTAATATAACCTAACCTAACCCATCTAGACCCTCGCTGGTAATGTTTTACAAAATCCGGGGCGTGTCGGCCCGTACTTCTCGGTGCGGACATTATATAAGTCTATAACGTTATATACCATAACCTAAGGGAACCTAACATCTTGGATGTAGTATTTTCCAACATTCCTGGCGGGTCGGCTCCTACTTCTCGGTGGGCATATTATATACGTCTATATCGTAATGTAACCTAACCTATCCCATCTAGACCCTCGCTGGTAATGTTTTACAAAATCCCGGTCGTGTCGGCCCGTGCTTCTCGGTGGGCACATTATATACATCTATATCGTAATATAACCTAACCTAACCCATCTAGACCCTCGCTGGTAATGTTTTACAAAATCCCGGTCGTGTCGGCCAGTACTTCTCGGTGGGGACATTATATACGTCTATATCGTAATATAACCTAACCGAACCCATCTAGACCCTCGCTGGTAATGTTTTACAAAATCCCGGTCGTGTCGGCCCGTGCTTCTCGGTGGGCACATTATATACATCTATATCGTAACATAACCTAACCTAACCCATCTAGACCCTCGCTGGTAATGTTTTACAAAATCCCGGTCGTGTCGTCCCGTACGTCTCGATTCGGACATTATATACGTCTATAATGTTATATATCCTAACCTAAGGGAACCTAACATCGCGGATGTAGTATTTCACAACATTCCCGGCTGGTCGGCCCCATCTTCTCGGTGGGCACATTATATACGTCTATATCGTAATATAACCTAACCTAACCCATCTAGACCCTCGCTGGTAATGTTTTACAAAATCCGGGGCGTGTCGGCCCGTACTTCTCGGTGCGGACATTATATAAGACTATAACGTTATATACCCTAACCTAAGGGAACCTAACATCTTGGATGTAGTATTTTCCAACATTCCTGGCGGGTCGGCTCCTACTTCTCGGTGGGCATATTATATACGTCTATATCGTAATGTAACCTAACCTAACCCATCTAGACCCTCGCTGGTAATGTTTTACAAAATCCCGGTCGTGTCGGCCCGTACGTCTCGGTGCGGACATTATATGCGTTTATAACGTTATATATCCTAACCTAAGGCAACCTAACATCTCGGATGTAGTATTTTCCAACATTCCTGGCGCGTCGGCCCCAACTTCTCGGTGGGCACATTATATACATCTATATCGTAATATAACCTAACCTAACCCATCTAGACCCTCGCTGGTAATGTTTTACAGAATCCCGGTCGTGTCGTCCCGTACGTCTCTGTGCGGAGATTATGTACGTCTATAACGTTATGTATCCTAACCTAAGGCAACTTAACATCTGGGATGTAGTATTTTCCAACATTCCTGGCGAGTCGGCCCCAACTTCTCGGTGGTCACATTATATACGTCTATATCGTAATATAACCTAACCTAACCCATCTAGACCCTCGCTGGTAATGTTTTACAAAATCCCGGTCGTGTCGGCCAGTACTTCTCGGTGGGGACATTATATACGTCTATATCGTAATATAACCTAACCTAACCCATCTAGACCCTCGCTGGTAATGTTTTACAAAATCCCGGTCGTGTCGGCCCGTGCTTCTCGGTGGGGACATTATATACGTCTATAACCTTATATATCCTAACCTAAGGGAACCTAACATCGCGGATGTATTCTTTCACAACATTCCTGGCTGGTCGGCGCCAATTCTCGGTGGGAACATTATATACGTCCATAACGTAATATAACCTAACCCAACCGATCTAGCCCCTGGCTGGTAATGTTTTACAGAATCCCGGACGTGTCGCCCGTACGTCTCGGTGCGGACATTATATGCGTCTATAACGCTATATATCCTAACCTAAGGCAACTTAACATCTCGGATGTAGTATTTTCCAACATTCCTGGCGGGTCGGCCCCAACTTCTCGGTGGGCACATTATGTACCTCTATATCGTAATATAACCTAACCTAACCCATCTAGAACCTCGCTGGTAATGTTTTACAAAATCCCGGTCGTGTCGGCCCGTACTTCTCGGTGGGGACATTGTATACGTCTATAACGTTATATATCGTAACCTAAGGCAACTTAACATCTCGGATGTAGTATTTTCCAACATTCCTGGCGTGTCGGCCCCATCTTCTCGGTGGGCACATTATATACGTCTATATCGTAATATATCCTAACCTAACCCATCTAGACCCTCGCTGGTAATGTTTTACAAAATCCGGGGCGTGTCGGCCCGTACTTCTCGGTGCGGACATTATATACATCTATATCGTAATATAACCTAACCTAACCCATCTAGACCCTCGCTGGTAATGTTTTACGAAATCCCGGTCGTGTCGGCCCGTACTTCTCGGTGGGGACATTGTATACGTCTATAACGTTATATATCCTAACCTAAGGCAACTTAACATCTCGGATGTAGTATTTTCCAACATTCCTGGCGTGTCGGCCCCATCTTCTCGGTGGGCACATTATATACGTCTATATCGTAGTATAACCTAACCTAACCCATCTAGACCCTCGCTGGTAATGTTTTACAAAATCCCGGGCGTGCCGGCCCGTACTTCTCGGTGCGGACATTGTATACGTCTATAACGTTATATACCCTAACCTAAGGGAACCTAACTTCTTGGATGTATTATTTTCCAACATTCCTGGCGGGTCGGCCCCATCTTCTCGGTGGGCACATTATATACGTCTATATCGTAATATAACCTAACCTAACCCATCTAGACCCTCGCTGGTAATGTTTTACAAAATCCCGGTCGTGTCGTCCCGTACGTCTCGGTTCGGACATTATATACGTCTATAATGTTATATATCCTAACCTAAGGGAACCTAACATCGCGGATGTAGTATTTCACAACATTCCCGGCTGGTCGGCCCCATCTTCTCGGTGGGCACATTATATACGTCTATATCGTAATGTAACCTAACCTAACCCATCTAGGCCCTCGCTGGTAATGTTTTACAAAATCCCGGTCGTGTCGGCTCGTACGTCTCGGTGCGGACATTATATGCGTTTATAACGTTATATATCCTAACCCAAGGCAACCTAACATCTCGGATGTAGTATTTTCCAACATTCCTGGCGCGTCGGCCCCAACTTCTCGGTGGGCACATTATATACATCTATATCGTAATATAACCTAACCTAACCCATCTAGACCCTCGCTGGTAATGTTTTACAAAATTCCGGTCGTGTCGGCCAGTACTTCTCGGTGGGGACATTATATACGTCTATATCGTAATATAACCTAACCTAACCCATCTAGACCCTCGCTGGTAATGTTTTACAAAATCCCGGTCGTGTCGGCCCGTGCTTCTCGGTGGGCACATTATATACATCTATATCGTAATATAACCTAACCTAACCCATCTAGACCCTCGCTGGTAATGTTTTACAAAATCCCGGTCGTGTCGGCCAGTACTTCTCGGTGGGGACATTATATACGTCTATATCGTAATATAACCTAACCTAACCCATCTAGACCCTCGCTGGTAATGTTTTACAAAATCCCGGTCGTGTCGGCCCCATGTTCTCGGTGGGCACATAATATACGTCTATATCGTAATATAACATAACCTAACCCATCTAGACCCTCGCTGGTAATGTTTTACAAAATGCCGGTCAAGTCGTCCCGTACGTCTCGGTGCGGACATTATATACGTCTATAACGTTACGTATCCTAACCTAAGGCAACTTAACATCTGGGATGTAGTATTTTCCAAAATTCCTGGCGAGTCGGCCCCAACTTTTCGGTGGGCAGATTATATACGTCTATATCATAATATAACCTAACCTAACCCATCTAGACCCTCGCTTGTAATGTTTTACAAAATGCCGGTCGTGTCGGCCAATACTTCTCGCTGGGGACATTATATACGTCTATATCGTAATATAACCTAACCTAACCCATCTAGACCCTCGCTGGTATTGTTTTACAAAATCCCGGTCGTGTCGGCCCCATGTTCTCGGTGGGCACATAATATACGTCTATATCGTAATATAACATAACCTAACCCATCTAGACCCTCGCTGGTAATGTTTTACAAAATCCCGGTCGAGTCGTCCCGTACGTCTCGGTGCGGACATTATATACGTCTATAGCGTTACGTACCCTAACCTAAGGCAACTTAACATCTGGGATGTAGTATTTTCCAAAATTCCTGGCGAGTCGGCCCCAACTTCTCGGTGGGCAGATTATATACGTCTATATCATAATATAACCTAACCTAACCCATCTAGACCCTCGCTGGTAATGTTTTACAAAATCCCGGTCGTGTCGGCCAGTACTTCTCGGTGGGGACATTATATACGTCTATATCGTAATATAACCTAACCTAACCCATCTAGACCCTCGCTGGTAATGTTTTACAAAATCCCGGTCGTGTCGGCCCGTGCTTCTCGGTGGGCACATTATATACGTCTATATCGTAATATAACCTAACCTAACCCATCTAGACCCTCGCTGGTAATGTTTTACAAAATCCGGGGCGTGTCGGCCCGTACTTCTCGGTGCGGACATTATATAAGTCTATAACGTTATATACCATAACCTAAGGGAACCTAACATCTTGGATGTAGTATTTTCCAACATTCCTGGCGGGTCGGCTCCTACTTCTCGGTGGGCATATTATATACGTCTATATCGTAATGTAACCTAACCTATCCCATCTAGACCCTCGCTGGTAATGTTTTACAAAATCCCGGTCGTGTCGGCCCGTGCTTCTCGGTGGGCACATTATATACATCTATATCGTAATATAACCTAACCTAACCCATCTAGACCCTCGCTGGTAATGTTTTACAAAATCCCGGTCGTGTCGGCCAGTACTTCTCGGTGGGGACATTATATACGTCTATATCGTAATATAACCTAACCGAACCCATCTAGACCCTCGCTGGTAATGTTTTACAAAATCCCGGTCGTGTCGGCCCGTGCTTCTCGGTGGGCACATTATATACATCTATATCGTAACATAACCTAACCTAACCCATCTAGACCCTCGCTGGTAATGTTTTACAAAATCCCGGTCGTGTCGTCCCGTACGTCTCGATTCGGACATTATATACGTCTATAATGTTATATATCCTAACCTAAGGGAACCTAACATCGCGGATGTAGTATTTCACAACATTCCCGGCTGGTCGGCCCCATCTTCTCGGTGGGCACATTATATACGTCTATATCGTAATATAACCTAACCTAACCCATCTAGACCCTCGCTGGTAATGTTTTACAAAATCCGGGGCGTGTCGGCCCGTACTTCTCGGTGCGGACATTATATAAGACTATAACGTTATATACCCTAACCTAAGGGAACCTAACATCTTGGATGTAGTATTTTCCAACATTCCTGGCGGGTCGGCTCCTACTTCTCGGTGGGCATATTATATACGTCTATATCGTAATGTAACCTAACCTAACCCATCTAGACCCTCGCTGGTAATGTTTTACAAAATCCCGGTCGTGTCGGCCCGTACGTCTCGGTGCGGACATTATATGCGTTTATAACGTTATATATCCTAACCTAAGGCAACCTAACATCTCGGATGTAGTATTTTCCAACATTCCTGGCGCGTCGGCCCCAACTTCTCGGTGGGCACATTATATACATCTATATCGTAATATAACCTAACCTAACCCATCTAGACCCTCGCTGGTAATGTTTTACAGAATCCCGGTCGTGTCGTCCCGTACGTCTCTGTGCGGAGATTATGTACGTCTATAACGTTATGTATCCTAACCTAAGGCAACTTAACATCTGGGATGTAGTATTTTCCAACATTCCTGGCGAGTCGGCCAACTTCTCGGTGGTCACATTATATACGTCTATATCGTAATATAACCTAACCTAACCCATCTAGACCCTCGCTGGTAATGTTTTACAAAATCCCGGTCGTGTCGGCCAGTACTTCTCGGTGGGGACATTATATACGTCTATATCGTAATATAACCTAACCTAACCCATCTAGACCCTCGCTGGTAATGTTTTACAAAATCCCGGTCGTGTCGGCCCGTGCTTCTCGGTGGGGACATTATATACGTCTATAACCTTATATATCCTAACCTAAGGGAACCTAACATCGCGGATGTATTCTTTCACAACATTCCTGGCTGGTCGGCGCCAATTCTCGGTGCGAACATTATATACGTCCATAACGTAATATAACCTAACCCAACCGATCTAGCCCCTGGCTGGTAATGTTTTACAGAATCCCGGACGTGTCGCCCGTACGTCTCGGTGCGGACATTATATGCGTCTATAACGCTATATATCCTAACCTAAGGCAACTTAACATCTCGGATGTAGTATTTTCCAACATTCCTGGCGGGTCGGCCCCAACTTCTCGGTGGGCACATTATGTACCTCTATATCGTAATATAACCTAACCTAACCCATCTAGAACCTCGCTGGTAATGTTTTACAAAATCCCGGTCGTGTCGGCCCGTACTTCTCGGTGGGGACATTGTATACGTCTATAACGTTATATATCGTAACCTAAGGCAACTTAACATCTCGGATGTAGTATTTTCCAACATTCCTGGCGTGTCGGCCCCATCTTCTCGGTGGGCACATTATATACGTCTATATCGTAATATATCCTAACCAAACCCATCTAGACCCTCGCTGGTAATGTTTTACAAAATCCGGGGCGTGTCGGCCCGTACTTCTCGGTGCGGACATTATATAAGTCTATAACGTTATATACCCTAACCTAAGGGAACCTAACATCTTGGATGTAGTATTTTCCAACATTCCTGGCGGGTCGGCTCCTACTTCTCGGTGGGCATATTATATACATCTATATCGTAATGTAACCTAACTTAACCCATCTAGACCCTCGCTGGTAATGTTTTACAAAATCCCGGTCCTGTCGGCCCGTACGTCTCGGTGCGGACATTATATGCGTTTATAACGTTATATATCCTAACCTAAGGCAACCTAACATCTCGGATGTAGTATTTTCCAACATTCCTGGCGCGTCGGCCCCAACTTCTCGGTGGGCACATTATATACATCTATATCGTAATATAACCTAACCTAACCCATCTAGACCCTCGCTGGTAATGTTTTACAAAATCCCGGTCGTGTCGGCCAGTACTTCTCGGTGGGGACATTATATACGTCTATATCGTAATATAACCTAACCTAACCCATCTAGACCCTCGCTGGTAATGTTTGACCAAATCCCGGTCGTGTCGGCCCGTGCTTCTCGGTGGGCACGTTATATACGTCTATATCGTAATATAACCTAACCTAACCCGTCTAGACCCTCGCTGGTAATGTTTTACAAAATCCGGGGCGTGTCGGCCCGTACTTCTCGGTGCGGACATTATATAAGTCTATAACGTTACATACCCTAACCTAAGGGAACCTAACATCTTGGATGTAGTATTTTCCAACATTCCTGGCGGGTCGGCTCCTACTTCTCGGTGGGCATATTATATACGTCTATATCGTAATGTAACCTAACCTAACCCATCTAGACCCTCGCTGGTAATGTTTTACAAAATGCCGGTCGTGTCGGCCCGTACGACTCGGTGCGGATATTATATGCGTTTATAACGTTATATATCCTAACCTAAGGCAACCTAACATCTCGAATGTAGTATTTTCCAACATTCCTGGCGCGTCGGCCCCAACTTCTCGGTGGGCACATTATATACATCTATATCGTAATATAACCTAACCTAACCCATCTAGACTCTCGCTGGTAATGTTTTACAAAATCCCGGTCGCGTCGGCCAGTACTTCTCGGTGGGGACATTATATACGTCTATATCGTAATATAACCTAACCTAACCCATCTAGACCCTCGCTGGTAATGTTTTACAAAATCCCGGTCGCGTCGGCCAGTACTTCTCGGTGGGGACATTATATACGTCTATATCGTAATATAACCTAACCTAACCCATCTAGACCCTCGCTGGTAATGTTTTACAAAATCCCGGTCGTGTCGGTCAGTACTTCTCGGTGGGGACATTATATACGTCTATATCGTAATATAACCTAACCTAACCCATCTAGACCCTCGCTGGTAATGTTTTACAAAATCCCGGTCGTGTCGGCCCGTGCTTCTCGGTGGGGACATTATATACGTCTATAACCTTATATCTCCTAACCTAAGGGAACCTAACATCGCGGATGTATTATTTCACAACATTCCTGGCTGGTCGGCGCCAATTCTCGGTGGGAACATTATATACGTCCATAACGTAATATAACCTAACCCAACCGATCTAGCCCCTGGCTGGTAATGTTTTACAGAATCCCGGACGTGTCGCCCGTACGTCTCGGTGCGGACATTATATGCGTCTATAACGCTATATATCCTAACCTAACGCAACTTAACATCTCGGATGTAGTATTTTCCAACATTCCTGGCGTGTCGGCCCCATCTTCTCGGTGGGCACATTATATACGTCTATATCGTAGTATAACCTAACCTAACCCATCTAGACCCTCGCTGGTAATGTTTTACAAAATCCCGGGCGTGCCGGCCCGTACTTCTCGGTGCGGACATTGTATACGTCTATAACGTTATATACCCTAACCTAAGGGAACCTAACTTCTTCGATGTATTATTTTCCAACATTCCTGGCGGGTCGGCCCCATCTTCTCGGTGTGCACATTATATACGTCTATATCGTAATATAACCTAACCTAACCCATCTAGACCCTCGCTGGTAATGTTTTACAAAATCCCGGTCGTGTCGTCCCGTACGTCTCGGTTCGGACATTATATACGTCTATAATGTTATATATCCTAACCTAAGGGAACCTAACATCGCGGATGTAGTATTTCACAACATTCCCGGCTGGTCGGCCCC
The DNA here is from genome assembly GCA_963969225.1 of Xylocopa violacea. Taxonomy (NCBI): domain Eukaryota; kingdom Metazoa; phylum Arthropoda; class Insecta; order Hymenoptera; family Apidae; genus Xylocopa; species Xylocopa violacea. Next base: position 734,200 of record CAXAJV010000732.1, read on the forward strand.
ATCTTCTCGGTGGGCACATTATATACGTCTATATCGTAATGTAACCTAACCTAACCCATCTAGACCCTCGCTGGTAATGTTTTACAAAATCCCGGTCGTGTCGGCTCGTACGTCTCGGTGCGGACATTATATGCGTTTATAACGTTATATATCCTAACCCAAGGCAACCTAACATCTCGGATGTAGTATTTTCCAACATTCCTGGCGCGTCGGCCCCAACTTCTCGGTGGGCACATTATATACATCTATATCGTAATATAACCTACCCTAACCCATCTAGACCCTCGCTGGTAATGTTTTACAAAATTCCGGTCGTGTCGGCCAGTACTTCTCGGTGGGGACATTATATACGTCTATATCGTAATATAACCTAACCTAACCCATCTAGACCCTCGCTGGTAATGTTTTACAAAATCCCGGTCGTGTCGGCCCGTACTTCTCGGTGGGCACATTATATACATCTATATCGTAATATAACCTAACCTAACCCATCTAGACCCTCGCTGGTAATGTTTTACAAAATCCCGGTCGTGTCGGCCAGTACTTCTCGGTGGGGACATTATATACGTCTATATCGTAATATAACCTAACCTAACCCATCTAGACCCTCGCTGGTAATGTTTTACAAAATCCCGGTCGTGTCGGCCCCATGTTCTCGGTGGGCACATAATATACGTCTATATCGTAATATAACATAACCTAACCCATCTAGACCCTCGCTGGTAATGTTTTACAAAATCCCGGTCAAGTCGTCCCGTACGTCTCGGTGCGGACATTATATACGTCTATAACGTTACGTATCATAACCTAAGGCAACTTAACATCTGGGATGTAGTATTTTCCAAAATTCCTGGCGAGTCGGCCCCAACTTCTCGGTGGGCAGATTATATACGTCTATATCATAATATAACCTAACCTAACCCATCTAGACCCTCGCTGGTAATGTTTTACAAAATCCCGGTCGTGTCGGCCAATACTTCTCGCTGGGGACATTATATACGTCTATATCGTAATATAACCTAACCTAACCCATCTAGACCCTCGCTGGTATTGTTTTACAAAATCCCGGTCGTGTCGGCCCCATGTTCTCGGTGGGCACATAATATACGTCTATATCGTAATATAACATAACCTAACCCATCTAGACCCTCGCTGGTAATGTTTTACAAAATCCCGGTCAAGTCGTCCCGTACGTCTCGGTGCGGACATTATATACGTCTATAGCGTTACGTACCCTAACCTAAGGCAACTTAACATCTGGGATGTAGTATTTTCCAAAATTCCTGGCGAGTCGGCCCCAACTTCTCGGTGGGCAGATTATATACGTCTATATCATAATATAACCTAACCTAACCCATCTAGACCCTCGCTGGTAATGTTTTACAAAATCCCGGTCGTGTCGGCCAGTACTTCTCGGTGGGGACATTATATACGTCTATATCGTAATATAACCTAACCTAACCCATCTAGACCCTCGCTGGTAATGTTTTACAAAATCCCGGTCGTGTCGGCCCGTGCTTCTCGGTGGGCACATTATATACGTCTATATCGTAATATAACCTAACCTAACCCATCTAGACCCTCGCTGGTAATGTTTTACAAAATCCGGGGCGTGTCGGCCCGTACTTCTCGGTGCGGACATTATATAAGTCTATAACGTTATATACCCTAACCTAAGGGAACCTAACATCTTGGATGTAGTATTTTCCAACATTCCTGGCGGGTCGGCTCCTACTTCTCGGTGGGCATATTATATACGTCTATATCGTAATGTAACCTAACCTATCCCATCTAGACCCTCGCTGGTAATGTTTTACAAAATCCCGGTCGTGTCGGCCAGTACTTCTCGGTGGGGACATTATATACGTCTATATCGTAATATAACCTAACCTAACCCATCTAGACCCTCGCTGGTAATGTTTTACATAATCCCGGTCGTGTCGGCCCGTACTTCTCGGTGGGGACATTATATACGTCTATAACGTTATATATTCTAACCTAAGGCAACTTAACATCTCGGATGTAGTATTTTCCAACATTCCTGGCGGGTCGGCCCCATCTTCTCGGTGGGCACATTATATACGTCTATATCGTCATATAACCTAACCTAACCCATCTAGACCCTCGCTGGTAATTTTTTTACAAAATCCCGGTCGTGTCGTCCCGTACGTCGCGGTGCGGAGATTATATACGTCTATAACGTTATATATCCTAACCTAAGGCAACTTAACATCTCGGATGTAGTATTTCCCAACATTCCTGGCAGGTCGGCCCCATCTTCTCGGTGGGCACATTATATACGTCTATATCGTAATATAACCAAACCTAACCCATATAGACCCTCGCTGGTAATGTTTTACAAAATCCCGTCGTGTCGGCCCGTGCTTCTCGGTGGGGACATTATATACGTCTATAACGTTATATATCCTAACCTAAGGGAACCTATAATCGCGGATGTATTATTTCACAACATTCCTGGCTGGTCGGCGCCAATTCTCGGTGGGAACATTATATACGTCTATATCGTAATATAACCTAACCTAACCCATCTAGACCCTCGCTGGTAATGTTTTACAAAATCCCGGTCGTGTCGTCCCGTACGTCTCGGTTCGGACATTATATACGTCTATAATGTTATATATCCTAACCTAAGGGAACCTAACATCGCGGATGTAGTATTTCACAACATTCCCGGCTGGTCGGCCCCATCTTCTCGGTGGGCACATTATATACGTCTATATCGTAATGTAACCTAACCTAACCCATCTAGACCCTCGCTGGTAATGTTTTACAAAATCCCGGCCGTGTCGGCTCGTACGTCTCGGTGCGGACATTATATGCGTTTATAACGTTATATATCCTAACCTAAGGCAACTTAACATCTCGGATGTAGTATTTTCCAACATTCCTGGCGGGTCGGCCCCAACTTCTCGGTGGGCACATTATATACATCTATATCGTAATATAACCTAACCTAACCCATGTAGACCCTCGCTGGTAATGTTTTAGAAAATCCCGGGCGTGCCGGCCCGTACTTCTCGGTGCGGACATTGTATACGTCTATAACGTTATATACCCTAACCTAAGGGAACCTAACTTCTTGGATGTATTATTTTCCAACATTCCTGGCGGGTCGGCCCCATCTTCTCGGTGGGCACATTATATACGTCTATATCGTAATATAACCTAACCTAACCCATCTAGACCCTCGCTGGTAATGTTTTACAAAATCCCGGTCGTGTCGTCCCTTACGTCTCGGTTCGGACATTATATACGTCTATAATGTTATATATCCTAACCTAAGGGAACCTAACATCGCGGATGTAGTATTTCACAACATTCCCGGCTGGTCGGCCCCATCTTCTCGGTGGGCACATTATATACGTCTATATCGTAATGTAACCTAACCTAACCCATCTAGACCCTCGCTGGTAATGTTTTACAAAATTCCGGTCGTGTCGGCTCGTACGTCTCGGTGCGGACATTATATGCGTTTATAACGTTATATATCCTAACCCAAGGCAACCTAACATCTCGGATGTAGTATTTTCCAACATTCCTGGCGCGTCGGCCCCAACTTCTCGGTGGGCACATTATATACATCTATATCGTAATATAACCTAACCTAACCCATCTAGACCCTCGCTGGTAATGTTTTACAAAATCCCGGTCGTGTCGGCCAGTACTTCTCGGTGGGGACATTATATACGTCTATATCGTAATATAACCTAACCTAACCCATCTAGACCCTCGCTGGTAATGTTTTACAGAATCCCGGTCGTGTCGTCCCGTACGTCTCGGTGCGGAGATTATATACGTGTATAACGTTATGTATCCTAACCTAAGGCAACTTAACATCTGGGATGTAGTATTTTCCAACATTCCTGGCGAGTCGGCCCCAACTTCTCGTTGGGCACATTATATACGTCTATATCGTAATATAACCTAACCTAACCCATCTAGACCCTCGCTGGTAATGTTTTACAGAATCCCGGTCGTGTCGTCCCGTACGTCTCGGTGCGGAGATTATATACGTCTATAACGTTATATATCCTAACCCAAGGCAACTTAACATCTCGGATGTAGTATTTCCCAACATTCCTGGCAGGTCGGCCCCATCTTCTCGGTGGGCACATTATATACGTCTATATCGTAATATAACCAAACCTAACCCATATAGACCCTCGCTGGTAATGTTTTACAAAATCCCGGTCGTGTCGGCCCGTGCTTCTCGGTGGGGACATTATATACGTCTATAACGTTATATATCCTAACCTAAGGGAACCTATAATCGCGGATGTATTATTTCACAACATTCCTGGCTGGTCGGCGCCAATTCTCGGTGGGAACATTATATACGTCTATATCGTAATATAACCTAACCTAACCCATCTAGACCCTCGCTGGTAATGTTTCAAAAAATCACGGTCGTGTCGGCCCGTACTTCTCGGTGGGGACACCATATACGTCTATAACGTTATATACCCTAACCTAAGGCTACCTAACATCTCGAATGTAGTATTTCACAACATTCCTGGCGGGTCGGCCCGCACTTCTCGGTGGGAACATTATATACTTCTATAACGTAATATAACCTAACCCAACCGATCTAGCCCCTCGCTGGTAATGTTTTACAGAATCCCGGACGTGTCGTCCGTACGTCTCAGTGCGGACATTATATGCGTTTATAACGCTATATATCCTAACCTAAGGCAACTTAACATCTCGGATGTAATATTTCCCAACATTCCTGGCGGGTCGGCCCCATCTTCTCGGTGGGCACATTATATACGTCTATATCGTAATATAACCTAACCTAACCCATCTAGACCCTCGCTGGTAATGTGTTACAAAATCCCGGTCGTGTCGTCCCGTACGTCTCGGTTCGGACATTATATACGTCTATAATGTTATATATCCTAACCTAAGGGAACCTAACATCGCGGATGTAGTATTTCACAACATTCCCGGCTGGTCGGCCCCATCTCCTCGGTGGGCACATTATATACGTCTATATCGTAATATAACCTAACCTAACCCATCTAGAACCTCGCTGGTAATGTTTTACAAAATCCGGGGCGTGTCGGCCCGTACTTCTCGGTGCGGACATTATATAAGTCTATAACGTTATATACCCTAACCTAAGGGAACCTAACATCTTGGATGTAGTATTTTCCAACATTCCTGGCGGGTCGGCTCCTACTTCTCGGTGGGCATATTATATACATCTATATCGTAATGTAACCTAACCTAACCCATCTAGACCCTCGCTGGTAATGTTTTACAGAATCCCGGTCGTGTCGTCCCGTACGTCTCGGTGCGGAGATTATATACGTCTATAACGTTATGTATCCTAACCTAAGGCAACTTAACATCTGGGATGTAGTATTTTCCAACATTCCTGGCGAGTCGGCCCCAACTTCTCGGTGGGCACATTATATACGTCTATATCGTAATATAACCTAACCTAACCCATCTAGACCCTCGCTGGTAATGTTTTACATAATCCCGGTCGTGCCGGCCCGTACTTCTCGGTGGGGACATTATATACGTCAATAACGTTATATATCCTAACCTAAGGCAACATAACATCTCGGATGTAGTATTTTCCAACATTCCTGGCGGGTGGGCCCCATGTTCTCGGTGGGCACATAATATACGTCTATATCGTAGTATAACCTAACCTAACCCATCTAGACCCTCGCTGGTAATGTTTTACAAAATCCCGGTCGTGTCGTCCCGTACGTCTCGGAGCGGACATTATATACGTCTATAACGTTACGTATCCTAACCTAAGGCAACTTAACATCTGGGATGTAGTATTTTCCAAAATTCCTGGCGAGTCGGCCCCAACTTCTCGGTGGGCAGATTATATACGTCTATATCGTAATATAACCTAACCTAACCCATCTAGACCCTCGCTGGTAATGTTTTACAAAATCCCGGTCGTGTCGGCCAGTACTTCTCGGTGGGGACATTATATACGTCTATATCGTAATATAACCTAACCTAACCCATCTAGACCCTCGCTGGTAATGTTTTACAAAATCCCGGTCGTGTCGTCCCGTACGTCTCGGTGCGGAGATTATATACGTCTATAACGTTATATATCCTAACCTAAGGCAACTTAACATCTCGGATGTAGTATTTCCCAACATTCCTGGCAGGTCGGCCCCATCTTCTCGGTGGGCACATTATATACGTCTATATCGTAATATAACCAAACCTAACCCATATAGACCCTCGCTGGTAATGTTTTACAAAATCCCGTCGTGTCGGCCCGTGCTTCTCGGTGGGGACATTATATACGTCTATAACGTTATATATCCTAACCTAAGGGATCCTATAATCGCGGATGTATTATTTCACAACATTCCTGGCTGGTCGGCGCCAATTCTCGGTGGGAACATTATATACGTCTATATCGTAATATAACCTAACCTAACCCATCTAGACCCTCGCTGGTAATGTTTTACAAAATCCCGGTCGTGTCGGTCCGTGCTTCTCGGTGGGCACATTATATACATCTATATCGTAATATAACCTAACCTAAGGGAACCTAACTTCTTGGATGTAGTATTTTCCAACATTCCTGGCGGGTCGGCCCCATCTTCTCGGTGGGCACATTATATACGTCTATATCGTAATGTAACCTAACCTAACACATCTAGACCCTCGCTGGTAATGTTTTACAAAATCCCGGCCGTGTCGGCTCGTACGTCTCGGTGCGGACATTATATGCGTTTATAACGTTATATATCCTAACCTAAGGCAACCTAACATCTCGGATGTAGTATTTCACAACATTCCTGGCTGGTCGGCGCCAATTCTCGGTGGGAACATTATATACGTCCATAACGTAATATAACCTAACCCAACCGATCTAGCCCCTGGCTGGTAATGTTTTACAGAATCCCGGACGTGTCGCCCGTACGTCTCGGTGCGGACATTATATGCGTCTATAACGCTATATATCCTAACCTAACGCAACTTAACATCTCGGATGTAGTATTTTCCAACATTTCTGGCGGGTCGGCCCCAACTTCTCGGTGGGCACATTATATACATCTATATCGTAATATAACCTAACCTAACCCATCTAGACCCTCGCTGGTAATGTTTTACAAAATCCCGGTCGTGCCGGCCCGTACTTCTCGGTGCGGACATTGTATACGTCTATAACGTTATATACGCTAACCTAAGGGAACCTAACTTCTTGGATGTATTATTTTCCAACATTCCTGGCGGGTCGGCCCCATCTTCTCGGTGGGCACATTATATACGTCTATATCGTAATATAACCTAACCTAACCCATCTAGACCCTCGCTGGTAATGTTTTACAAAATCCCGGTCGTGTCGTCCCTTACGTCTCGGTTCGGACATTATATACGTCTATAATGTTATATATCCTAACCTAAGGGAACCTAACATCGCGGATGTAGTATTTCACAACATTCCCGGCTGGTCGGCCCCATCTTCTCGGTGGGCACATTATATACGTCTATATCGTAATGTAACCTAACCTAACCCATCTAGACCCTCGCTGGTAATGTTTTACAAAATTCCGGTCGTGTCGGCTCGTACGTCTCGGTGCGGACATTATATGCGTTTATAACGTTATATATCCTAACCCAAGGCAACCTAACATCTCGGATGTAGTATTTTCCAACATTCCTGGCGCGTCGGCCCCAACTTCTCGGTGGGCACATTATATACATCTATATCGTAATATAACCTAACCTAACCCATCTAGACCCTCGCTGGTAATGTTTTACAAAATCCCGGTCGTGTCGGCCAGTACTTCTCGGTGGGGACATTATATACGTCTATATCGTAATATAACCTAACCTAACCCATCTAGACCCTCGCTGGTAATGTTTTACAGAATCCCGGTCGTGTCGTCCCGTACGTCTCGGTGCGGAGATTATATACGTCTATAACGTTATGTATCCTAACCTAAGGCAACTTAACGTCTGGGATGTAGTATTTTCCAACATTCCTGGCGAGTCGGCCCCAACTTCTCGGTGGGCACATTATATACGTCTATATCGTAATATAACCTAACCTAACCCATCTAGACCCTCGCTGGTAATGTTTTACAGAATCCCGGTCGTGCCGGCCCGTACTTCTCGGTGGGGACATTATATACGTCTATAACGTTATATATCCTAACCTAAGGCAACTTAACATCTCGGATGTAGTATTTTCCAACATTCCTGGCGGGTGGGCCCCATGTTCTCGGTGGGCACATAATATACGTCTATATCGTAGTATAACCTAACCTAACCCATCTAGACCCTCGCTGGTAATGTTTTACAAATTCCCGGTCGTGTCGTCCCGTACGTCTCGGAGCGGACATTATATACGTCTATAACGTTACGTATCCTAACCTAAGGCAACTTAACATCTGGGATCTAGTATTTTCCAAAATTCCTGGCGAGTCGGCCCCAACTTCTCGGTGGGCAGATTATATACGTCTATATCGTAATATAACCTAACCTAACCCATCTAGACCCTCGCTGGTAATGTTTTACAAAATCCCGGTCGTGTCGGCCAGTACTTCTCGGTGGGGACATTATATACGTCTATATCGTAATATAACCTAACCTAACCCATCTAGACCCTCGCTGGTAATGTTTTACAAAATCCCGGTCGTGTCGGCCCGTGCTTCTCGGTGGGCACATTATATACATCTATATCGTAATATAACCTAACCTAACCCATCTAGACCCTCGCTGGTAATGTTTTACATAATCCCGGTCGTGTCGGCCCGTACTTCTCGGTGGGGACATTATATACGTCTATAACGTTATATATTCTAACCTAAGGCAACTTAACATCTCGGATGTAGTATTTTCCAACATTCCTGGCGGGTCGGCCGCATCTTCTCGGTGGGCACATTATATACGTCTATATCGTAATATAACCTAACCTAACCCATCTAGACCCTCGCTGGTAATTTTTTTACAAAATCCCGGTCGTGTCGTCCAGTACGTCTCGGTGCGGAGATTATATACGTCTATAACGTTATATATCCTAACCTAAGGCAACTTAACATCTCGGATGTAGTATTTCCCAACATTCCTGGCAGGTCGGCCCCATCTTCTCGGTGGGCACATTATATACGTCTATATCGTAATATAACCAAACCTAACCCATATAGACCCTCGCTGGTAATGTTTTACAAAATCCCGGTCGTGTCGGCCCGTGCTTCTCGGTGGGGATATTATATACGTCTATAACGTTATATATCCTAACCTAAGGGAACCTATAATGGCGGATGTATTATTTCACAACATTCCTGGCTGGTCGGCGCCAATTCTCGGTGGGAACATTATATACGTCTATATCGTAATATAACCTAACCTAACCCATCTAGACCCTCGCTGGTAATGTTTTACAAAATTCCGGTCGTGTCGGCTCGTACGTCTCGGTGCGGACATTATATGCGTTTATAACGTTATATATCCTAACCCAAGGCAACCTAACATCTCGGATGTAGTATTTTCCAACATTCCTGGCGCGTCGGCCCCAACTTCTCGGTGGGCACATTATATACATCTATATCGTAATATAACCTAACCTAACCCATCTAGACCCTCGCTGGTAATGTTTTACAAAATCCCGGTCGTGTCGGCCAGTACTTCTCGGTGGGGACATTATATACGTCTATATCGTAATATAACCTAACCTAACCCATCTAGACCCTCGCTGGTAATGTTTTACAAAATCCCGGTCGTGTCGGCCCGTGCTTCTCGGTGGGCACATTATATACATCTATATCGTAATATAACCTAACCTAACCCATCTAGACCCTCGCTGGTAATGTTTTACAAAATCCCGGTCGTGTCGGCCAGTACTTCTCGGTGGGGACATTATATACGTCTATATTGTAATATAACCTAACCTAACCCATCTAGACCCTCGCTGGTAATGTTTTACAAAATCCCGGTCGTGTCGGCCCCATGTTCTCGGTGGGCACATAATATACGTCTATATCGTAATATAACATAACCTAACCCTTCTAGACCCTCGCTGGTAATGTTTTACAATATCCCGGTCAAGTCGTCCCGTACGTCTCGGTGCGGACATTATATACGTCTATAACGTTACGTATCCTAACCTAAGGCAACTTAACATTTGGGATGTAGTATTTTCCAAAATTCCTGGCGAGTCGGCCCCAACTTCTCGGTGGGCAGATTATATACGTCTATATCATAATATAACCTAACCTAACCCATCTAGACCCTCGCTGGTAATGTTTTACAATATCCCGGTCGTGTCGGCCAGTACTTCTCGCTGGGGACATTATATACGTCTATATCGTAATATAACCTAACCTAACCCATCTAGACCCTCGCTGGTGATGTTTTACAAAATCCCGGTCGTGTCGGCCCCATGTTCTCGGTGGGCACATAATATACGTCTATATCGTAATATAACCTAACCTAACCCATCTAGACCCTCGCTGGTAATGTTTTACAAATTCCCGGTCGTGTCGTCCCGTACGTCTCGGAGCGGACATTATATACGTCTATAACGTTACGTATCCTAACCTAAGGCAACTTAACATCTGGGATCTAGTATTTTCCAAAATTCCTGGCGAGTCGGCCCCAACTTCTCGGTGGGCAGATTATATACGTCTATATCGTAATATAACCTAACCTAACCCATCTAGACCCTCGCTGGTAATGTTTTACAAAATCCCGGTCGTGTCGGCCAGTACTTCTCGGTGGGGACATTATATACGTCTATATCGTAATATAACCTAACCTAACCCATCTAGACCCTCGCTGGTAATGTTTTACAAAATCCCGGTCGTGTCGGCCCGTGCTTCTCGGTGGGCACATTATATACATCTATATCGTAATATAACCTAACCTAACCCATCTAGACCCTCGCTGGTAATGTTTTACATAATCCCGGTCGTGTCGGCCCGTACTTCTCGGTGGGGACATTATATACGTCTATAACGTTATATATTCTAACCTAAGGCAACTTAACATCTCGGATGTAGTATTTTCCAACATTCCTGGCGGGTCGGCCGCATCTTCTCGGTGGGCACATTATATACGTCTATATCGTAATATAACCTAACCTAACCCATCTAGACCCTCGCTGGTAATTTTTTTACAAAATCCCGGTCGTGTCGTCCAGTACGTCGCGGTGCGGAGATTATATACGTCTATAACGTTATATATCCTAACCTAAGGCAACTTAACATCTCGGATGTAGTATTTCCCAACATTCCTGGCAGGTCGGCCCCATCTTCTCGGTGGGCACATTATATACGTCTATATCGTAATATAACCAAACCTAACCCATATAGACCCTCGCTGGTAATGTTTTACAAAATCCCGGTCGTGTCGGCCCGTGCTTCTCGGTGGGGATATTATATACGTCTATAACGTTATATATCCTAACCTAAGGGAACCTATAATGGCGGATGTATTATTTCACAACATTCCTGGCTGGTCGGCGCCAATTCTCGGTGGGAACATTATATACGTCTATATCGTAATATAACCTAACCTAACCCATCTAGACCCTCGCTGGTAATGTTTTACAAAATTCCGGTCGTGTCGGCTCGTACGTCTCGGTGCGGACATTATATGCGTTTATAACGTTATATATCCTAACCCAAGGCAACCTAACATCTCGGATGTAGTATTTTCCAACATTCCTGGCGCGTCGGCCCCAACTTCTCGGTGGGCACATTATATACATCTATATCGTAATATAACCTAACCTAACCCATCTAGACCCTCGCTGGTAATGTTTTACAAAATCCCGGTCGTGTCGGCCAGTACTTCTCGGTGGGGACATTATATACGTCTATATCGTAATATAACCTAACCTAACCCATCTAGACCCTCGCTGGTAATGTTTTACAAAATCCCGGTCGTGTCGGCCCGTGCTTCTCGGTGGGCACATTATATACATCTATATCGTAATATAACCTAACCTAACCCATCTAGACCCTCGCTGGTAATGTTTTACAAAATCCCGGTCGTGTCGGCCAGTACTTCTCGGTGGGGACATTATATACGTCTATATTGTAATATAACCTAACCTAACCCATCTAGACCCTCGCTGGTAATGTTTTACAAAATCCCGGTCGTGTCGGCCCCATGTTCTCGGTGGGCACATAATATACGTCTATATCGTAATATAACATAACCTAACCCTTCTAGACCCTCGCTGGTAATGTTTTACAATATCCCGGTCAAGTCGTCCCGTACGTCTCGGTGCGGACATTATATACGTCTATAACGTTACGTATCCTAACCTAAGGCAACTTAACATTTGGGATGTAGTATTTTCCAAAATTCCTGGCGAGTCGGCCCCAACTTCTCGGTGGGCAGATTATATACGTCTATATCATAATATAACCTAACCTAACCCATCTAGACCCTCGCTGGTAATGTTTTACAATATCCCGGTCGTGTCGGCCAGTACTTCTCGCTGGGGACATTATATACGTCTATATCGTAATATAACCTAACCTAACCCATCTAGACCCTCGCTGGTGATGTTTTACAAAATCCCGGTCGTGTCGGCCCCATGTTCTCGGTGGGCACATAATATACGTCTATATCGTAATATAACATAACCTAACCCATCTAGACCCTCGCTGGTAATGTTTTACAAAATCCCGGTCAAGTCGTCCCGTACGTCTCGGTGCGGACATTATATACGTCTATAACGTTACGTATCCTAACCTAAGGCAACTTAACATCTGGGATGTAGTATTTTCCAACATTCCTGGCGCGTCGGCCCCAACTTCTCGGTGGGCACATTATATACATCTATATCGTAATATAACCTAACCTAACCCATCTAGACCCTCGCTGGTAATGTTTTACAGAATCCCGGTCGTGTCGTCCCGTACGTCTCGGTGCGGAGATTATATACGTCTATAACGTTATGTATCCTAACCTAAGGCAACTTAACATCTGGGATGTAGTATTTTCCAACATTCCTGGCGAGTCGGCCCCAACTTCTCGGTGGGCACATTATATACGTCTATATCGTAATATAACCTAACCTAAACCATCTAGACCCTCGCTGGTAATGTTTTACAGAATCCCGGTCGTGCCGGCCCGTACTTCTCGGTGGGGACATTATATACGTCTATAACGTTATATATCCTAACCTAAGGCAACTTAACATCTCGGATGTAGTATTTTCCAACATTCCTGGCGGGTGGGCCCCATGTTCTCGGTGGGCACATAATATACGTCTATATCGTAGTATAACCTAACCTAACCCATCTAGACCCTCGCTGGTAATGTTTTACAAAATCCCGGTCGTGTCGGCCCGTGCTTCTCGGTGGGCACATTATATACATCTATATCGTAATATAACCTAACCTAACCCATCTAGACCCTCGCTGGTAATGTTTTACATAATCCCGGTCGTGTCGGCCCGTACTTCTCGGTGGGGACATTATATACGTCTATAACGTTATATATTCTAACCTAAGGCAACTTAACATCTCGGATGTAGTATTTTCCAACATTCCTGGCGGGTCGGCCCCATCTTCTCGGTGGGCACATTATATACGTCTATATCGTAATATAACCAAACCTAACCCATATAGACCCTCGCTGGTAATGTTTTACAAAATCCCGGTCGTGTCGGCCCGTGCTTCTCGGTGGGGACATTATATACGTCTATAACGTTATATATCCTAACCTAAGGGAACCTATAATCGCGGATGTATTATTTCACAACATTCCTGGCTGGTCGGCGCCAATTCTCGGTGGGAACATTATATACGTCTATATCGTAATATAACCTAACCTAACCCATCTAGACCCTCGCTGGTAATGTTTCACAAAATCACGGTCGTGTCGGCCCGTACTTCTCGGTGGGGACATCATATACGTCTATAACGTTATATACCCTAACCTAAGGCTACCTAACATCTCGAATGTAGTATTTCACAACATTCCTGGCGGGTCGGCCCGCACTTCTCGGTGGGAACATTATATACTTCTATAACGTAATATAACCTAACCCAACCGATCTAGCCCCTCGCTGGTAATGTTTTACAGAATCCCGGACGTGTCGTCCGTACGTCTCAGTGCGGACATTATATGCGTTTATAACGCTATATATCCTAACCTAAGGCAACTTAACATCTCGGATGTAATATTTCCCAACATTCCTGGCGGGTCGGCCCCATCTTCTCGGTGGGCACATTATATACGTCTATATCGTAATATAACCTAACCTAACCCATCTAGACCCTCGCTGGTAATGTGTTACAAAATCCCGGTCGTGTCGTCCCGTACGTCTCGGTTCGGACATTATATACGTCTATAATGTTATATATCCTAACCTAAGGGAACCTAACATCGCGGATGTAGTATTTCACAACATTCCCGGCTGGTCGGCCCCATCTCCTCGGTGGGCACATTATATACGTCTATATCGTAATATAACCTAACCTAACCCATCTAGAACCTCGCTGGTAATGTTTTACAAAATCCGGGGCGTGTCGGCCCGTACTTCTCGGTGCGGACATTATATAAGTCTATAACGTTATATACCCTAACCTAAGGGAACCTAACATCTTGGATGTAGTATTTTCCAACATTCCTGGCGGGTCGGCCCCATGTTCTCGGTGGGCACATAATATACGTCTATATCGTAATATAACATAACCTAACCCATCTAGACCCTCGCTGGTAATGTTTTACAAAATCCCGGTCGTGTCGGCCCGTACGTCTCGGTGCGGACATTATATGCGTTTATAACGTTATATATCCTAACCTAAGGCAACCTAACACCTCGGATGTAGTATTTTCCAACATTCCTGGCGCGTCGGCCCCAACTTCTCGGTGGGCATATTATATACATCTATATCGTAATATAACCTAACCTAACCCATCTAGACCCTCGCTGGTAATGTTTTACAGAATCCCGGTCGTGTCGTCCCGTACGTCTCGGTGCGGAGATTATATACGTCTATAACGTTATGTATCCTAACCTAAGGCAACTTAACATCTGGGATGTAGTATTTTCCAACATTCCTGGCGAGTCGGCCCCAACTTCTCGGTGGGCACATTATATACGTCTATATCGTAATATAACCTAACCTAACCCATCTAGACCCTCGCTGGTAATGTTTTACAGAATCCCGGTCGTGCCGGCCCGTACTTCTCGGTGGGGACATTATATACGTCTATAACGTTATATATCCTAACCTAAGGCAACTTAACATCTCGGATGTAGTATTTTCCAACATTCCTGGCGGGTGGGCCCCATGTTCTCGGTGGGCACATAATATACGTCTATATCGTAGTATAACCTAACCTAACCCATCTAGACCCTCGCTGGTAATGTTTTACAAAATCCCGGTCGTGTCGTCCCGTACGTCTCGGAGCGGACATTATATACGTCTATAACGTTACGTATCCTAACCTAAGGCAACTTAACATCTGGGATGTAGTATTTTCCAAAATTCCTGGCGAGTCGGCCCCAACTTCTCGGTGGGCAGATTATATACGTCTATATCGTAATATAACCTAACCTAACCCATCTAGACCCTCGCTGGTAATGTTTTACAAAATCCCGGTCGTGTCGGCCAGTACTTCTCGGTGGGGACATTATATACGTCTATATCGTAATATAACCTAACCTAACCCATCTAGACCCTCGCTGGTAATGTTTTACAAAATCCCGGTCGTGTCGGACCGTGCTTCTCGGTGGGCACATTATATACATCTATATCGTAATATAACCTAACCTAACCCATCTAGACCCTCGCTGGTAATGTTTTACATAATCCCGGTCGTGTCGGCCCGTACTTCTCGGTGGGGACATTATATACGTGTATAACGTTATATATTCTAACCTAAGGCAACTTAACATCTCGGATGTAGTATTTTCCAACATTCCTGGCGGGTCGGCCCCATCTTCTCGGTGGGCACATTATATACGTCTATATCGTAATATAACCTAACCTAACCCATCTAGACCCTCGCTGGTAATTTTTTTACAAAATCCCGGTCGTGTCGTCCCGTACGTCTCGGTGCGGAGATTATATACGTCTATAACGTTATATATCATAACCTAAGGCAACTTAACATCTCGGATGTAGTATTTCCCAACATTCCTGGCAGGTCGGCCCCATCTTCTCGGTGGGCACATTATATACGTCTATATCGTAATATAACCAAACCTAACCCATATAGACCCTCGCTGGTAATGTTTTACAAAATCCCGGTCGTGTCGGCCCGTGCTTCTCGGTGGGGACATTATATACGTCTATAACGTTATATATCCTAACCTAAGGGAACCTGTAATGCGGATGTATTATTTCACAACATTCCTGGCTGGTCGGCGCCAATTCTCGGTGGGAACATTATATACGTCTATATCGTAATATAACCTAACCTAACCCATCTAGACCCTCGCTGGTAATGTTTCACAAAATCACGGTCGTGTCGGCCCGTACTTCTCGGTGGGGACATCATATACGTCTATAACGTTATATACCCTAACCTAAGGCTACCTAACATCTCGAATGTAGTATTTCACAACATTCCTGGCGGGTCGGCCCGCACTTCTCGGTGGGAACATTATATACTTCTATAACGTAATATAACCTAACCCAACCGATCTAGCCCCTCGCTGGTAATGTTTTACAGAATCCCGGACGTGTCGCCCGTACGTCTCAGTGCGGACATTATATGCGTTTATAACGCTATATATCCTAACCGAAGGCAACTTAACATCTCGGATGTAATATTTCCCAACATTCCTGGCGGGTCGGCCCCATCTTCTCGGTGGGCACATTATATACGTCTATATCGTAATATAACATAACCTAACCCATCTAGACCCTCGCTGGTAATGTTTTACAAAATCCCGGTCGTGTCGTCCCGTACGTCTCGGTTCGGACATTATATACGTCTATAATGTTATATATCCTAACCTAAGGGAACCTAACATCGCGGATGTAGTATTTCACAACATTCCCGGCTGGTCGGCCCCATCTTCTCGGTGGGCACATTATATACGTCTATATCGTAATATAACCTAACCTAACCCATCTAGACCCTCGCTGGTAATGTTTTACAAAATCCGGGGCGTGTCGGCCCGTACTTCTCGGTGCGGACATTATATAAGTCTATAACGTTATATACCCTAACCTAAGGGAACCTAACATCTTGGATGTAGTATTTTCCAACATTCCTGGCGGGTCGGCTCCTACTTCTCGGTGGGCATATTATATACGTCTATATCGTAATGTAACCTAACCTAACCCATCTAGACCCTCGCTGGTAATGTTTTACAAAATCCCGGTCGTGTCGGCCCGTACGTCTCGGTGCGGACATTATATGCGTTTATAACGTTATATATCCTAACCTAAGGCAACCTAACATCTCGGATGTAGTATTTTCCAACATTCCTGGCGCGTCGGCCCCAACTTCTCGGTGGGCACATTATATACATCTATATCGTAATATAACCTAACCTAACCCATCTAGACCCTCGCTGGTAATGTTTTACAGGATCCCGGTCGTGTCGTCCCGTACGTCTCGGTGCGGAGATTATATACGTCTATAACGTTATGTATCCTAACCTAAGGCAACTTAACATCTGGGATGTAGTATTTTCCAACATTCCTGGCGAGTCGGCCCCAACTTCTCGGTGGGCACATTATATACGTCTATATCGTAATATAACCTAACCTAACCCATCTAGACCCTCGCTGGTAATGTTTTACAGAATCCCGGTCGTGCCGGCCCGTACTTCTCGGTGGGGACATTATATACGTCTATAACGTTATATATCCTAACCTAAGGCAACTTAACATCTCGGATGTAGTATTTTCCAACATTCCTGGCGGGTGGGCCCCATGTTCTCGGTGGGCACATAATATACGTCTATATCGTAGTATAACATAACCTAACCCATCTAGACCCTCGCTGGTAATGTTTTACAAAATCCCGGTCGTGTCGTCCCGTACGTCTCGGAGCGGACATTATATACGTCTATAACGTTACGTATCCTAACCTAAGGCAACTTAACATCTGGGATGTAGTATTTTCCAAAATTCCTGGCGAGTCGGCCCCAACTTCTCGGTGGGCAGATTATATACGTCTATATCGTAATATAACCTAACCTAACCCATCTAGACCCTCGCTGGTAATGTTTTACAAAATCCCGGTCGTGTCGGCCAGTACTTCTCGGTGGGGACATTATATACGTCTATATCGTAATATAACCTAACCTAACCCATCTAGACCCTCGCTGGTAATGTTTTACAAAATCCCGGTCGTGTCGGACCGTGCTTCTCGGTGGGCACATTATATACATCTATATCGTAATATAACCTAACCTAACCCATCTAGACCCTCGCTGGTAATGTTTTACATAATCCCGGTCGTGTCGGCCCGTACTTCTCGGTGGGGACATTATATACGTCTATAACGTTATATATTCTAACCTAAGGCAACTTAACATCTCGGATGTAGTATTTTCCAACATTCCTGGCGGGTCGGCCCCATCTTCTCGGTGGGCACATTATATACGTCTATATCGTAATATAACCTAACATAACCCATCTAGACCCTCGCTGGTAATTTTTTTACAAAATCCCGGTCGTGTCGTCCCGTACGTCTCGGTGCGGAGATTATATACGTCTATAACGTTATATATCATAACCTAAGGCAACTTAACATCTCGGATGTAGTATTTCCCAACATTCCTGGCAGGTCGGCCCCATCTTCTCGGTGGGCACATTATATACGTCTATATCGTAATATAACCAAACCTAACCCATATAGACCCTCGCTGGTAATGTTTTACAAAATCCCGGTCGTGTCGGCCCGTGCTTCTCGGTGGGGACATTATATACGTCTATAACGTTATATATCCTAACCTAAGGGAACCTGTAATGGCGGATGTATTATTTCACAACATTCCTGGCTGGTCGGCGCCAATTCTCGGTGGGAACATTATATACGTCTATATCGTAATATAACCTAACCTAACCCATCTAGACCCTCGCTGGTAATGTTTCACAAAATCACGGTCGTGTCGGCCCGTACTTCTCGGTGGGGACATCATATACGTCTATAACGTTATATACCCTAACCTAAGGCTACCTAACATCTCGAATGTAGTATTTCACAACATTCCTGGCGGGTCGGCCCGCACTTCTCGGTGGGAGCATTATATACTTCTATAACGTAATATAACCTAACCCAACCGAACTAGCCCCTCGCTGGTAATGTTTTACAGAATCCCGGACGTGTCGCCCGTACGTCTCAGTGCGGACATTATATGCGTTTATAACGCTATATATCCTAACCTAAGGCAACTTAACATCTCGGATGTAATATTTCCCAACATTCCTGGCGGGTCGACCCCATCTTCTCGGTGGGCACATTATATACGTCTATATCGTAATATAACCTAACCTAACCCATCTAGACCCTCGCTGGTAATGTTTTACAGAATCCCGGTCGTGTCGTCCCGTACGTCTCGGTGCGGAGAATATATACGTCTATAACGTTATGTATCCTAACCTAAGGCAACTTAACATCTGGGATGTAGTATTTTCCAACATTCCTGGCGAGTCGGCCCCAACTTCTCGGTGGGCACATTATATACGTCTATATCGTAATATAACCTAACCTAACCCATCTAGACCCTCGCTGGTAATGTTTTACAGAATCCCGGTCGTGCCGGCCCGTACTTCTCGGTGGGGACATTATATACGTCTATAACGTTATATATCCTAACCTAAGGCAACTTAACATCTCGGATGTAGTATTTTCCAACATTCCTGGCGGGTGGGCCCCATGTTCTCGGTGGGAACATTATATACGTCTATATCGTAATATAACCTAACCTAACCCATCTAGACCCTCGCTGGTAATGTTTCACAAAATCACGGTCGTGTCGGCCCGTACTTCTCGGAGCGGACATTATATGCGTTTATAACGCTATATATCCTAACCTAAGGCAACTTAACATCTCGGATGTAATATTTCCCAACATTCCTGGCGGGTCGGCCCCATCTTCTCGGTGGGCACATTATATACGTCTATATCGTAATATAACCTAACCTAACCCATCTAGACCCTCGCTGGTAATGTTTTACAAAATCCCGGTCGTGTCGTCCCGTACGTCTCGGTTCGGACATTATATACGTCTATAATGTTATATATCCTAACCTAAGGGAACCTAACATCGCGGATGTAGTATTTCACAACATTCCCGGCTGGTCGGCCCCATCTTCTCGGTGGGCATATTATATACGTCTATATCGTAATATAACCTAACCTAACCCATCTAGACCCTCGCTGGTAATGTTTTACAGAATCCCGGTCGTGTCGTCCCGTACGTCTCGGTGCGGAGAATATATACGTCTATAACGTTATGTATCCTAACCTAAGGCAACTTAACATCTGGGATGTAGTATTTTCCAACATTCCTGGCGAGTCGGCCCCAACTTCTCGGTGGGCACATTATATACGTCTATATCGTAATATAACCTAACCTAACCCATCTAGACCCTCGCTGGTAATGTTTTACAGAATCCCGGTCGTGCCGGCCCGTACTTCTCGGTGGGGACATTATATACGTCTATAACGTTATATATCCTAACCTAAGGCAACTTAACATCTCGGATGTAGTATTTTCCAACATTCCTGGCGGGTGGGCCCCATGTTCTCGGTGGGCACATAATATACGTCTATATCGTAGTATAACCTAACCTAACTCATCTAGACCCTCGGTGGTAATGTTTTACAAAATCCCGGTCGTGTCGTCCCGTACGTCTCGGAGCGGACATTATATACGTCTATAACGTTACGTATCCTAACCTAAGGCTACCTAACATCTCGAATGTAGTATTTCACAACATTCCTGGCGGGTCGGCCCGCACTTCTCGGTGGGAACATTATATACTTCTATAACGTAATATAACCTAACCCAACCGATCTAGCCCCTCGCTGGTAATGTTTTACAGAATCCCGGACGTGTCGTCCGTACGTCTCTGTGCGGACATTATATGCGTTTATAACGCTATATATCCTAACCTAAGGCAACTTAACATCTCGGATGTAATATTTCCCAACATTCCTGGCGGGTCGACCCCATCTTCTCGGTGGGCACATTATATACGTCTATATCGTAATGTAACCTAACCTAACCCATCTAGACCCTCGCTGGTAATGTTTTACAAAATCCCGGTCGTGTCGTCCCGTACGTCTCGGTTCGGACATTATATACGTCTATAATGTTATATATCCTAACCTAAGGGAACCTAACATCGCGGATGTAGTATTTCACAACATTCCCGGCTGGTCGGCCCCATCTTCTCGGTGGGCATATTATATACGTCTATATCGTAATGTAACCTAACCTAACCCATCTAGACCCTCGCTGGTAATATTTTACAAAATCCCGGTCGTGTCGGCCCGTACGTCTCGGTGCGGACATTATATGCGTTTATAACGTTATATATCCTAACCTAAGGCAACCTAACATCTCGGATGTAGTATTTTCCAACATTCCTGGCGCGTCGGCCCCAACTTCTCGGTGGGCACATTATCTACATCTATATCGTAATATAACCTAACCTAACCCATCTAGACCCTCGCTGGTAATGTTTTACAGAATCCCGGTCGTGTCGTCCCGTACGTCTCGGTGCGGAGAATATATACGTCTATAACGTTATGTATCCTAACCTAAGGCAACTTAACATCTGGGATGTAGTATTTTCCAACATTCCTGGCGAGTCGGCCCCAACTTCTCGGTGGGCACATTATATACGTCTATATCGTAATATAACCTAACCTAACCCATCTAGACCCTCGCTGGTAATGTTTTACAGAATCCCGGTCGTGCCGGCCCGTACTTCTCGGTGGGGACATTATATACGTCTATAACGTTATATATCCTAACCTAAGGCAACTTAACATCTCGGATGTAGTATTTTCCAACATTCCTGGCGGGTGGGCCCCATGTTCTCGGTGGGCACATAATATACGTCTATATCGTAGTATAACCTAACCTAACTCATCTAGACCCTCGGTGGTAATGTTTTACAAAATCCCGGTCGTGTCGTCCCGTACGTCTCGGAGCGGACATTATATACGTCTATAACGTTACGTATCCTAACCTAAGGCAACTTAACATCTGGGATGTAGTATTTTCCAAAATTCCTGGCGAGTCGGCCCCAACTTCTCGGTGGGCAGATTATATACGTCTATATCGTAATATAACCTAACCTAACCCATCTAAACCCTCGCTGGTAATGTTTTACAAAATCCCGGTCGTGTCGGCCAGTACTTCTCGGTGGGGACATTATATACGTCTATATCGTAATATAACCTAACCTAACCCATCTAGACCCTCGCTGGTAATGTTTTACAAAATCCCGGTCGTGTCGGCCCGTGCTTCTCGGTGGGCACATTATATACATCTATATCGTAATATAACCTAACCTAACCCATCTAGACCTTCGCTGGTAATGTTTTACAAAATCCCGGTCGTGCCGGCCCGTACTTCTCGGTGGGGACATTATATACGTCTATAACGTTATATATTCTAACCTAAGGCAACTTAACATCTCGGATGTAGTATTTTCCAACATTCCTGGCGGGTCGGCCCCATCTTCTCGGTGGGCACATTATATACGTCTATATCGTAATATAACCTAACCTAACCCATCTAGACCCTCGCTGGTAATTTTTTTACAAAATCCCGGTCGTGTCGTCCCGTACGTCTCGGTGCGGAGATTATATACGTCTATAACGTTATATATCCTAACCTAAGGCAACTTAACATCTCTGATGTAGTATTTCCCAACATTCCTGGCAGGTCGGCCCCATCTTCTCGGTGGGCACATTATATACGTCTATATCGTAATATAACCAAACCTAACCCATATAGACCCTCGCTGGTAATGTTTTACAAAATCCCGGTCGTGTCGGCCCGTGCTTCTCGGTGCGGACATTATATACGTCTATAACGTTATATATCCTAACCTAAGGGAACCTATAATCGCGGATGTATTATTTCACAACATTGCTGGCTGGTCGGCGCCAATTCTCGGTGGGAACATTATATACGTCTATATCGTAATATAACCTAACCTAACCCATCTAGACCCTCGCTGGTAATGTTTCACAAAATCACGGTCGTGTCGGCCCGTACTTCTCGGTGGGGACGTCATATACGTCTATAACGTTATATACCCTAACCTAAGGCTACCTAACATCTCGAATGTAGTATTTCACAACATTCCTGGCGGGTCGGCCCGCACTTCTCGGTGGGAACATTATATACTTCTATAACGTAATATAACCTAACCCAACCGATCTAGCCCCTCGCTGGTAATGTTTTACAGAATCCCGGACGTGTCGCCCGTATCGTCTCAGTGCGGACATTATATGCGTTTATAACGCTATATATCCTAACCTAAGGCAACTTAACATCTCGGATGTAATATTTCCCAACATTCCTGGCGGGTCGGCCCCATCTTCTCGGTGGGCACATTATATACGTCTATATCGTAATATAACCTAACCTAACCCATCTAGACCCTCGCTGGTAATGTTTTACAAAATCCCGGTCGTGTCGTCCCGTACGTCTCGGTTCGGACATTATATACGTCTATAATGTTATATATCCTAACCTAAGGGAACCTAACATCGCGGATGTAGTATTTCACAACATTCCCGGCTGGTCGGCCCCATCTTCTCGGTGGGCACATTATATACGTCTATATCGTAATATAACCTAACCTAACCCATCTAGACCCTCGCTGGTAATGTTTTACAAAATCCGGGGCGTGTCGGCCCGTACTTCTCGGTGCGGACATTATATAAGTCTATAACGTTATATACCCTAACCTAAGGGAACCTAACATCTTGGATGTAGTATTTTCCAACATTCCTGGCGGGTCGGCTCCTACTTCTCGGTGGGCATATTACATACGTCTATATCGTAATGTAACCTAACCTAACCCATCTAGACCCTCGCTGGTAATGTTTTACAAAATCCCGGTCGTGTCGTCCCGTACGTCTCGGTGCGGAGATTATATACGTCTATAACGTTATATATCCTAACCTAAGGCAACTTAACATCTCTGATGTAGTATTTCCCAACATTCCTGGCAGGTCGGCCCCATCTTCTCGGTGGGCACATTATATACGTCTATATCGTAATATAACCAAACCTAACCCATATAGACCCTCGCTGGTAATGTTTTACAAAATCCCGGTCGTGTCGGCCCGTGCTTCTCGGTGCGGACATTATATACGTCTATAACGTTATATATCCTAACCTAAGGGAACCTATAATCGCGGATGTATTATTTCACAACATTGCTGGCTGGTCGGCGCCAATTCTCGGTGGGAACATTATATACGTCTATATCGTAATATAACCTAACCTAACCCATCTAGACCCTCGCTGGTAATGTTTCACAAAATCACGGTCGTGTCGGCCCGTACTTCTCGGTGGGGACGTCATATACGTCTATAACGTTATATACCCTAACCTAAGGCTACCTAACATCTCGAATGTAGTATTTCACAACATTCCTGGCGGGTCGGCCCGCACTTCTCGGTGGGAACATTATATACTTCTATAACGTAATATAACCTAACCCAACCGATCTAGCCCCTCGCTGGTAATGTTTTACAGAATCCCGGACGTGTCGCCCGTATCGTCTCAGTGCGGACATTATATGCGTTTATAACGCTATATATCCTAACCTAAGGCAACTTAACATCTCGGATGTAATATTTCCCAACATTCCTGGCGGGTCGGCCCCATCTTCTCGGTGGGCACATTATATACGTCTATATCGTAATATAACCTAACCTAACCCATCTAGACCCTCGCTGGTAATGTTTTACAAAATCCCGGTCGTGTCGTCCCGTACGTCTCGGTTCGGACATTATATACGTCTATAATGTTATATATCCTAACCTAAGGGAACCTAACATCGCGGATGTAGTATTTCACAACATTCCCGGCTGGTCGGCCCCATCTTCTCGGTGGGCACATTATATACGTCTATATCGTAATATAACCTAACCTAACCCATCTAGACCCTCGCTGGTAATGTTTTACAAAATCCGGGGCGTGTCGGCCCGTACTTCTCGGTGCGGACATTATATAAGTCTATAACGTTATATACCCTAACCTAAGGGAACCTAACATCTTGGATGTAGTATTTTCCAACATTCCTGGCGGGTCGGCTCCTACTTCTCGGTGGGCATATTACATACGTCTATATCGTAATGTAACCTAACCTAACCCATCTAGACCCTCGCTGGTAATGTTTTACAAAATCCCGGTCGTGTCGTCCCGTACGTCTCGGTGCGGAGATTATATACGTCTATAACGTTATATATCCTAACCTAAGGCAACTTAACATCTCGGATGTAGTATTTCCCAACATTCCTGGCAGGTCGGCCCCATCTTCTCGGTGGGCACATTATATACGTCTATATCGTAATGTAACCTAACCTAACCCATCTAGACCCTCGCTGGTAATGTTTTACAAAATCCCGGTCGTGTCGGCCCGTACGTCTCGGTGCGGACATTATATGCGTTTATAACGTTATATATCCTAACCTAAGGCAACTTAACATCTGGGATGTAGTATTTTCCAAAATTCCTGGCGAGTCGGCCCCAACTTCTCGGTGGGCAGATTATATACGTCTATATCGTAATATAACCTAACCTAACCCATCTAAACCCTCGCTGGTAATGTTTTACAAAATCCCGGTCGTGTCGGCCAGTACTTCTCGGTGGGGACATTATATACGTCTATATCGTAATATAACCTAACCTAACCCATCTAGACCCTCGCTGGTAATGTTTTACAAAATCCCGGTCGTGTCGGCCCGTGCTTCTCGGTGGGCACATTATATACATCTATATCGTAATATAACCTAACCTAACCCATCTAGACCTTCGCTGGTAATGTTTTACAAAATCCCGGTCGTGCCGGCCCGTACTTCTCGGTGGGGACATTATATACGTCTATAACGTTATATATTCTAACCTAAGGCAACTTAACATCTCGGATGTAGTATTTTCCAACATTCCTGGCGGGTCGGCCCCATCTTCTCGGTGGGCACATTATATACGTCTATATCGTAATATAACCTAACCTAACCCATCTAGACCCTCGCTGGTAATTTTTTTACAAAATCCCGGTCGTGTCGTCCCGTACGTGTCGGTGCGGAGATTATATACGTCTATAACGTTATATATCCTAACCTAAGGCAACTTAACATCTCTGATGTAGTATTTCCCAACATTCCTGGCAGGTCGGCCCCATCTTCTCGGTGGGCACATTATATACGTCTATATCGTAATATAACCAAACCTAACCCATATAGACCCTCGCTGGTAATGTTTTACAAAATCCCGGTCGTGTCGGCCCGTGCTTCTCGGTGGGGACATTATATACGTCTATAACGTTATATATCCTAACCTAAGGGAACCTATAATCGCGGATGTATTATTTCACAACATTGCTGGCTGGTCGGCGCCAATTCTCGGTGGGAACATTATATACGTCTATATCGTAATATAACCTAACCTAACCCATCTAGACCCTCGCTGGTAATGTTTCACAAAATCACGGTCGTGTCGGCCCGTACTTCTCGGTGGGGACGTCATATACGTCTATAACGTTATATACCCTAACCTAAGGCTACCTAACATCTCGAATGTAGTATTTCACAACATTCCTGGCGGGTCGGCCCGCACTTCTCGGTGGGAACATTATATACTTCTATAACGTAATATAACCTAACCCAACCGATCTAGCCCCTCGCTGGTAATGTTTTACAGAATCCCGGACGTGTCGCCCGTACGTCTCAGTGCGGACATTATATGCGTTTATAACGCTATATATCCTAACCTAAGGCAACTTAACATCTCGGATGTAATATTTCCCAACATTCCTGGCGGGTCGGCCCCATCTTCTCGGTGGGCACATTATATACGTCTATATCGTAATATAACCTAACCTAACCCATCTAGACCCTCGCTGGTAATGTTTTACAAAATCCCGGTCGTGTCGTCCCGTACGTCTCGGTTCGGACATTATCTACGTCTATAATGTTATATATCCTAACCTAAGGGAACCTAACATCGCGGATGTAGTATTTCACAACATTCCCGGCTGGTCGGCCCCATCTTCTCGGTGGGCACATTATATACGTCTATATCGTAATATAACCTAACCTAAACCATCTAGACCCTCGCTGGTAATGTTTTACAAAATCCGGGGCGTGTCGGCCCGTACTTCTCGGTGCGGACATTATATAAGTCTATAACGTTATATACCCTAACCTAAGGGAACCTAACATCTTGGATGTAGTATTTTCCAACATTCCTGGCGGGTCGGCTCCTACTTCTCGGTGGGCATATTATATACGTCTATATCGTAATGTAACCTAACCTAACCCATCTAGACCCTCGCTGGTAATGTTTTACAAAATCCCGGTCGTGTCGTCCCGTACGTCTCGGTGCGGAGATTATATACGTCTATAACGTTATATATCCTAACCTAAGGCAACTTAACATCTCGGATGTAGTATTTCCCAACATTCCTGGCAGGTCGGCCCCATCTTCTCGGTGGGCACATTATATACGTCTATATCGTAATATAACCAAACCTAACAAATCTAGACCCTCGCTGGTAATGTTTTACAAAATCCCGGTCGTGTCGGCCCGTGCTTCTCGGTGGGGACATTATATACGTCTATAACGTTATATATCCTAACCTAAGGGAACCTATAATCGCGGATGTATTATTTCACAACATTCCTGGCTGGTCGGCGCCAATTCTCGGTGGGAACATTATATACGTCTATATCGTAATATAACCTAACCTAACCCATCTAGACCCTCGCTGGTAATGTTTCACAAAATCACGGTCGTGTCGGCCCGTACTTCTCGGTGGGGACATCATATACGTCTATAACGTTATATACCCTAACCTAAGGCTACCTAACATCTCGAATGTAGTATTTCACAACATTCCTGGCGGGTCGGCCCGCACTTCTCGGTGGGAACATTATATACTTCTATAACGTAATATAACCTAACGCAACCGATCTAGCCCCTCGCTGGTAATGTTTTACAGAATCCCGGACGTGTCGCCCGTACGTCTCAGTGCGGACATTATATGCGTTTATAACGCTATATATCCTTACCTAAGGCAACTTAACATCTCGGATGTAATATTTCCCAACATTCCTGGCGGGTCAGCCCCATCTTCTCGGTGGGCACATTATATACGTCTATATCGTAATATAACCTAACCTAACCCATCTAGACCCTCGCTGGTAATGTTTTACAAAATCCCGGTCGTGTCGTCCCGTACGTCTCGGTGCGGAGATTATATACGTCTATAACGTTATATATCCTAACCTAAGGCAACTTAACATCTCGGATGTAGTATTTCCCAACATTCCTGGCAGGTCGGCCCCATCTTCTCGGTGGGCACATTATATACGTCTATATCGTAATATAACCAAACCTAACCCATCTAGACCCTCGCTGGTAATGTTTTACAAAATCCCGGTCGTGTCGGCCCGTGCTTCTCGGTGGGGACATTATATACGTCTATAACGTTATATATCCTATCCTAAGGGAACCTATAATCGCGAATGTATTATTTCACAACATTCCTGGCTGGTCGGCGCCAATTCTCGGTGGGAACATTATATACGTCTATGTCGTAATATAACCTAACCTAACCCATCTAGACCCTCGCTGGTAATGTTTCACAAAATCACGGTCTTGTCGGCCCGTACTTCTCGGTGGGGACATCATATACGTCTATAACGTTATATACCCTAACCTAAGGCTACCTAACATCTCGAATGTAGTATTTCACAACATTCCTGGCGGGTCGGCCCGCACTTCTCGGTGGGAACATTATATACTTCTATAACGTAATATAACCTAACCCAACCGATCTAGCCCCTCGCTGGTAATGTTTTACAGAATCCCGGACGTGTCGCCCGTACGTCTCAGTGCGGACATTATATGCGTTTATAACGCTATATATCCTAACCTAAGGCAACTTAACATCTCGGATGTAATATTTCCCAACATTCCTGGCGGGTCGGCCCCATCTTCTCGGTGGGCACATTATATACGTCTATATCGTAATATAACCTAACCTAACCCATCTAGACCCTCGCTGGTAATGTTTTACAAAATCCCGGTCGTGTCGTCCCGTACGTCTCGGTTCGGACATTATATACGTCTATAATGTTATATATCTTAACCTAAGGGAACCTAACATCGCGGATGTAGTATTTCACAACATTCCCGGCTGGTCGGCCCCATCTTCTCGGTGGGCACATTATATACGTCTATATCGTAATATAACCTAACCTAACCCATCTAGACCCTCGCTGGTAATGTTTTACAAAATCCCGGTCGTGTCGGCCAGTACTTCTCGGTGGGAACATTATATACGTCTATATCGTAATATAACCTAACCTAACCCATCTAGAACCTCGCTGGTAATGTTTTACAAAATCCCGGTCGTGTCGGCCCGTGCTTCTCGGTGGGGACATTATATACGTCTATAACCTTATATATCCTAACCTAAGGGAACCTAACATCGCGGATGTATTCTTTCACAACATTCCTGGCGTGTCGGCCCCATCTTCTCGGTGGGCACATTATATACGTCTATATCGTAATATAACCTAACCTAACCCATCTAGACCCTCGCTGGTAATGTTTTACAAAATCCCGGGCGTGCCGGCCCGTACTTCTCGGTGCGGACATTATATACGTCTATAACGTTATATACCCTAACCTAAGGGAACCTAACTTCTTGGATGTAGTATTTTCCAACATTCCTGGCGGGTCGGCCCCATCTTTTCGGTGGGCACATTATAAACGTCTATATCGTAATATAACCTAACCTAAGCCATCTAGACCCTCGCTGGTAATGTTTTACAAAATCCCGGTCGTGTCGTCCCGTACGTCTCGGTTCGGACATTATATACGTCTATAATGTTATATATCCTAACCTAAGGGAACCTAACATCGCGGATGTAGTATTTCACAACATTCCCGGCTGGTCGGCCCCATCTTCTCGGTGGGCACATTATATACGTCTATATCGTAATATAACCTAACCTAACCCATCTAGACCCTCGCTGGTAATGTTTTACAAAATCCGGGGCGTGTCGGCCCGTACTTCTCGGTGCGGACATTATATAAGTCTATAACGTTATATACCCTAACCTAAGGGAACCTAACATCTTGGATGTAGTATTTTCCAACATTCCTGGCGGGTCGGCTCCTACTTCTCGGTGGGCATATTATATACGTCTATATCGTAATGTAACCTAACCTAACCCATCTAGACCCTCGCTGGTAATGTTTTACAAAATCCCGGTCCTGTCGGCCCGTATGTCTCGGTGCGGACATTATATGCGTTTATAACGTTATATATCCTAACCTAAGGCAACCTAACATCTCGGATGTAGTATTTTCCAACATTCCTGGCGCGTCGGCCCCAACTTCTCGGTGGGCACATTATATACATCTATATCGTAATATAACCTAACCTAACCCATCTAGACCCTCGCTGGTAATGTTTTACAAAATCCCGGTCGTGTCGGCCAGTACTTCTCGGTGGGGACATTATATACGTCTATATCGTAATATAACCTAACCTAACCCATCTAGACCCTCGCTGGTAATGTTTGACAAAATCCCGGTCGTGTCGGCCCGTGCTTCTCGGTGGGCACGTTATATACGTCTATATCGTAATATAACCTAACCTAACCCGTCTAGACCCTCGCTAGTAATGTTTTACAAAATCCGGGGCGTGTCGGCCCGTACTTCTCGGTGCGGACATTATATAAGTCTATAACGTTACATACCCTAACCTAAGGGAACCTAACATCTTGGATGTAGTATTTTCCAACATTCCTGGCGGGTCGGCTCCTACTTCTCGGTGGGCATATTATATACGTCTATATCGTAATGTAACCTAACCTAACCCATCTAGACCCTCGCTGGTAATGTTTTACAAAATCCCGGTCGTGTCGGCCCGTACGTCTCGGTGCGGACATTATATGCGTTTATAACGTTATATATCCTAACCTAAGGCAACCTAACATCTCGAATGTAGTATTTTCCAACATTCCTGGCGCGTCGGCCCCAACTTCTCGGTGGGCATATTATATACATCTATATCGTAATATAACCTAACCTAACCCATCTAGACCCTCGCTGGTAATGTTTTACAAAATCCCGGTCCCGTCGGCCAGTACTTCTCCGTGGGGACATTATATACGTCTATATCGTAATATAACCTAACCTAACCCATCTAGACCCTCGCTGGTAATGTTTTACAAAATCCCGGTCGTGTCGGCCCGTGCTTCTCGGTGGGCACATTATATACGTCTATATCGTAATATAACCTAACCTAACCCATCTAGACCCTCGCTGGTAATGTTTTACAAAATCCCGGTCGTGTCGGCCAGTACTTCTCGGTGGGAACATTATATACGTCTATATCGTAATATAACCTAACCTAACCCATCTAGACCCTCGCTGGTAATGTTTTACAAAATCCCGGTCGTGTCGGCCCGTGCTTCTCGGTGGGGACATTATATACGTCTATAACCTTATATATCCTAACCTAAGGGAACCTAACATCGCGGATGTATTCTTTCACAACATTCCTGGCGTGTCGGCCCCATCTTCTCGGTGGGCACATTATATACGTCTATATCGTAATATAACCTAACCTAACCCATCTAGACCCTCGCTGGTAATGTTTTACAAAATCCCGGGCGTGCCGGCCCGTACTTCTCGGTGCGGACATTATATACGTCTATAATGTTATATATCCTAACCTAAGGGAACCTAACATCGCGGATGTAGTATTTCACAACATTCCCGGCTGGTCGGCCCCATCTTCTCGGTGGGCACATTATATACGTCTATATCGTAATATAACCTAACCTAACCCATCTAGACCCTCGCTGGTAATGTTTTACAAAATCCCGGTCGTGTCGGCCCGTGCTTCTCGGTGGGCACATTATATACATCTATATCGTAATATAACCTAACCTAACCCATCTAGACCTTCGCTGGTAATGTTTTACAAAATCCCGGTCGTGCCGGCCCGTACTTCTCGGTGGGGACATTATATACGTCTATAACGTTATATATTCTAACCTAAGGCAACTTAACATCTCGGATGTAGTATTTTCCAACATTCCTGGCGGGTCGGCCCCATCTTCTCGGTGGGCACATTATATACGTCTATATCGTAATATAACCTAACCTAACCCATCTAGACCCTCGCTGGTAATTTTTTTACAAAATCCCGGTCGTGTCGTCCCGTACGTCTCGGTGCGGAGATTATATACGTCTATAACGTTATATATCCTAACCTAAGGCAACTTAACATCTCTGATGTAGTATTTCCCAACATTCCTGGCAGGTCGGCCCCATCTTCTCGGTGGGCACATTATATACGTCTATATCGTAATATAACCAAACCTAACCCATATAGACCCTCGCTGGTAATGTTTTACAAAATCCCGGTCGTGTCGGCCCGTGCTTCTCGGTGGGGACATTATATACGTCTATAACGTTATATATCCTAACCTAAGGGAACCTATAATCGCGGATGTATTATTTCACAACATTGCTGGCTGGTCGGCGCCAATTCTCGGTGGGAACATTATATACGTCTATATCGTAATATAACCTAACCTAACCCATCTAGACCCTCGCTGGTAATGTTTCACAAAATCACGGTCGTGTCGGCCCGTACTTCTCGGTGGGGACGTCATATACGTCTATAACGTTATATACCCTAACCTAAGGCTACCTAACATCTCGAATGTAGTATTTCACAACATTCCTGGCGGGTCGGCCCGCACTTCTCGGTGGGAACATTATATACTTCTATAACGTAATATAACCTAACCCAACCGATCTAGCCCCTCGCTGGTAATGTTTTACAGAATCCCGGACGTGTCGCCCGTACGTCTCAGTGCGGACATTATATGCGTTTATAACGCTATATATCCTAACCTAAGGCAACTTAACATCTCGGATGTAATATTTCCCAACATTCCTGGCGGGTCGGCCCCATCTTCTCGGTGGGCACATTATATACGTCTATATCGTAATATAACCTAACCTAACCCATCTAGACCCTCGCTGGTAATGTTTTACAAAATCCCGGTCGTGTCGTCCCGTACGTCTCGGTTCGGACATTATATACGTCTATAATGTTATATATCCTAACCTAAGGGAACCTAACATCGCGGATGTAGTATTTCACAACATTCCCGGCTGGTCGGCCCCATCTTCTCGGTGGGCACATTATATACGTCTATATCGTAATATAACCTAACCTAAACCATCTAGACCCTCGCTGGTAATGTTTTACAAAATCCGGGGCGTGTCGGCCCGTACTTCTCGGTGCGGACATTATATAAGTCTATAACGTTATATACCCTAACCTAAGGGAACCTAACATCTTGGATGTAGTATTTTCCAACATTCCTGGCGGGTCGGCTCCTACTTCTCGGTGGGCATATTATATACGTCTATATCGTAATGTAACCTAACCTAACCCATCTAGACCCTCGCTGGTAATGTTTTACAAAATCCCGGTCGTGTCGTCCCGTACGTCTCGGTGCGGAGATTATATACGTCTATAACGTTATATATCCTAACCTAAGGCAACTTAACATCTCGGATGTAGTATTTCCCAACATTCCTGGCAGGTCGGCCCCATCTTCTCGGTGGGCACATTATATACGTCTATATCGTAATATAACCAAACCTAACCCATCTAGACCCTCGCTGGTAATGTTTTACAAAATCCCGGTCGTGTCGGCCCGTGCTTCTCGGTGGGGACATTATATACGTCTATAACGTTATATATCCTATCCTAAGGGAACCTATAATCGCGAATGTATTATTTCACAACATTCCTGGCTGGTCGGCGCCAATTCTCGGTGGGAACATTATATACGTCTATGTCGTAATATAACCTAACCTAACCCATCTAGACCCTCGCTGGTAATGTTTCACAAAATCACGGTCTTGTCGGCCCGTACTTCTCGGTGGGGACATCATATACGTCTATAACGTTATATACCCTAACCTAAGGCTACCTAACATCTCGAATGTAGTATTTCACAACATTCCTGGCGGGTCGGCCCGCACTTCTCGGTGGGAACATTATATACTTCTATAACGTAATATAACCTAACCCAACCGATCTAGCCCCTCGCTGGTAATGTTTTACAGAATCCCGGACGTGTCGCCCGTACGTCTCAGTGCGGACATTATATGCGTTTATAACGCTATATATCCTAACCTAAGGCAACTTAACATCTCGGATGTAATATTTCCCAACATTCCTGGCGGGTCGGCCCCATCTTCTCGGTGGGCACATTATATACGTCTATATCGTAATATAACCTAACCTAACCCATCTAGACCCTCGCTGGTAATGTTTTACAAAATCCCGGTCGTGTCGTCCCGTACGTCTCGGTTCGGACATTATATACGTCTATAATGTTATATATCTTAACCTAAGGGAACCTAACATCGCGGATGTAGTATTTCACAACATTCCCGGCTGGTCGGCCCCATCTTCTCGGTGGGCACATTATATACGTCTATATCGTAATATAACCTAACCTAACCCATCTAGACCCTCGCTGGTAATGTTTTACAAAATCCCGGTCGTGTCGGCCAGTACTTCTCGGTGGGAACATTATATACGTCTATATCGTAATATAACCTAACCTAACCCATCTAGACCCTCGCTGGTAATGTTTTACAAAATCGCGGTCGTGTCGGCCCGTGCTTCTCGGTGGGGACATTATATACGTCTATAACCTTATATATCCTAACCTAAGGGAACCTAACATCGCGGATGTATTCTTTCACAACATTCCTGGCGTGTCGGCCCCATCTTCTCGGTGGGCACATTATATACGTCTATATCGTAATATAACCTAACCTAACCCATCTAGACCCTCGCTGGTAATGTTTTACAAAATCCCGGGCGTGCCGGCCCGTACTTCTCGGTGCGGACATTATATAAGTCTATAACGTTATATACCCTAACCTCAGGGAACCTAACTTCTTGGATGTAGTATTTTCCAACATTCCTGGCGGGTCGGCCCCATCTTTTCGGTGGGCACATTATAAACGTCTATATCGTAATATAACCTAACCTAAGCCATCTAGACCCTCGCTGGTAATGTTTTACAAAATCCCGGTCGTGTCGTCCCGTACGTCTCGGTTCGGACATTATATACGTCTATAATGTTATATATCCTAACCTAAGGGAACCTAACATCGCGGATGTAGTATTTCACAACATTCCCGGCTGGTCGGCCCCATCTTCTCGGTGGGCACATTATATACGTCTATATCGTAATATAACCTAACCTAACCCATCTAGACCCTCGCTGGTAATGTTTTACAAAATCCGGGGCGTGTCGGCCCGTACTTCTCGGTGCGGACATTATATAAGTCTATAACGTTATATACCCTAACCTAAGGGAACCTAACATCTTGGATGTAGTATTTTCCAACATTCCTGGCGGGTCGGCTCCTACTTCTCGGTGGGCATATTATATACGTCTATATCGTAATGTAACCTAACCTAACCCATCTAGACCCTCGCTGGTAATGTTTTACAAAATCCCGGTCCTGTCGGCCCGTATGTCTCGGTGCGGACATTATATGCGTTTATAACGTTATATATCCTAACCTAAGGCAACCTAACATCTCGGATGTAGTATTTTCCAACATTCCTGGCGCGTCGGCCCCAACTTCTCGGTGGGCACATTATATACATCTATATCGTAATATAACCTAACCTAACCCATCTAGACCCTCGCTGGTAATGTTTTACAAAATCCCGGTCGTGTCGGCCAGTACTTCTTGGTGGGGACATTATATACGTCTATATCGTAATATAACCTAACCTAACCCATCTAGACCCTCGCTGGTAATGTTTGACAAAATCCCGGTCGTGTCGGCCCGTGCTTCTCGGTGGGCACGTTATATACGTCTATATCGTAATATAACTTAACCCAACCCGTCTAGACCCTCGCTAGTAATGTTTTACAAAATCCGGGGCGTGTCGGCCCGTACTTCTCGGTGCGGACATTATATAAGTCTATAACGTTACATACCCTAACCTAAGGGAACCTAACATCTTGGATGTAGTATTTTCCAACATTCCTGGCGGGTCGGCTCCTACTTCTCGGTGGGCATATTATATACGTCTATATCGTAATGTAACCTAACCTAACCCATCTAGACCCTCGCTGGTAATGTTTTACAAAATCCCGGTCCCGTCGGCCAGTACTTCTCCGTGGGGACATTATATACGTCTATATCGTAATATAACCTAACCTAACCCATCTAGACCCTCGCTGGTAATGTTTTACAAAATCCCGGTCGTGTCGGCCCGTGCTTCTCGGTGGGCACATTATATACGTCTATATCGTAATATAACCTAACCTAACCCATCTAGACCCTCGCTGGTAATGTTTTACAAAATCCCGGTCGTGTCGGCCAGTACTTCTCGGTGGGAACATTATATACGTCTATATCGTAATATAACCTAACCTAACCCATCTAGACCCTCGCTGGTAATGTTTTACAAAATCCCGGTCGTGTCGGCCCGTGCTTCTCGGTGGGGACATTATATACGTCTATAACCTTATATATCCTAACCTAAGGGAACCTAACATCGCGGATGTATTCTTTCACAACATTCCTGGCGTGTCGGCCCCATCTTCTCGGTGGGCACATTATATACGTCTATATCGTAATATAACCTAACCTAACCCATCTAGACCCTCGCTGGTAATGTTTTACAAAATCCCGGGCGTGCCGGCCCGTACTTCTCGGTGCGGACATTATATACGTCTATAATGTTATATATCCTAACCTAAGGGAACCTAACATCGCGGATGTAGTATTTCACAACATTCCCGGCTGGTCGGCCCCATCTTCTCGGTGGGCACATTATATACGTCTATATCGTAATATAACCTAACCTAACCCATCTAGACCCTCGCTGGTAATGTTTTACAAAATCCCGGTCGTGTCGGCCCGTGCTTCTCGGTGGGCACATTATATACATCTATATCGTAATATAACCTAACCTAACCCATCTAGACCTTCGCTGGTAATGTTTTACAAAATCCCGGTCGTGCCGGCCCGTACTTCTCGGTGGGGACATTATATACGTCTATAACGTTATATATTCTAACCTAAGGCAACTTAACATCTCGGATGTAGTATTTTCCAACATTCCTGGCGGGTCGGCCCCATCTTCTCGGTGGGCACATTATATACGTCTATATCGTAATATAACCTAACCTAACCCATCTAGACCCTCGCTGGTAATTTTTTTACAAAATCCCGGTCGTGTCGTCCCGTACGTCTCGGTGCGGAGATTATATACGTCTATAACGTTATATATCCTAACCTAAGGCAACTTAACATCTCTGATGTAGTATTTCCCAACATTCCTGGCAGGTCGGCCCCATCTTCTCGGTGGGCACATTATATACGTCTATATCGTAATATAACCAAACCTAACCCATATAGACCCTCGCTGGTAATGTTTTACAAAATCCCGGTCGTGTCGGCCCGTGCTTCTCGGTGGGGACATTATATACGTCTATAACGTTATATATCCTAACCTAAGGGAACCTATAATCGCGGATGTATTATTTCACAACATTGCTGGCTGGTCGGCGCCAATTCTCGGTGGGAACATTATATACGTCTATATCGTAATATAACCTAACCTAACCCATCTAGACCCTCGCTGGTAATGTTTCACAAAATCACGGTCGTGTCGGCCCGTACTTCTCGGTGGGGACGTCATATACGTCTATAACGTTATATACCCTAACCTAAGGCTACCTAACATCTCGAATGTAGTATTTCACAACATTCCTGGCGGGTCGGCCCGCACTTCTCGGTGGGAACATTATATACTTCTATAACGTAATATAACCTAACCCAACCGATCTAGCCCCTCGCTGGTAATGTTTTACAGAATCCCGGACGTGTCGCCCGTACGTCTCAGTGCGGACATTATATGCGTTTATAACGCTATATATCCTAACCTAAGGCAACTTAACATCTCGGATGTAATATTTCCCAACATTCCTGGCGGGTCGGCCCCATCTTCTCGGTGGGCACATTATATACGTCTATATCGTAATATAACCTAACCTAACCCATCTAGACCCTCGCTGGTAATGTTTTACAAAATCCCGGTCGTGTCGTCCCGTACGTCTCGGTTCGGACATTATATACGTCTATAATGTTATATATCCTAACCTAAGGGAACCTAACATCGCGGATGTAGTATTTCACAACATTCCCGGCTGGTCGGCCCCATCTTCTCGGTGGGCACATTATATACGTCTATATCGTAATATAACCTAACCTAAACCATCTAGACCCTCGCTGGTAATGTTTTACAAAATCCGGGGCGTGTCGGCCCGTACTTCTCGGTGCGGACATTATATAAGTCTATAACGTTATATACCCTAACCTAAGGGAACCTAACATCTTGGATGTAGTATTTTCCAACATTCCTGGCGGGTCGGCTCCTACTTCTCGGTGGGCATATTATATACGTCTATATCGTAATGTAACCTAACCTAACCCATCTAGACCCTCGCTGGTAATGTTTTACAAAATCCCGGTCGTGTCGTCCCGTACGTCTCGGTGCGGAGATTATATACGTCTATAACGTTATATATCCTAACCTAAGGCAACTTAACATCTCGGATGTAGTATTTCCCAACATTCCTGGCAGGTCGGCCCCATCTTCTCGGTGGGCACATTATATACGTCTATATCGTAATATAACCAAACCTAACCCATCTAGACCCTCGCTGGTAATGTTTTACAAAATCCCGGTCGTGTCGGCCCGTGCTTCTCGGTGGGGACATTATATACGTCTATAACGTTATATATCCTATCCTAAGGGAACCTATAATCGCGAATGTATTATTTCACAACATTCCTGGCTGGTCGGCGCCAATTCTCGGTGGGAACATTATATACGTCTATGTCGTAATATAACCTAACCTAACCCATCTAGACCCTCGCTGGTAATGTTTCACAAAATCACGGTCTTGTCGGCCCGTACTTCTCGGTGGGGACATCATATACGTCTATAACGTTATATACCCTAACCTAAGGCTACCTAACATCTCGAATGTAGTATTTCACAACATTCCTGGCGGGTCGGCCCGCACTTCTCGGTGGGAACATTATATACTTCTATAACGTAATATAACCTAACCCAACCGATCTAGCCCCTCGCTGGTAATGTTTTACAGAATCCCGGACGTGTCGCCCGTACGTCTCAGTGCGGACATTATATGCGTTTATAACGCTATATATCCTAACCTAAGGCAACTTAACATCTCGGATGTAATATTTCCCAACATTCCTGGCGGGTCGGCCCCATCTTCTCGGTGGGCACATTATATACGTCTATATCGTAATATAACCTAACCTAACCCATCTAGACCCTCGCTGGTAATGTTTTACAAAATCCCGGTCGTGTCGTCCCGTACGTCTCGGTTCGGACATTATATACGTCTATAATGTTATATATCTTAACCTAAGGGAACCTAACATCGCGGATGTAGTATTTCACAACATTCCCGGCTGGTCGGCCCCATCTTCTCGGTGGGCACATTATATACGTCTATATCGTAATATAACCTAACCTAACCCATCTAGACCCTCGCTGGTAATGTTTTACAAAATCCCGGTCGTGTCGGCCAGTACTTCTCGGTGGGAACATTATATACGTCTATATCGTAATATAACCTAACCTAACCCATCTAGACCCTCGCTGGTAATGTTTTACAAAATCGCGGTCGTGTCGGCCCGTGCTTCTCGGTGGGGACATTATATACGTCTATAACCTTATATATCCTAACCTAAGGGAACCTAACATCGCGGATGTATTCTTTCACAACATTCCTGGCGTGTCGGCCCCAT
Organism: Xylocopa violacea; assembly: GCA_963969225.1. NCBI lineage: Eukaryota > Metazoa > Arthropoda > Insecta > Hymenoptera > Apidae > Xylocopa > Xylocopa violacea. The sequence goes on from CAXAJV010000732.1 coordinate 774,296, forward strand.
CTTCTCGGTGGGCACATTATATACGTCTATATCGTAATATAACCTAACCTAACCCATCTAGACCCTCGCTGGTAATGTTTTACAAAATCCCGGGCGTGCCGGCCCGTACTTCTCGGTGCGGACATTATATAAGTCTATAACGTTATATACCCTAACCTCAGGGAACCTAACTTCTTGGATGTAGTATTTTCCAACATTCCTGGCGGGTCGGCCCCATCTTTTCGGTGGGCACATTATAAACGTCTATATCGTAATATAACCTAACCTAAGCCATCTAGACCCTCGCTGGTAATGTTTTACAAAATCCCGGTCGTGTCGTCCCGTACGTCTCGGTTCGGACATTATATACGTCTATAATGTTATATATCCTAACCTAAGGGAACCTAACATCGCGGATGTAGTATTTCACAACATTCCCGGCTGGTCGGCCCCATCTTCTCGGTGGGCACATTATATACGTCTATATCGTAATATAACCTAACCTAACCCATCTAGACCCTCGCTGGTAATGTTTTACAAAATCCGGGGCGTGTCGGCCCGTACTTCTCGGTGCGGACATTATATAAGTCTATAACGTTATATACCCTAACCTAAGGGAACCTAACATCTTGGATGTAGTATTTTCCAACATTCCTGGCGGGTCGGCTCCTACTTCTCGGTGGGCATATTATATACGTCTATATCGTAATGTAACCTAACCTAACCCATCTAGACCCTCGCTGGTAATGTTTTACAAAATCCCGGTCCTGTCGGCCCGTATGTCTCGGTGCGGACATTATATGCGTTTATAACGTTATATATCCTAACCTAAGGCAACCTAACATCTCGGATGTAGTATTTTCCAACATTCCTGGCGCGTCGGCCCCAACTTCTCGGTGGGCACATTATATACATCTATATCGTAATATAACCTAACCTAACCCATCTAGACCCTCGCTGGTAATGTTTTACAAAATCCCGGTCGTGTCGGCCAGTACTTCTTGGTGGGGACATTATATACGTCTATATCGTAATATAACCTAACCTAACCCATCTAGACCCTCGCTGGTAATGTTTGACAAAATCCCGGTCGTGTCGGCCCGTGCTTCTCGGTGGGCACGTTATATACGTCTATATCGTAATATAACTTAACCCAACCCGTCTAGACCCTCGCTAGTAATGTTTTACAAAATCCGGGGCGTGTCGGCCCGTACTTCTCGGTGCGGACATTATATAAGTCTATAACGTTACATACCCTAACCTAAGGGAACCTAACATCTTGGATGTAGTATTTTCCAACATTCCTGGCGGGTCGGCTCCTACTTCTCGGTGGGCATATTATATACGTCTATATCGTAATGTAACCTAACCTAACCCATCTAGACCCTCGCTGGTAATGTTTTACAAAATCCCGGTCGTGTCGGCCCGTACGTCTCGGTGCGGACATTATATGCGTTTATAACGTTATATAACCTAACCTAACCCATCTAGACCCTCGCTGGTAATGTTTGACAAAATCCCGGTCGTGTCGGCCCGTGCTTCTCGGTGGGCACGTTATATACGTCTATATCGTAATATAACCTAACCTCACCCGTCTAGACCCTCGCTGGTAATGTTTTACAAAATCCGGGGCGTGTCGGCCCGTACTTCTCGGTGCGGACATTATATAAGTCTATATCGTAATATAACCTAACCTAACCCATCTAGACCCTCGCTGGTAATGTTTTACAAAATCCCGGTCGTGTCGGCCCGTGCTTCTCGGTGGGCACATTATATACGTCTATATCGTAATATAACCTAACCTAACCCATCTAGACCCTCGCTGGTAATGTTTTACAAAATCCCGGTCGTGTCGGCCCATGCTTCTCGGTGGGCACATTATATACGTCTATATCGTAATATAACCTAACCTAACCCATCTAGACCCTCGCTGGTAACGTTTTACATAATCCCGGTCGTGTCGGCCCGTACTTCTCGGTGGGGACATTATATACGTCTATAACGTTATATATTCTAACCTAAGGCAACTTAACATCTCGGATGTAGTATTTTCCAACATTCCTGGCGGGTCGACCCCATCTTCTCGGTGGGCACATTATATACGTCTATATCGTAATATAACCTAACCTAACCCATCTAGACCCTCGCTGGTAATGTTTTACAAAATCCCGGTCGCGTCGGCCCGTGCTTCTCGGTGGGCACATTATATACATCTATATCGTAATATAACCTAACCAACCTATCTAGACCCTCGCTGGTAATGTTTTACATAATCCCGGTCGTCTCGGCCCGTACTTCTCGGTGGGGACATTATATACGTCTATAACGTTATATATCCTAACCTAAGGGAACCTATAATCGCGAATGTATTATTTCACAACATTCCTGGCTGGTCGGCGCCAATTCTCGGTGGGAACATTATATACGTCTATATCGTAATATAACCTAACCTAACCCATCTAGACCCTCGCTGGTAATGTTTCACAAAATCACGGCCTTGTCGGCCCGTACTTCTCGGTGGGGACATCATATACGTCTATAACGTTATATACCCTAACCTAAGGCTACCTAACATCTCGAATGTAGTATTTCACAACATTCCTGGCGGGTCGGCCCGCACTTCTCGGTGGGAACATTATATACTTCTATAACGTAATATAACCTAACCCAACCGATCTAGCCCCTCGCTGGTAATGTTTTACAGAATCCCGGACGTGTCGCCCGTACGTCTCAGTGCGGACATTATATGCGTTTATAACGCTATATATCCTAACCTAAGGCAACTTAACATCTCGGATGTAATATTTCCCAACATTCCTGGCGGGTCGGCCCCATCTTCTCGGTGGGCACATTATATACGTCTATATCGTAATATAACCTAACCTAACCCATCTAGACCCTCGCTGGTAATGTTTTACAAAATCCCGGTCGTGTCGTCCCGTACGTCTCGGTTCGGACATTATATACGTCTATAATGTTATATATCCTAACCTAAGGGAACCTAACATCGCGGATGTAGTATTTCACAACATTCCCGGCTGGTCGGCCCCATCTTCTCGGTGGGCACATTATATACGTCTATATCGTAATATAACCTAACCTAACCCATCTAGACCCTCGCTGGTAATGTTTTACAAAATCCCGGTCGTGTCGGCCCGTGCTTCTCGGTGGGGACATTATATACGTCTATAACCTTATATATCCTAACCTAAGGGAACCTAACATCGCGGATGTATTCTTTCACAACATTCCTGGCTGGTCGGCGCCAATTCTCGGTGGGAACATTATATACGTCCATAACGTAATATAACCTAACCCAACCGATCTAGCCCCTGGCTGGTAATGTTTTACAGAATCCCGGACGTGTCGCCCGTACGTCTCGGTGCGGACATTATATGCGTCTATAACGCTATATATCCTAACCTAAGGCAACTTAACATCTCGGATGTAGTATTTTCCAACATTCCAGGCGGGTCGGCCCCATCTTCTCGGTGGGCACATTATATACGTCTATATCGTAATATAACCTAACCTAACCCATCTAGACCCTCGCTGGTAATGTTTTACAAAATCCCGGTCCTGTCGGCCAGTACTTCTCGGTGGGGACATTATATACGTCTATATCGTAATATAACCTATCCTAACCCATCTAGACCCTCGCTGGTAATGTTTGACAAAATCCCGGTCGTGTCGGCCCGTGCTTCTCGGTGGGCACGTTATATACGTCTATATCGTAATATAACCTAACCTCACCCGTCTAGACCCTCGCTGGTAATGTTTTACAAAATCCGGGGCGTGTCGGCCCGTACTTCTCGGTGCGGACATTATATAAGTCTATAACGTTACATACCCTAACCTAAGGGAACCTAACATCTTGGATGTAGTATTTTCCAACATTCCTGGCGGGTCGGCTCCTACTTCTCGGTGGGCATATTATATACGTCTTTATCGTAATGTAACCTAACCTAACCCATCTAGACCCTCGCTGGTAATGTTTTACAAAATCCCGGTCGTGTCGGCCCGTACGTCTCGGTGCGGACATTATATGCGTTTATAACGTTATATATCCTAACCTAAGGCAACCTACCATCTCGAATGTAGTATTTTCCAACATTCCTGGCGCGTCGGCCCCAACTTCTCGGTGGGCTTATTATATACGTCTATATCGTAATATAACCTAACCTAACCCATCTAGACCCTCGCTGGTAATGTTTTACAAAATCCCGCTCGTGTCGTCCCGTACGTCTCGGTGCGGACATTATATACGTCTATAACGATACGTATCCTAACCTAAGGCAACTTAACATCTGCGATGTAGTATTTTCCAAAATTCCTGGCGACTCGGCCCCAACTTCTCGGTGGGCAGATTATATACGTCTATATCGTAATATAACCTAACCTAACCCATCTAGACCCTCGCTGGTAATGTTTTACAAAATCCCGGTCGTGTCGGCCCGTGCTTCTCGGTGGGCACATTATATACGTCTATATCGTAATATAACCTAACCTAACCCATCTAGACCCTCGCTGGTAATGTTTTACAAAATCCGGGGCGTGTCGGCCCGTACTTCTCGGTGCGGACATTATATAAGTCTATAACGTTATATACCCTAACCTAAGGGAACCTAACATCTTGGATGTAGTATTTTCCAACATTCCTGGCGGGTCGGCTCCTACTTCTCGGTGGGCATATTAAATACGTCTATATCGTAATGTAACCTAACCTAACCCATCTAGACCCTCGCTGGTAATGTTTTACAAAATCCCGGTCGTGTCGGCCCGTACGTCTCGGTGCGGACATTACATGCGTTTTTAACGTTATATATCCTAACCTAAGGCAACCTAACATCTCGAATGTAGTATTTTCCAACATTCCTGGCGCGTCGGCCCCAACTTCTCGTTGGGCACATTATATACATCTATATCGTAATATAACCTAACCTAACCCATCTAGACCCTCGCTGGTAATGTTTTACAAAATCCCGGTCGTGTCGGCCAGTACTTCTCGGTGGGGACATTATATACGTCTATATCGTAATATAACCTAACCTAACCCATCTAGACCCTCGCTGGTAATGTTTTACAAAATCCCGGTCGTGTCGGCCCGTGCTTCTCGGTGGGCACATAATATACGTCTATATCGTAATATAACCTAACCTAACCCATCTAGACCCTCGCTGGTAATGTTTTACAAAATCCCGCTCGTGTCGTCCCGTACGTCTCGGTGTGGACATTATATACGTCTATAACGATACGTATCCTAACCTAAGGCAACTTAACATCTGCGATGTAGTATTTTCCAAAATTCCTGGCGACTCGGCCCCAACTTCTCGGTGGGCAGATTATATACGTCTATATCGTAATATAACCTAACCTAACCCATCTAGACCCTCGCTGGTAATGTTTTACAAAATCCCGGTCGTGTCGGCCCGTGCTTCTCGGTGGGCACATTATATACGTCTATATCGTAATATAACCTAACCTAACCCATCTAGACCCTCGCTGGTAATGTTTTACAAAATCCGGGGCGTGTCGGCCCGTGCTTCTCGGTGGGCACATTATATACATCTATATCGTAATATAACCTAACCTAACCCATCTAGACCCTCGCTGGTAATGTTTTACATAATCCCGGTCGTCTCGGCCCGTACTTCTCGGTGGGGACATTATATACGCCTATAACGTTATATATCCTAACCTAAGGCAACTTAACATCTCGGATGTAGTATTTTCCAACATTCCTGGCGGGTCGGCCCCATCTTCTCGGTGGGCACATTATATACGTCTATATCGTAATATAACCTAACCTAACCCATCTAGACCCTCGCTGGTAATGTTTTACAAAATCCCGGTACGTGTCGGCCCGTACTTCTCGGTGCGGACATTATATAAGTCTATAACGTTATATACCCTAACCTAAGGGAACCTAACATCTTGGATGTAGTATTTTCCAACATTCCTGGCGGGTCGGCTCCTACTTCTCGGTGGGCATATTATATACGTCTATATCGTAATGTAACCTAACCTAACCCATCTAGACCCTCGCTGGTAATGTTTTACAAAATCCCGGTCGCGTCAGCCAGTACTTCTCGGTGGGGACATTATATACGTCTATATCGTAATATAACCTAACCTAACCCATCTAGACCCTCGCTGGTAATGTTTTACAAAATCCGGGTCGTGCCGGCCCGTGCTTCTCGGTGGGCACATTATATACATCTATATCGTAATATAACCTAACCTAACCCATCTAGACCCTCGCTGGTAATGTTTTACAGAATCCCGGTCGTGTCGGCCCGTACTTCTCGGTGGGGACATTATATACGTCTATAACGTTATATATCCTAACCTAAGGCAACTTAACATCTCGGATGTAGTATTTTCCAACATTCCTGGCGGGTCGGCCCCATGTTCTCGGTGGGCACATAATATACGTCTATATCGTGATATAACCTAACCTAACCCATCTAGACCCTCGCTGGTAATGTTTTACAAAATCCCGGTCGTGTCGTCCCGTACGTCTCGGAGCGGACATTATATACGTCTATAACGTTACGTATCCTAACCTAAGGCAACTTAACATCTGGGATGTAGTATTTTCCAAAATTCCTGGCGAGTCGGCCCCAACTTCTCGGTGGGCAGATTATATACGTCTATATCGTAATATAACCTAACCTAACCCATCTAGACCCTCGCTGGTAATGTTTTACAAAATCCCGGTCGTGTCGGCCAGTACTTCTCGGTGGGGACATTATATACGTCTATATCGTAATATAACCTAACCTAACCCATCTAGACCCTCGCTGGTAATGTTTTACAAAATCCCGGTCGCGTCGGCCCGTGCTTCTCGGTGGGCACATTATATACATCTATATCGTAATATAACCTAACCAACCTATCTAGACCCTCGCTGGTAATGTTTTACATAATCCCGGTCGTCTCGGCCCGTACTTCTCGGTGGGGACATTATATACGTCTATAACGTTATATATCCTAACCTAAGGGAACCTAACATCGCGGATGTAGTATTTCACAACATTCCCGGCTGGTCGGCCCCATCTTCTCGGTGGGCACATTATATACGTCTATATCGTAATATAACCTAACCTAACCCATCTAGACCCTCGCTGGTAATGTTTTACAAAATCCGGGGCGTGTCGGCCCGTACTTCTCGGTGCGGACATTATATAAGTCTATAACGTTATATACCCTAACCTAAGGCAACCTAACATCTCGGATGTAGTATTTTCCAACATTCCTGGCGCGTCGGCCCCAATTTCTCGGTGGGCAGATTATATACGTCTATATCGTAATATAACCTAACCTAACCCATCTAGACCCTCGCTGGTAATGTTTTACAAAATCCCGGTCGTGTCGGCCCGTGCTTCTCGGTGGGCACATTATATACATCTATATCGTAATATAACCTAACCTAACCCATCTAGACCCTCGCTGGTAATGTTTTACAGAATCCCGGTCGTGTCGGCCCGTACTTCTCGGTGGGGACATTATATACGTCTATAACGTTATATATCCTAACCTAAGGCAACTTAACATCTCGGATGTAGTATTTTCCAACATTCCTGGCGGGTCGGCCCCATGTTCTCGGTGGGCATATAATATACGTCTATATCGTGATATAACCTAACCTAACCCATCTAGACCCTCGCTGGTAATGTTTTACAAAATCCCGGTCGTGTCGTCCCGTACGTCTCGGAGCGGACATTATATACGTCTATAACGTTACGTATCCTAACCTAAGGCAACTTAACATCTGGGATGTAGTATTTTCCAAAATTCCTGTCGAGTCGGCCCCAACTTCTCGGTGGGCAGATTATATACGTCTATATCGTAATATAACCTAACCTAACCCATCTAGACCCTCGCTGGTAATGTTTTACAAAATCCGGGGCGTGTCGGCCCGTACTTCTCGGTGTGGACATTATATAAGTCTATAACGTTATATACCCTAACCTAAGGGAACCTAACATCTTGGATGTAGTATTTTCCAACATTCCTGGCGGGTCGGCTCCTACTTCTCGGTGGGCATATTATATACGTCTATATCGTAATGTAACCTAACCTAACCCATCTAGACCCTCGCTGGTAATGTTTTACAAAATCCCGGTCGTGTCGGCCCGTACGTCTCGGTGCGGACATTATATGCGTTTTTAACGTTATATATCCTAACCTAAGGGAACCTAACATCTTGGATGTAGTATTTTTCAACATTCCTGGCGGGTCGGCTCCTACTTCTCGGTGGGCATATTATATACGTCTATATCGTAATGTAACCTAACCTAACCCATCTAGACCCTCGCTGGTAATGTTTTACAAAATCCCGGTCGCGTCAGCCAGTACTTCTCGGTGGGGACATTATATACGTCTATATCGTAATATAACCTAACCTAACCCATCTAGACCCTCGCTGGTAATGTTTTACAAAATCCGGGTCGTGCCGGCCCGTGCTTCTCGGTGGGCACATTATATACATCTATATCGTAATATAACCTAACCTAACCCATCCAGACCCTCGCTGGTAATGTTTTACAGAATCCCGGTCGTGTCGGCCCGTACTTCTCGGTGGGGACATTATATACGTCTATAACGTTATATATCCTAACCTAAGGCAACTTAACATCTCGGATGTAGTATTTTCCAACATTCCTGGCGGGTCGGCCCCATGTTCTCGGTGGGCACATAATATACGTCTATATCGTGATATAACCTAACCTAACCCATCTAGACCCTCGCTGGTAATGTTTTACAAAATCCCGGTCGTGTCGTCCCGTACGTCTCGGAGCGGACATTATATACGTCTATAACGTTACGTATCCTAACCTAAGGCAACTTAACATCTGGGATGTAGTATTTTCCAAAATTCCTGGCGAGTCGGCCCCAACTTCTCGGTGGGCAGATTATATACGTCTATATCGTAATATAACCTAACCTAACCCATCTAGACCCTCGCTGGTAATGTTTTACAAAATCCGGGGCGTGTCGGCCCGTACTTCTCGGTGTGGACATTATATAAGTCTATAACGTTATATACCCTAACCTAAGGGAACCTAACATCTTGGATGTAGTATTTTCCAACATTCCTGGCGGGTCGGCTCCTACTTCTCGGTGGGCATATTATATACGTCTATATCGTAATGTAACCTAACCTAACCCATCTAGACCCTCGCTGGTAATGTTTTACAAAATCCCGGTCGTGTCGGCCCGTACGTCTCGGTGCGGACATTATATGCGTTTTTAACGTTATATATCCTAACCTAAGGGAACCTAACATCTTGGATGTAGTATTTTCCAACATTCCTGGCGGGTCGGCTCCTACTTCTCGGTGGGCATATTATATACGTCTATATCGTAATGTAACCTAACCTAACCCATCTAGACCCTCGCTGGTAATGTTTTACAAAATCCCGGTCGCGTCAGCCAGTACTTCTCGGTGGGGACATTATATACGTCTATATCGTAATATAACCTAACCTAACCCATCTAGACCCTCGCTGGTAATGTTTTACAAAATCCGGGTCGTGCCGGCCCGTGCTTCTCGGTGGGCACATTATATACATCTATATCGTAATATAACCTAACCTAACCCATCTAGATCCTCGCTGGTAATGTTTTACAGAATCCCGGTCGTGTCGGCCCGTACTTCTCGGTGGGGACATTATATACGTCTATAACGTTATATATTCTAACCTAAGGCAACTTAACATCTCGGATGTAGTATTTTCCAACATTCCTGGCGGGTCGGCCCCATGTTCTCGGTGGGCACATAATATACGTCTATATCGTGATATAACCTAACCTAACCCATCTAGACCCTCGCTGGTAATGTTTTACAAAATCCCGGTCGTGTCGTCCCGTACGTCTCGGAGCGGACATTATATACGTCTATAACGTTACGTATCCTAACCTAAGGCAACTTAACATCTGGGATGTAGTATTTTCCAAAATTCCTGGCGAGTCGGCCCCAACTTCTCGGTGGGCAGATTATATACGTCTATATCGTAATATAACCTAACCTAACCCATCTAGACCCTCGCTGGTAATGTTTTACAAAATCCCGGTCGTGTCGGCCAGTACTTCTCGGTGGGGACATTATATACGTCTATATCGTAATATAACCTAACCTAACCCATCTAGACCCTCGCTGGTAATGTTTTACAAAATCCCGGTCGCGTCGGCCCGTGCTTCTCGGTGGGCACATTATATACATCTATATCGTAATATAACCTAACCAACCTATCTAGACCCTCGCTGGTAATGTTTTACATAATCCCGGTCGTCTCGGCCCGTACTTCTCGGTGGGGACATTATATACGTCTATAACGTTATATATCCTAACCTAAGGGAACCTAACATCGCGGATGTAGTATTTCACAACATTCCCGGCTGGTCGGCCCCATCTTCTCGGTGGGCACATTATATACGTCTATATCGTAATATAACCTAACCTAACCCATCTAGACCCTCGCTGGTAATGTTTTACAAAATCCGGGGCGTGTCGGCCCGTACTTCTCGGTGCGGACATTATATAAGTCTATAACGTTATATACCCTAACCTAAGGCAACCTAACATCTCGGATGTAGTATTTTCCAACATTCCTGGCGCGTCGGCCCCAATTTCTCGGTGGGCAGATTATATACGTCTATATCGTAATATAACCTAACCTAACCCATCTAGACCCTCGCTGGTAATGTTTTACAAAATCCCGGTCGTGTCGGCCCGTACGTCTCGGTGCGGAGATTATATACGTCTATAACGTTATGTATCCTAACCTAAGGCAACTTAACATCTGGGATGTAGTATTTTCCAACATTCCTGGCGAGTCGGCCCCAACTTCTCGGTGGGCACATTATATACGTCTATATCGTAATATAACCTAACCTAACCCATCTAGACCCTCGCTGGTAATGTTTTACAGAATCCCGGTCGTGTCGGCCCGTACTTCTCGGTGGGGACATTATATACGTCTATAACGTTATATATCCTAACCTAAGGCAACTTAACATCTCGGATGTAGTATTTTCCAACATTCCTGGCGGGTCGGCCCCATGTTCTCGGTGGGCACATAATATACGTCTATATCGTGATATAACCTAACCTAACCCATCTAGACCCTCGCTGGTAATGTTTTACAAAATCCCGGTCGTGTCGTCCCGTACGTCTCGGAGCGGACATTATATACGTCTATAACGTTACGTATCCTAACCTAAGGCAACTTAACATCTGGGATGTAGTATTTTCCAAAATTCCTGGCGAGTCGGCCCCAACTTCTCGGTGGGCAGATTATATACGTCTATATCGTAATATAACCTAACCTAACCCATCTAGACCCTCGCTGGTAATGTTTTACAAAATCCCGGTCGTGTCGGCCAGTACTTCTCGGTGGGGACATTATATACGTCTATATCGTAATATAACCTAACCTAACCCATCTAGACCCTCGCTGGTAATGTTTTACAAAATCCCGGTCGTGTCGGCCCGTGCTTCTCGGTGGGCACATTATATACATCTATATCGTAATATAACCTAACCTAACCTATCTAGACCCTCGCTGGTAATGTTTTACGTAATCCCGGTCGTCTCGGCCCGTACTTCTCGGTGGGGACATTATATACGTCTATAACGTTATATATCCTAACCTAAGGCAACTTAACATCTCGGATGTAGTATTTTCCAACATTCCTGGCGGGTCGGCCCCATCTTCTCGGTGGGCACATTATATACGTCTATATCGTAATATAACCTAACCTAACCCATCTAGACCCTCGCTGGTAATGTTTTACAAAATCCCGGTCGTGTCGGCCCGTGCTTCTCGGTGGGCACATTATATACATCTATATCGTAATATAACCTAACCTAACCTATCTAGACCCTCGCTGGTAATGTTTTACGTAATCCCGGTCGTCTCGGCCCGTACTTCTCGGTGGGGACATTATATACGTCTATAACGTTATATATCCTAACCTAAGGCAACTTAACATCTCGGATGTAGTATTTTCCAACATTCCTGGCGGGTCGGCCCCATCTTCTCGGTGGGCACATTATATACGTCTATATCGTAATATAACCTAACCTAACCCATCTAGACCCTCGCTGGTAATGTTTTACAAAATCCCGGGCGTGTCGGCCCGTACTTCTCGGTGCGGACATTATATAAGTCTATTACGTTATATACCCTAACCTAAGGGAACCTAACGTCTTGGATGTAGTATTTTCCAACATTCCTGGCGGGTCGGCTCCTACTTCTCGGTGGGCATATTATATACGTCTATATCGTAATGTAACCTAACCTAACCCATCTAGACCCTCGCTGGTAATGTTTTACAAAATCCCGGTCGCGTCAGCCAGTACTTCTCGGTGGGGACATTATATACGTCTATATCGTAATATAACCTAACCTAACCCATCTAGACCCTCGCTGGTAATGTTTTACAAAATCCCGGTCGTGTCGGCCCGTGCTTCTCGGTGGGCACATTATATACATCTATATCGTAATATAGCCTAACCTAACCCATCTAGACCCTCGCTGGTAATGTTTTACAAAATCCCGGGCGTGTCGGCCCGTACTTCTCGGTGCGGACATTATATAAGTCTATTACGTTATATACCCTAACCTAAGGGAACCTAACGTCTTGGATGTAGTATTTTCCAACATTCCTGGCGGGTCGGCTCCTACTTCTCGGTGGGCATATTATATACGTCTATATCGTAATGTAACCTAACCTAACCCATCTAGACCCTCGCTGGTAATGTTTTACAAAATCCCGGTCGCGTCAGCCAGTACTTCTCGGTGGGGACATTATATACGTCTATATCGTAATATAACCTAACCTAACCCATCTAGACCCTCGCTGGTAATGTTTTACAAAATCCCGGTCGTGTCGGCCCGTGCTTCTCGGTGGGCACATTATATACATCTATATCGTAATATAACCTAACCTAACCCATCTAGACCCTCGCTGGTAATGTTTTACAGAATCCCGGTCGTGTCGGCCCGTACTTCTCGGTGGGGACATTATATACGTCTATAACGTTATATATCCTAACCTAAGGCAACTTAACATCTCGGATGTAGTATTTTCCAACATTCCTGGCGGGTCGGCCCGTGCTTCTCGGTGGGCACATTATATACATCTATATCGTAATATAACCTAACCTAACCCATCTAGACCCTCGCTGGTAATGTTTTACAAAATCCCGGGCGTGTCGGCCCGTACTTCTCGGTGCGGACATTATATAAGTCTATAACGTTATATACCCTAACCTAAGGGAACCTAACGTCTTGGATGTAGTATTTTCCAACATTCCTGGCGGGTCGGCCCCATCTTCTCGGTGGGCACATTATATACGTCTATATCGTAATATAACCTAACCTAACCCATCTAGACCCTCGCTGGTAATGTTTTACAAAATCCCGGTACGTGTCGTCCCGTACGTCTCGGTTCGGACATTATATACGTCTATAATGTTATATATCCTAACCTAAGGGAACCTAACATCGCGGATGTAGTATTTCACAACATTCCCGGCTGGTCGGCCCCATCTTCTCGGTGGGCACATTATATACGTCTATATCGTAATATAACCTAACCTAACCCATCTAGACCCTCGCTGGTAATGTTTTACAAAATCCGGGGCATGTCGGCCCGTACTTCTCGGTGCGGACATTATATAAGTCTATAACGTTATATACCCTAACCTAAGGCAACCTAACATCTCGGATGTAGTATTTTCCAACATTCCTGGCGCGTCGGCCCCAATTTCTCGGTGGGCAGATTATATACGTCTATATCGTAATATAACCTAACCTAACCCATCTAGACCCTCGCTGGTAATGTTTTACAGAATCCCGGTCGTGTCGGCCCGTGCTTCTCGGTGGGCACATAATGTACGTCTATATCGTAATATAACCTAACCTAACCCATCTAGACCGTCGCTGGTAATGTTTTACAAAATCCCGCTCGTGTCGTCCCGTACGTCTCGGTGCGGACATTATATACGTCTATAACGATACGTATCCTAACCTAAGGCAACTTAACATCTGGGATGTAGTATTTTCCAAAATTCCTGGCGAGTCGGCCCCAACTTCTCGGTGGGCAGATTATATACGTCTATATCGTAATATAACCTAACCTAACCCATCTAGACCCGCGCTGGTAATGTTTTACAAAATCCCGGTCGTGTCGGCCCGTACTTCTCGGTGGGGACATTATATACGTCTATAACGTTATATATCCCAACCTAAGGCAACTTAACATCTCGGATGTAGTATTTTCCAACATTCCTGGCGGGTCGGCCCCATCTGCTCGGTGGGCACATTATATACGTCTATATCGTAATATAACCTAACCTAACCCATGTAGACCCTCGCTGGTAATGTTTTACAGAATCCCGGTCGTGTCGTCCCGTACGTCTCGGTGCGTACATTATATACGTCTATAACGTTATATATCCCAACCTAAGGCAACTTAACATCTCGGATGTAGTATTTTCCAACATTCCTGGCGGGTCGGCCCCTACTTCTCGGTGGGCACATTATATACGTCTATATCGTAATATAACCTAACCTAACCCATCTAGACCCTCGGTGGTAATGTTTTACAAAATCCCGGTCGTGTCGGACCGTGCTTCTCGGTGGGGACATTATATACGTCTATAATGTTATATATCCTAACATGAGGGAACCTAACATCGCGGATGTAGTATTTCACAACATTCCTGGCTGGTCGGCGCCAATTCTCGGTGGGAACATTATATACGTCTATATGGTAATATAACCTAACCTAACCCATCTGGACCCTGGCTGGTAATGTTTCACAAAATCCCGGTCGCGTCGGCCCGTACTTCCCGGTGGGGACATCATATACGTCTATAATGTTATATACCCTAACCTAAGGCTACCTAACATCTCGAATGTAGTTTTTCACAACATTCCTGGCGGGTCGGCCCCACTTCTCGGTGGGAACATTATGTACGTCTATAACGTAATATAACCTAACATAACCGATCTAGACCCTCGCTGGTAATGTTTTACAGAATCCCGGTCGTGTCGTCCCGTACGTCTCGGTGCGGACATTATATGGGTTTATAACGTTATATATCCTAACCTAAGGCAACTTAACATCTGGGATGTAGTATTTTCCAACATTCCTGGCGGGTCGGCCCCAACTTCTCGGTGGGCACATTATATACATGTATATCGTAATATAACCTAACTTAACCCATCTAGACTCTCGCTGGTAATGTTTTACAGAATCCCGGTCGTGTCGTCCCGTACGTCTCGGTGCGGACATTATATACGTCTATAACGTTATGTATCCTAACCTAAGGCAAATTAACATTTGGGATGTAGTATTTTCCAACATTCCTGGCGGGTCGGCCCCTACTTCTCGGTGGGCACATTATATACGTCTATATCATAATATAACCTAACCTAACCCATCTAGAACCGTGCTGGTAATATTTTACAAAATCCCGGTTTTGTCGGCCCGTACTTCTCGGTGCGGACATTATATGCGTTTATAACGTTATATATCCTAACCTAAGGCAACTTAACATCTGGGATGTAGCATTTTCCAACATTCCTGGCGGGTCGGCCCCAACTACTCGGTGGGCACATTATATACATATATATCGTAATATAACCTAACCTAACCCATCCAGACTCTCGCTGGTAGTGTTTTACAGATTCCCGGTCGTGTCGTCCCGTACGTCTCGGTGCGGACATTATATACGTCTATAACGATACGTATCCTAACCTAAGGCAACTTAACATCTGGGATGTAGTATTTTCCAAAATTCCTGGCGAGTCGGCCCCAACTTCTCGGTGGGCAGATTATATACGTCTATATCATAATATAACCTAACCTAACCCATCTAGACCCTTGCTGGTAATGTTTCAAAAAATCCCGGTCGTGTTGGCCCGTACGTCTCGGTGCGGACATTATATGCGTTTATAACGTTATATATCCTAACCTAAGGCAACTTAACATCTCGGATGTAGTATTTTCCAACATTCCTGGCGGGTCGGCCCCAACTTTTCGGTGGGCACATTATATACATCTATATCGTAATATAACCTAACCTAACCCATGTAGACCCTCGCTGGTAATGTTTTACAGAATCCCGGTCGTGTCGTCCCGTACGTCTCGTTGCGGACATTATATGCGTTTATAACGTTATATATCCTAACCTAAGGCAACTTAACATCTGGGATGTAGTATTTTCCAACATTCCTGGCGGGTCGGCCCCAACTACTCGGTGGGCACATTATATACATATATATCGTAATATAACCTAACCTAACCCATCTAGACTCTCGCTGGTAGTGTTTTACAGATTCCCGGTCGTGTCGTCCCGTACGTCTCGGTGCGGACATTATATACGTCTATAACGATACGTATCCTAACCTAAGGCAACTTAACATCTGGGATGTAGTATTTTCCAAAATTCCTGGCGAGTCGGCCCCAACTTCTCGGTGGGCAGATTATATACGTCTATATCATAATATAACCTAACCTAACCCATCTAGACCCTTGCTGGTAATATTTTACAAAATCCCGGTCGTGTCGGCCCGTACTTCTCGGTGGGGACATTATATACGTCTATAACGTTATATATCCCAACCTAAGGCAACTTAACATCTCGGATGTAGTATTTTCCAACATTCCTGGCGGGTCGGCCCCATCTGCTCGGTGGGCACATTATATACGTCTATATCGTAATATAACCTAACCTAACCCATGTAGACCCTCGCTGGTAATGTTTTACAGAATCCCGGTCGTGTCGTCCCGTACGTCTCGGTGCGTACATTATATACGTCTATAACGTTATATATCCCAACCTAAGGCAACTTAACATCTCGGATGTAGTATTTTCCAACATTCCTGGCTGGTCGGCCCCTACTTCTCGGTGGGCACATTATATACGTCTATATCGTAATATAACCTAACCTAACCCATCTAGACCCTCGGTGGTAATGTTTTACAAAATCCCGGTCGTGTCGGACCGTGCTTCTGGGTGGGGACATTATATACGTCTATAATGTTATATATCCTAACATGAGGGAACCTAACATCGCGGATGTAGTATTTCACAACATTCCTGGCTGGTCGGCGCCAATTCTCGGTGGGAACATTATATACGTCTATATGGTAATATAACCTAACCTAACCCATCTGGACCCTCGCTGGTAATGTTTCACAAAATCCCGGTCGCGTCGGCCCGTACTTCCCGGTGGGGACATCATATACGTCTATAATGTTATATACTCTAACCTAAGGCAACTTAACATCTGGGATGTAGTATTTTCCAACATTCATGGCGGGTCGGCCCCAACTTTTCGGTGGGCACATTATATACATCTATATCGTAATATAACCTAACCTAACCCATGTAGACCCTCGCTGGTAATGTTTTACAGAATCCCGGTCGTGTCGTCCCGTACGTCTCGGTGCGGACATTATATGCGTTTATAACGTTATATATCCTAACCTAAGGCAACTTAACATCTGGGATGTAGTATTTTCCAACATTCCTGGCGGGTCGGCCCCAACTACTCGGTGGGCACATTATATACATATATATCGTAATATAACCTAACCTAACCCATCTAGACTCTCGCTGGTAGTGTTTTACAGATTCCCGGTCGTGTCGTCCCGTACGTCTCGGTGCGGACGTTATATACGTCTATAACGTTATGTATCCTAACCTAAGGCAACTTAACATCTGGGATGTATTATTTTCCAACATTCCTGGCGGGTCGGCCCCTACTTCTCGGTGGGAACATTATATACGTCTATAGCGTAATATAACCTAACCTAACCCATCCAGACGCTCGCTGGTAATGTTTCACAAAATCCCGGTCGTGTCGGCCCGTACGTCTCGGTGCGGACATTATATGCGTTTATAACGTTATATATCCTAACCTAAGGCAACTTAACATCTCGGATGTAGTATTTTCCAACATGCCTGGCGGGTCGGCCCCAACTTCTCGGTGGGCACATTATATACATCTATATCGTAATATAACCTAACCTAACCCATGTAGACCCTCGCTGGTAATGTTTTACAGAATCCCGGTCGTGTCGTCCCGTGCTTCTGGGTGGGCACATTATATACATCTATATCGTAATATAACCTAACCTAACCGATCTAGACCCTCGCTGGTAATGTTTTACAGAATCCCGGTCGTGCCGGCCCGTACTTCCCGGTGGGGACATCATATACGTCTATAATGCTATATACCCTAACCTAAGGCTACCTAACATCTCGAATGTAGTTTTTCACAACATTCCTGGCGGGTCGGCCCCACTTCTCGGTGGGAACATTATGTACGTCTATAACGTAATATAACCTAACCTAACCGATCTAGCCCCTCGCTGGTAATGTTTTACAGAATCCCGGTCGTGTCGTCCCGTACGTCTCGGTGCGGACATTATATGGATTTATAACGTTATATATCCTAACCTAAGGCAACTTAACATCTGGGATGTAGTATTTTCCAACATTCCTGGCGGGTCGGCCCCTACTTCTCGGTGGGAACATTTTATACGTCTATAGCGTAATATAACCTAACCTAACCCATCCAGACGCTCGCTGGTAATGTTTTACAAAATCCCGGTCGTGTCGGACCGTGCTTCTCGGTGGGGACATTATATACGTCTATAATGTTATATATCCTAACATAAGGGAACCTAACATCGCTGATGTAGTATTTCACAACATTCCTGGCTGGTCGGCGCCAATTCTCGGTGGGAACATTATATACGTCTATATGGTAATATAACCTAACCTAACCCATCTGGACCCTCGCTGGTAATGTTTTACAAAATCCCGGTCGTGTCGGCCCGTACTTCCCGGTGGGGACATCATATACGTCTATAATGTTATATACCCTAACCTAAGGCTACCTAACATCTCGAATGTAGTTTTTCACAACATTCCTGGCGGGTCGGCCCCACTTCTCGGTGGGAACATTATGTACGTCTATAACGTAATATAACCTAACATAACCGATCTAGCCCCTCGCTGGTAATGCTTTACAGAATCCCGGTCGTGTCGTCCCGTACGTCTCGGTGCGGCATTATATGGGTTTATAACGTTATATATCCTAACCTAAGGCAACTTAACATCTGGGATGTAGTATTTTCCAACATTCCTGGCGGGTCGGCCCCAACTTCTCGGTGGGCACATTATATACATATATATCGTAATATAACCTAACCTAACCCATCTAGACCCTCGCTGGTAATGTTTTACAAAATCCCGGTCGTGTCGGCCCGTGCTTCTCGGTGGGCACATTATATACATCTATATCGTCATATAACCTAACCTAACCTATCTAGACCCTCGCTGGTAATGTTTTACGTAATCCCGGTCGTCTCGGCCCGTACTTCTCGGTGGGGACATTATATACGTCTATAACGTTATATATCCTAACCTAAGGCAACTTAACATCTCGGATGTAGTATTTTCCAACATTCCTGGCGGGTCGGCCCGTGCTTCTCGGTGGGCACATTATATACATCTATATCGTAATATAACCTAACCTAACCCATCTAGACCCTCGCTGGTAATGTTTTACAAAATCCCGGGCGTGTCGGCCCGTACTTCTCGGTGCGGACATTATATAAGTCTATAACGTTATATACCCTAACCTAAGGGAACCTAACGTCTTGGATGTAGTATTTTCCAACATTCCTGGCGGGTCGGCCCCATCTTCTCGGTGGGCACATTATATACGTCTATATCGTAATATAACCTAACCTAACCCATCTAGACCCTCGCTGGTAATGTTTTACAAAATCCCGGTACGTGTCGTCCCGTACGTCTCGGTTCGGACATTATATACGTCTATAATGTTATATATCCTAACCTAAGGGAACCTAACATCGCGGATGTAGTATTTCACAACATTCCCGGCTGGTCGGCCCCATCTTCTCGGTGGGCACATTATATACGTCTATATCGTAATATAACCTAACCTAACCCATCTAGACCCTCGCTGGTAATGTTTTACAAAATCCGGGGCATGTCGGCCCGTACTTCTCGGTGCGGACATTATATAAGTCTATAACGTTATATACCCTAACCTAAGGCAACCTAACATCTCGGATGTAGTATTTTCCAACATTCCTGGCGCGTCGGCCCCAATTTCTCGGTGGGCAGATTATATACGTCTATATCGTAATATAACCTAACCTAACCCATCTAGACCCTCGCTGGTAATGTTTTACAGAATCCCGGTCGTGTCGGCCCGTGCTTCTCGGTGGGCACATAATGTACGTCTATATCGTAATATAACCTAACCTAACCCATCTAGACCGTCGCTGGTAATGTTTTACAAAATCCCGCTCGTGTCGTCCCGTACGTCTCGGTGCGGACATTATATACGTCTATAACGATACGTATCCTAACCTAAGGCAACTTAACATCTGGGATGTAGTATTTTCCAAAATTCCTGGCGAGTCGGCCCCAACTTCTCGGTGGGCAGATTATATACGTCTATATCGTAATATAACCTAACCTAACCCATCTAGACCCGCGCTGGTAATGTTTTACAAAATCCCGGTCGTGTCGGCCCGTACTTCTCGGTGGGGACATTATATACGTCTATAACGTTATATATCCCAACCTAAGGCAACTTAACATCTCGGATGTAGTATTTTCCAACATTCCTGGCGGGTCGGCCCCATCTGCTCGGTGGGCACATTATATACGTCTATATCGTAATATAACCTAACCTAACCCATGTAGACCCTCGCTGGTAATGTTTTACAGAATCCCGGTCGTGTCGTCCCGTACGTCTCGGTGCGTACATTATATACGTCTATAACGTTATATATCCCAACCTAAGGCAACTTAACATCTCGGATGTAGTATTTTCCAACATTCCTGGCGGGTCGGCCCCTACTTCTCGGTGGGCACATTATATACGTCTATATCGTAATATAACCTAACCTAACCCATCTAGACCCTCGGTGGTAATGTTTTACAAAATCCCGGTCGTGTCGGACCGTGCTTCTCGGTGGGGACATTATATACGTCTATAATGTTATATATCCTAACATGAGGGAACCTAACATCGCGGATGTAGTATTTCACAACATTCCTGGCTGGTCGGCGCCAATTCTCGGTGGGAACATTATATACGTCTATATGGTAATATAACCTAACCTAACCCATCTGGACCCTGGCTGGTAATGTTTCACAAAATCCCGGTCGCGTCGGCCCGTACTTCCCGGTGGGGACATCATATACGTCTATAATGTTATATACCCTAACCTAAGGCTACCTAACATCTCGAATGTAGTTTTTCACAACATTCCTGGCGGGTCGGCCCCACTTCTCGGTGGGAACATTATGTACGTCTATAACGTAATATAACCTAACATAACCGATCTAGACCCTCGCTGGTAATGTTTTACAGAATCCCGGTCGTGTCGTCCCGTACGTCTCGGTGCGGACATTATATGGGTTTATAACGTTATATATCCTAACCTAAGGCAACTTAACATCTGGGATGTAGTATTTTCCAACATTCCTGGCGGGTCGGCCCCAACTTCTCGGTGGGCACATTATATACATGTATATCGTAATATAACCTAACTTAACCCATCTAGACTCTCGCTGGTAATGTTTTACAGAATCCCGGTCGTGTCGTTCCGTACGTCTCGGTGCGGACATTATATACGTCTATAACGTTATGTATCCTAACCTAAGGCAAATTAACATTTGGGATGTAGTATTTTCCAACATTCCTGGCGGGTCGGCCCCTACTTCTCGGTGGGCACATTATATACGTCTATATCATAATATAACCTAACCTAACCCATCTAGAACCGTGCTGGTAATATTTTACAAAATCCCGGTTTTGTCGGCCCGTACTTCTCGGTGCGGACATTATATGCGTTTATAACGTTATATATCCTAACCTAAGGCAACTTAACATCTGGGATGTAGCATTTTCCAACATTCCTGGCGGGTCGGCCCCAACTACTCGGTGGGCACATTATATACATATATATCGTAATATAACCTAACCTAACCCATCCAGACTCTCGCTGGTAGTGTTTTACAGATTCCCGGTCGTGTCGTCCCGTACGTCTCGGTGCGGACATTATATACGTCTATAACGATACGTATCCTAACCTAAGGCAACTTAACATCTGGGATGTAGTATTTTCCAAAATTCCTGGCGAGTCGGCCCCAACTTCTCGGTGGGCAGATTATATACGTCTATATCATAATATAACCTAACCTAACCCATCTAGACCCTTGCTGGTAATATTTTACAAAATCCCGGTCGTGTCGGCCCGTACTTCTCGGTGGGGACATTATATACGTCTATAACGTTATATATCCCAACCTAAGGCAACTTAACATCTCGGATGTAGTATTTTCCAACATTCCTGGCGGGTCGGCCCCATCTGCTCGGTGGGCACATTATATACGTCTATATCGTAATATAACCTAACCTAACCCATGTAGACCCTCGCTGGTAATGTTTTACAGAATCCCGGTCGTGTCGTCCCGTACGTCTCGGTGCGTACATTATATACGTCTATAACGTTATATATCCCAACCTAAGGCAACTTAACATCTCGGATGTAGTATTTTCCAACATTCCTGGCTGGTCGGCCCCTACTTCTCGGTGGGCACATTATATACGTCTATATCGTAATATAACCTAACCTAACCCATCTAGACCCTCGGTGGTAATGTTTTACAAAATCCCGGTCGTGTCGGACCGTGCTTCTGGGTGGGGACATTATATACGTCTATAATGTTATATATCCTAACATGAGGGAACCTAACATCGCGGATGTAGTATTTCACAACATTCCTGGCTGGTCGGCGCCAATTCTCGGTGGGAACATTATATACGTCTATATGGTAATATAACCTAACCTAACCCATCTGGACCCTCGCTGGTAATGTTTCACAAAATCCCGGTCGCGTCGGCCCGTACTTCCCGGTGGGGACATCATATACGTCTATAATGTTATATACTCTAACCTAAGGCAACTTAACATCTGGGATGTAGTATTTTCCAACATTCATGGCGGGTCGGCCCCACTTCTCGGTGGGAACATTATGTACGTCTATAACGTAATATAACCTAACATAACCGATCTAGACCCTCGCTGGTAATGTTTCAAAAAATCCCGGTCGTGTTGGCCCGTACGTCTCGGTGCGGACATTATATGCGTTTATAACGTTATATATCCTAACCTAAGGCAACTTAACATCTCGGATGTAGTATTTTCCAACATTCCTGGCGGGTCGGCCCCAACTTTTCGGTGGGCACATTATATACATATATATCGTAATATAACCTAACCTAACCCATGTAGACCCTCGCTGGTAATGTTTTACAGAATCCCGGTCGTGTCGTCCCGTACGTCTCGGTGCGGACATTATATGCGTTTATAACGTTACATATCCTAACCTAAGGCAACTTAACATCTGGGATGTATTATTTTCCAACATTCCTGGCGGGTCGGCCCCTACTTCTCGGTGGGCACATTATATACGTCTATATCATAATATAACCTAACCTAACCCATCTAGACCCTTGCTGGTAATATTTTACAAAATCCCGGTCGTGTCGGCCCGTACTTCTCAGTGGCGTCATTATATACGTCTATAACGTTATATATCCTAACCTAAGGCAACTTAACATCTGGGATGTAGTATTTTCCAACATTCATGGCGGGTCGGCCCCACTTCTCGGTGGGAACATTATATACGTCTATAACGTAATATAATCTAACCAAACCGATCTAGCCCCTCGCTGGTAATGTTTTACATAATCCCGGTCGTGTCGTCCCGTACGTCTCGGTGCGGACATTATATACGTCTATAACGTTATATATCCTAACCTAAGGGAACCTAATATCTCGGATGTAGTATATTCCAACATTCCTGGCGGGTCGGCCCCTACTTCTCGGTGGGAACATTATATACGTCTATAGCGTAATATAACCTAACCTAACCCATCCAGACGCTCGCTGGTAATGTTTTAGAAAATCCCGGTCGTGTCGTCCCGTACGTCTCGGTGCGGACATTATATACGTCTATAATGTTATATATCCTAACCTAAGGGAACCTAACATCGCGGATGTAGTATTTCACAACATTCCTGGCTGGTCGGCGGCAATTCTCGGTGGGAACATTATATACGTCTATATCGTAATATAACCTAACCTAACCCATCTGGACCCTCGCTGGTAATGTTTCACAAAATCCCGGTCGTGTCGGCCCGTACGTCTCGGTGCGGACATTATATGCGTTTATAACGTTATATATCCTAACCTAAGGCAACTTAACATCTCGGATTTAGTATTTTCCAACATGCCTGGCGGCTCGGCCCCAACTTCTCGGTGGGCACATTATATACATCTATATCGTAATATAACCTAACCTAACCCATGTAGACCCTCGCTGGTAATGTTTTACAGAATCCCGGTCGTGTCGTCCCGTGCTTCTGGGTGGGCACATTATATACATCTATATCGTAATATAACCTAACCTAACCGATCTAGACCCTCGCTGGTAATGTTTTACAGAATCCCGGTCGTGCCGGCCCGTACTTCCCGGTGGGGACATCATATACGTCTATAATGCTATATACCCTAACCTAAGGCTACCTAACATCTCGAATGTAGTTTTTCACAACATTCCTGGCGGGTCGGCCCCACTTCTCGGTGGGAACATTATGTACGTCTATAACGTAATATAACCTAACCTAACCGATCTAGCCCCTCGCTGGTAATGTTTTACAGAATCCCGGTCGTGTCGTCCCGTACGTCTCGGTGCGGACATTATATGGATTTATAACGTTATATATCCTAACCTAAGGCAACTTAACATCTGGGATGTAGTATTTTCCAACATTCCTGGCGGGTCGGCCCCTACTTCTCGGTGGGAACATTTTATACGTCTATAGCGTAATATAACCTAACCTAACCCATCCAGACGCTCGCTGGTAATGTTTTACAAAATCCCGGTCGTGTCGGACCGTGCTTCTCGGTGGGGACATTATATACGTCTATAATGTTATATATCCTAACATAAGGGAACCTAACATCGCTGATGTAGTATTTCACAACATTCCTGGCTGGTCGGCGCCAATTCTCGGTGGGAACATTATATACGTCTATATGGTAATATAACCTAACCTAACCCATCTGGACCCTCGCTGGTAATGTTTTACAAAATCCCGGTCGTGTCGGCCCGTACTTCCCGGTGGGGACATCATATACGTCTATAATGTTATATACCCTAACCTAAGGCTACCTAACATCTCGAATGTAGTTTTTCACAACATTCCTGGCGGGTCGGCCCCACTTCTCGGTGGGAACATTATGTACGTCTATAACGTAATATAACCTAACATAACCGATCTAGCCCCTCGCTGGTAATGCTTTACAGAATCCCGGTCGTGTCGTCCCGTACGTCTCGGTGCGGCATTATATGGGTTTATAACGTTATATATCCTAACCTAAGGCAACTTAACATCTGGGATGTAGTATTTTCCAACATTCCTGGCGGGTCGGCCCCAACTTCTCGGTGGGCACATTATATACATATATATCGTAATATAACCTAACCTAACCCATCTAGACCCTCGCTGGTAATGTTTTACAAAATCCCGGTCGTGTCGGCCCGTGCTTCTCGGTGGGCACATTATATACATCTATATCGTAATATAACCTAACCTAACCTATCTAGACCCTCGCTGGTAATGTTTTACGTAATCCCGGTCGTCTCGGCCCGTACTTCTCGGTGGGGACATTATATACGTCTATAACGTTATATATCCTAACCTAAGGCAACTTAACTTCTCGGATGTAGTATTTTCCAACATTCCTGGCGGGTCGGCCCCATCTTCTCGGTGGGCACATTATATACGTCTATATCGTAATATAACCTAACCTAACCCATCTAGACCCTCGCTGGTAATGTTTTACAAAATCCCGGGCGTGTCGGCCCGTACTTCTCGGTGCGGACATTATATAAGTCTGTTACGTTATATACCCTAACCTAAGGGAACCTAACGTCTTGGATGTAGTATTTTCCAACATTCCTGGCGGGTCGGCTCCTACTTCTCGGTGGGCATATTATATACGTCTATATCGTAATGTAACCTAACCTAACCCATCTAGACCCTCGCTGGTAATGTTTTACAAAATCCCGGTCGCGTCAGCCAGTACTTCTCGGTGGGGACATTATATACGTCTATATCGTAATATAACCTAACCTAACCCATCTAGACCCTCGCTGGTAATGTTTTACAAAATCCCGGTCGTGTCGGCCCGTGCTTCTCGGTGGGCACATTATATACATCTATATCGTAATATAACCTAACCTAACCCATCTAGACCCTCGCTGGTAATGTTTTACAAAATCCCGGGCGTGTCGGCCCGTACTTCTCGGTGCGGACATTATATAAGTCTATTACGTTATATACCCTAACCTAAGGGAACCTAACGTCTTGGATGTAGTATTTTCCAACATTCCTGGCGGGTCGGCTCCTACTTCTCGGTGGGCATATTATATACGTCTATATCGTAATGTAACCTAACCTAACCCATCTAGACCCTCGCTGGTAATGTTTTACAAAATCCCGGTCGCGTCAGCCAGTACTTCTCGGTGGGGACATTATATACGTCTATATCGTAATATAACCTAACCTAACCCATCTAGACCCTCGCTGGTAATGTTTTACAAAATCCCGGTCGTGTCGGCCCGTGCTTCTCGGTGGGCACATTATATACATCTATATCGTAATATAACCTAACCTAACCCATCTAGACCCTCGCTGGTAATGTTTTACAGAATCCCGGTCGTGTCGGCCCGTACTTCTCGGTGGGGACATTATATACGTCTATAACGTTATATATCCTAACCTAAGGCAACTTAACATCTCGGATGTAGTATTTTCCAACATTCCTGGCGGGTCGGCCCGTGCTTCTCGGTGGGCACATTATATACATCTATATCGTAATATAACCTAACCTAACCTATCTAGACCTTCGCTGGTAATGTTTTACATAATCCCGGTCGTCTCGGCCCGTACTTCTCGGTGGGGACATTATATACGTCTATAACGTTATATATCCTAACCTAAGGCAACTTAACATCTCGGATGTAGTATTTTCCAACATTCCTGGCGAGTCGGCCCCATCTTCTCGGTGGGCACATTATATACGTCTATATCGTAATATAACCTAACCTAACCCATCTAGACCCTCGCTGGTAATGTTTTACAAAATCCCGGGCGTGTCGGCCCGTACTTCTCGGTGCGGACATTATATAAGTCTATAACGTTATATACCCTAACCTAAGGGAACCTAACGTCTTGGATGTAGTATTTTCCAACATTCCTGGCGGGTCGGCCCCTACTTCTCGGTGGGCACATTATATACGTCTATATCGTAATATAACCTAACCTAACCCATCTAGACCCTCTCTGGTAATGTTTTACAAAATCCCGGTCGTGTCGGCCCGTACGTCTCGGTACGGACATTATATGCGTTTATAACGTTATATATCATAACCTAAGGCAACTTAACATCTCGGATGTAGTATTTTCCAACATTTCTGGCGCGTCGGCCCCAACTTCTCGGTGGGCACATTACATACATCTATATCGTAATATAACCTACCCTAACCCATCTAGACCCTCGCTGGTAATGTTTTACAGAATCCCGGTCGTGTCGTCCCGTACGTCTCGGTGCGGAGATTATATACGTCTATAACGTTATGTATCCTAACCTAAGGCAACTTAACATCTGGGATGTAGTATTTTCCAACATTCCTGGCGAGTCGGCCCCAACTTCTCGGTGGGCACATTATATACGTCTATATCGTAATATAACCTAATCTAACCCATCTAGACCCTCGCTGGTAATGTTTTACAAAATCCCGGGCGTGTCGGCCCGTGCTTCTCGTTGGGCATATTATATACATCTATATCGTAACATAACCTAACCTAACCCATCTAGACCCTCGCTGGTAATGTTTACAAAATCCCGGTCGTGTCGGCGCGTACTTCTCGGTGGGGACATTATATACGTCTATAACGTTATATATCCTAACCTAAGGCAACTTAACATCTCGGATGTAGTATTTCCCAACATTCCTGTCGGGTCGGCCCCATCTTCTCGGTGGGCACATCATATACGTCTATATCGTAATATAACCTAACCTAACCCATCTAGACCCTCGCTGGTAATGTTTTACAAAATCCCGGTACGTGTCGTCCCGTACGTCTCGGTTCGGACATTATATACGTCTATAATGTTATATATCCTAACCTAAGGTAACCTAACATCGCGGATGTAGTATTTCACAACATTCCCGGCTGGTCGGCCCCATCTTCTCGGTGGGCACATTATATACGTCTATATCGTAATATAACCTAACCTAACCCATCTAGACCCTCGCTGGTATTGTTTTACAAAATCCGGGGCATGTCGGCCCGTACTTCTCGGTGCGGACATTATATAAGTCTATAACGTTATATACCCTAAGCTAAGGCAACCTAACATCTCGGATGTAGTATTTTCCAACATTCCTGGCGCGTCGGGCCCAATTTCTCGGTGGGCAGATTATATACGTCTATATCGTAATATAACCTAACCTAACCCATCTAGACCCTCGCTGGTAATGTTTTACAAAATCCCGGTCGTGTCGGCCCGTGCTTCTCGGTGGGCACATTATATACATATATATCGTAATATAAACGAACCTAACCCATCTAGACCCTCGCTGGTAATGTTTTACAAAATCCGGGGCGTGTCGGCCCGTACTTCTCGGTGCGGACATTATATAAGTCTATAACGTTATATACCCTAACCTAAGGTAACCTAACATCTTGGATGTAGTATTTTCCAACATTCCTGCTGGGTCGGCTCCTACTTCTCGGTGGGCATATTATATACGTCTATATCGTAATGTAACCTAACCTAACCCATCTAGACCCTCGCTGGTAATGTTTTACAAAATCCCGGTCGTGTCGGCCAGTACTTCTCGGTGGGGACATTATATACGTCTATATCGTAATATAACCTAACCTAACCCATCTAGACCCTCGCTGGCAATGTTTTACAAAATCCCGGTCGTGTCGGCCCGTGCTTCTCGGTGGGCACATTATATACATCTATATCGTAATATAACCTAACCTAACCCATCTAGACCCTCGCTGGTAATGTTTTACAAAATCCCGGTCGTGTCGGCGCGTACTTCTCGGTGGGGACATTATATACGTCTATAACGTTATATATCCTAACCTAAGGCAACTTAACATCTCGGATGTTGTATTTCCCAACATTCCTGGCGGGTCGGCCCCATCTTCACGGTGGGCACATTATATACGTCTATATCGTAATATAACCTAACCTAACCCATCTAGACCCTCGCTGGTAATGTTTTACAAAATCCCGGTACGTGTCGTCCCGTACGTCTCGGTTCGGAGATTATATACGTCTATAATGTTATATATCCTAACCTAAGGGAACCTAACATCGCGGATGTAGTATTTCACAACATTCCCGGCTGGTCGGCCCCATCTTCTCGGTGGGCACATTATATACGTCTATATCGTAATATAACCTAACCTAACCCATCTAGACCCTCGCTGGTAATGTTTTACAAAATCCGGGGCGTGTCGGCCCGTACTTCTCGGTGCGGACATTATATAAGTCTATAACGTTATATACCCTAACCTAAGGGAACCTAACATCTTGGATGTAGTATTTTCCAACATTCCTGGCGAGTCGGCTCCTACTTCTCGGTGGGCATATTATATACGTCTATATCGTAATGTAACCTAACCTAACCCATCTAGACCCTCGCTGGCAATGTTTTACAAAATCCCGGTCCTGTCGGCCCGTACGTCTCGGTGCGGACATTATATGCGTTTATAACGTTGTATATCCTAACCTAAGGCAACCTAACATCTCGGATGTAGTATTTTCCAACATTCCTGGCGCGTCGGCCCCAATTTCTCGGTGGGCACATTATATACATCTATATCGTAATATAACCTAACCTAACCCATCTAGACCCTCGCTAGTAATGTTTTACAAAATCCCGGTCGTGTCGGCCAGTACTTCGCGGTGGGGACATTATATACGTCTATATCGTAATATAACCTAACCTAACCCATCTAGACCCTCGCTGGTAATGTTTTACAAAATCCCGGTCGTGTCGGCCCGTGCTTCTCGGTGGGCACATAATGTACGTCTATATCGTAATATAACCTAACCTAACCCATCTAGACCGTCGCTGGTAATGTTTTACAAAATCCCGCTCGTGTCGTCCCGTACGTCTCGGTGCGGACATTATATACGTCTATAACGATACGTATCCTAACATAAGGCAACTTAACATCTGGGATGTAGTATTTTCCAAAATTCCTGGCGAGTCGGCCCCAACTTCTCGGTGGGCACATTATATACGTCTATATCGTAATATAACCTAACCTAACCCATGTAGACCCTCGCTGGTAATGTTTTACAGAATCCCGGTCGTGTCGTCCCGTACGTCTCGGTGCGTACATTATATACGTCTATAACGTTATATATCCCAACCTAAGGCAACTTAACATCTCGGATGTAGTATTTTCCAACATTCCTGGCGGGTCGGCCCCTACTTCTCGGTGGGCACATTATATACGTCTATATCGTAATATAACCTAACCTAACCCATCTAGACCCTCGGTGGTAATGTTTTACAATATCCCGGTCGTGTCGGACCGTGCTTCTCGGTGGGGACATTATATACGTCTATAATGTTATATATCCTAACATGAGGGAACCTAACATCGCGGATGTAGTATTTCACAACATTCCTGGCTGGTCGGCGCCAATTCTCGGTGGGAACATTATATACGTCTATATGGTAATATAACCTAACCTAACCCATCTGGACCCTCGCTGGTAATGTTTCACAAAATCCCGGTCGCGTCGGCCCGTACTTCCCGGTGGGGACATCATATACGTCTATAATGTTATATACCCTAACCTAAGGCTACCTAACATCTCGAATGTAGTTTTTCACAACATTCCTGGCGGGTCGGCCTCACTTCTCGGTGGGAACATTATGTACGTCTATAACGTAATATAACCTAACATAACCGATCTAGACCCTCGCTGGTAATGTTTTACAGAATCCCGGTCGTGTCGTCCCGTACGTCTCGGTGCGGACATTATATGGGTTTATAACGTTATATATCCTAACCTAAGGCAACTTAACATCTGGGATGTAGTATTTTCCAACATTCCTGGCGGGTCGGCCCCAACTTCTCGGTGGGCACATTATATACATGTATATCGTAATATAACCTAACTTAACCCATCTAGACTCTCGCTGGTAATGTTTTACAGAATCCCGGTCGTGTCGTCCCGTACGTCTCGGTGCGGACATTATATACGTCTATAACGTTATGTATCCTAACCTAAGGCAAATTAACATTTGGGATGTAGTATTTTCCAACATTCCTGGCGGGTCGGCCCCTACTTCTCGGTGGGCACATTATATACGTCTATATCATAATATAACCTAACCTAACCCATCTAGAACCGTGCTGGTAATATTTTACAAAATCCCGGTTTTGTCGGCCCGTACTTCTCAGTGGGGTCATTATATACGTCTATAACGTTATATATTCTAACCTAAGGCAACTTAACATCTGGGATGTAGTTTTTTCCAACATTCATGGCGGGTCGGACCCAACTTTTCGGTGGGCACATTATATACATCTATATCGTAATATAACCTAACCTAACCCATGTAGACCCTCGCTGGTAATGTTTTACAGAATCCCGGTCGTGTCGTCCCGTACGTCTCGGTGCGGACATTATATGCGTTTATAACGTTATATATCCTAACCTAAGGTAACCTAACATCTTGGATGTAGTATTTTCCAACATTCCTGCTGGGTCGGCTCCTACTTCTCGGTGGGCATATTATATACGTCTATATCGTAATGTAACCTAACCTAACCCATCTAGACCCTCGCTGGTAATGTTTTACAAAATCCCGGTCGTGTCGGCCAGTACTTCTCGGTGGGGACATTATATACGTCTATATCGTAATATAACCTAACCTAACCCATCTAGACCCTCGCTGGCAATGTTTTACAAAATCCCGGTCGTGTCGGCCCGTGCTTCTCGGTGGGCACATTATATACATCTATATCGTAATATAACCTAACCTAACCCATCTAGACCCTCGCTGGTAATGTTTTACAAAATCCCGGTCGTGTCGGCGCGTACTTCTCGGTGGGGACATTATATACGTCTATAACGTTATATATCCTAACCTAAGGCAACTTAACATCTCGGATGTTGTATTTCCCAACATTCCTGGCGGGTCGGCCCCATCTTCTCGGTGGGCACATTATATACGTCTATATCGTAATATAACCTAACCTAACCCATCTAGACCCTCGCTGGTAATGTTTTACAAAATCCCGGTACGTGTCGTCCCGTACGTCTCGGTTCGGAGATTATATACGTCTATAATGTTATATATCCTAACCTAAGGGAACCTAACATCGCGGATGTAGTATTTCACAACATTCCCGGCTGGTCGGCCCCATCTTCTCGGTGGGCACATTATATACGTCTATATCGTAATATAACCTAACCTAACCCATCTAGACCCTCGCTGGTAATGTTTTACAAAATCCGGGGCGTGTCGGCCCGTACTTCTCGGTGCGGACATTATATAAGTCTATAACGTTATATACCCTAACCTAAGGGAACCTAACATCTTGGATGTAGTATTTTCCAACATTCCTGGCGCGTCGGCCCCAATTTCACGGTGGGCACATTATATACATCTATATCGTAATATAACCTAACCTAACCCATCTAGACCCTCGCTGGTAATGTTTTACAAAATCCCGGTCGTGTCGGCCAGTACTTCGCGGTGGGGACATTATATACGTCTATATCGTAATATAACCTAACCTAACCCATCTAGACCCTCGCTGGTAATGTTTTACAAAATCCCGGTCGTGTCGGCCCGTGCTTCTCGGTGGGCACATAATGTACGTCTATATCGTAATATAACCTAACCTAACCCATCTAGACCGTCGCTGGTAATGTTTTACAAAATCCCGCTCGTGTCGTCCCGTACGTCTCGGTGCGGACATTATATACGTCTATAACGATACGTATCCTAACCTAAGGCAACTTAACATCTGGGATGTAGTATTTTCCAAAATTCCTGGCGAGTCGGCCCCAACTTCTCGGTGGGCACATTATATACGTCTATATCGTAATATAACCTAACCTAACCCATGTAGACCCTCGCTGGTAATGTTTTACAGAATCCCGGTCGTGTCGTCCCGTACGTCTCGGTGCGTACATTATATACGTCTATAACGTTATATATCCCAACCTAAGGCAACTTAACATCTCGGATGTAGTATTTTCCAACATTCCTGGCGGGTCGGCCCCTACTTCTCGGTGGGCACATTATATACGTCTATATCGTAATATAACCTAACCTAACCCATCTAGACCCTCGGTGGTAATGTTTTACAATATCCCGGTCGTGTCGGACCGTGCTTCTCGGTGGGGACATTATATACGTCTATAATGTTATATATCCTAACATGAGGGAACCTAACATCGCGGATGTAGTATTTCACAACATTCCTGGCTGGTCGGCGCCAATTCTCGGTGGGAACATTATATACGTCTATATGGTAATATAACCTAACCTAACCCATCTGGACCCTCGCTGGTAATGTTTCACAAAATCCCGGTCGCGTCGGCCCGTACTTCCCGGTGGGGACATCATATACGTCTATAATGTTATATACCCTAACCTAAGGCTACCTAACATCTCGAATGTAGTTTTTCACAACATTCCTGGCGGGTCGGCCCCACTTCTCGGTGGGAACATTATGTACGTCTATAACGTAATATAACCTAACATAACCGATCTAGACCCTCGCTGGTAATGTTTTACAGAATCCCGGTCGTGTCGTCCCGTACGTCTCGGTGCGGACATTATATGGGTTTATAACGTTATATATCCTAACCTAAGGCAACTTAACATCTGGGATGTAGTATTTTCCAACATTCCTGGCGGGTCGGCCCCAACTTCTCGGTGAGCACATTATATACATGTATATCGTAATATAACCTAACTTAACCCATCTAGACTCTCGCTGGTAATGTTTTACAGAATCCCGGTCGTGTCGTCCCGTACGTCTCGGTGCGGACATTATATACGTCTATAACGTTATGTATCCTAACCTAAGGCAAATTAACATTTGGGATGTAGTATTTTCCAACATTCCTGGCGGGTCGGCCCCTACTTCTCGGTGGGCACATTATATACGTCTATATCATAATATAACCTAACCTAACCCATCTAGAACCGTGCTGGTAATATTTTACAAAATCCCGGTTTTGTCGGCCCGTACTTCTCAGTGGGGTCATTATATACGTCTATAACGTTATATATTCTAACCTAAGGCAACTTAACATCTGGGATGTAGTTTTTTCCAACATTCATGGCGGGTCGGACCCAACTTTTCGGTGGGCACATTATATACATCTATATCGTAATATAACCTAACCTAACCCATGTAGACCCTCGCTGGTAATGTTTTACAGAATCCCGGTCGTGTCGTCCCGTACGTCTCGGTGCGGACATTATATGCGTTTATAACGTTATATATCCTAACCTAAGGCAACTTAACATCTGGGATGTAGTATTTTCCAACATTCCTGGCGGGTCGGCCCCAACTACTCGGTGGGCACATTATATACATATATATCGTAATATAACCTAACCTAACCCATCTAGACTCTCGCTGGTAGTGTTTTACAGATTCCCGGTCGTGTCGTCCAGTACGTCTCGGTGCGGACATTATATACGTCTATAACGATACGTATCCTAACCTAAGGCAACTTAACATCTGGGATGTAGTATTTTCCAAAATTCCTGGCGAGTCGGCCCCAACTTCTCGGTGGGCAGATTATATACGTCTATATCATAATATAACCTAACCTAACCCATCTAGACCCTTGCTGGTAATATTTTACAAAATCCCGGTCGTGTCGGCCCGTACTTCTCGGTGGGGACATTATATACGTCTATAACGTTATATATCCCAACCTAAGGCAACTTAACATCTCGGATGTAGTATTTTCCAACATTCCTGGCGGGTCGGCCCCATCTGCTCGGTGGGCACATTATATACGTCTATATCGTAATATAACCTAACCTAACCCATGTAGACCCTCGCTGGTAATGTTTTACAGAATCCCGGTCGTGTCGTCCCGTACGTCTCGGTGTGTACATTATATACGTCTATAACGTTATATATCCCAACCTAAGGCAACTTAACATCTCGGATGTAGTATTTTCCAACATTCCTGGCGGGTCGGCCCCTACTTCTCGGTGGGCACATTATATACGTCTATATCGTAATATAACCTAACCTAACCCATCTAGACCCTCGGTGGTAATGTTTTACAAAATCCCGGTCGTGTCGGACCGTGCTTCTCGGTGGGGACATTATATACGTCTATAATGTTATATATCCTAACATGAGGGAACCTAACATCGCGGATGTAGTATTTCACAACATTCCTGGCTGGTCGGCGCCAATTCTCGGTGGGAACATTATATACGTCTATATGGTAATATAACCTAACCTAACCCATCTGGACCCTCGCTGGTAATGTTTCACAAAATCCCGGTCGCGTCGGCCCGTACTTCCCGGTGGGGACATCATATACGTCTATAATGTTATATACCCTAACCTAAGGCTACCTAACATCTCGAATGTAGTTTTTCACAACATTCCTGGCGGGTCGGCCCCACTTCTCGGTGGGAACATTATGTACGTCTATAACGTAATATAACCTAACATAACCGATCTAGACCCTCGCTGGTAATGTTTTACAGAATCCCGGTCGTGTCGTCCCGTACGTCTCGGTGCGGACATTATATGGGTTTATAACGTTATATATCCTAACCTAAGGCAACTTAACATCTGGGATGTAGTATTTTCCAACATTCCTGGCGGGCCGGCCCCAACTTCTCGGTGGGCACATTATATACATGTATATCGTAATATAACCTAACTTAACCCATCTAGACTCTCGCTGGTAATGTTTTACAGAATCCCGGTCGTGTCGTCCCGTACGTCTCGGTGCGGACATTATATACGTCTATAACGTTATGTATCCTAACCTAAGGCAAATTAACATTTGGGATGTAGTATTTTCCAACATTCCTGGCGGGTCGGCCCCAACTACTCGGTGGGCACATTATATACATATATATCGTAATATAACCTAACCTAACCCATCTAGACTCTCGCTGGTAGTGTTTTACAGATTCCCGGTCGTGTCGTCCCGTACGTCTCGGTGCGGACGTTATATACGTCTATAACGTTATGTATCCTAACCTAAGGCAACTTAACATCTGGGATGTATTATTTTCCAACATTCCTGGCGGGTCGGCCCCTACTTCTCGGTGGGCACATTATATACGTCTATATCATAATATAACCTAACCTAACCCATCTAGACCCGTGCTGGTAATATTTTACAAAATCCCGGTCGTGTCGGCCCGTACTTCTCAGTGGCGTCATTATATACGTCTATAACGTTATATATCCTAACCTAAGGCAACTTAACATCTGGGATGTAGTATTTTCCAACATTCATGGCGGGTCGGCCCCACTTCTCGGTGGGAACATTATATACGTCTATAACGTAATATAATCTAACCTAACCGATCTAGCCCCTCGCTGGTAATGTTTTACATAATCCCGGTCGTGTCGTCCCGTACGTCTCGGTGCGGACATTATATACGTCTATAACGTTATATATCCTAACCTAAGGGAACCTAATATCTCGGATGTAGTATATTCCAACATTCCTGGCGGGTCGGCCCCTACTTCTCGGTGGGAACATTATATACGTCTATAGCGTAATATAACCTAACCTAACCCATCCAGACGCTCGCTGGTAATGTTTTACAAAATCCCGGTCGTGTCGTCCCGTACGTCTCGGTGCGGACATTATATACGTCTATAATGTTATATATCCTAACCTAAGGGAACCTAACATCGCGGATGTAGTATTTCACAACATTCCTGGCTGGTCGGCGGCAATTCTCGGTGGGAACATTATATACGTCTATATCGTAATATAACCTAACCTAACCCATCTGGACCCTCGCTGGTAATGTTTCACAAAATCCCGGTCGTGTCGGCCCGTACGTCTCGGTGCGGACATTATATGCGTTTATAACGTTATATATCCTAACCTAAGGCAACTTAACATCTCGGATGTAGTATTTTCCAACATGCCTGGCGGGTCGGCCCCAACTTCTCGGTGGGCACATTATATACATCTATATCGTAATATAACCTAACCTAACCCATGTAGACCCTCGCTGGTAATGTTTTACAGAATCCCGGTCGTGTCGTCCCGTGCTTCTCGGTGGGCACATTATATACATCTATATCGTAATATAACCTAACCTAACCGATCTAGACCCTCGCTGGTAATGTTTTACAGAATCCCGGTCGTGCCGGCCCGTACTTCCCGGTGGGGACATCATATACGTCTATAATGTTATATACCCTAACCTAAGGCTACCTAATATCTCGAATGTAGTTTTTCACAACATTCCTGGCGGGTCGGCCCCACTTCTCGGTGGGAACATTATGTACGTCTATAACGTAATATAACCTAACCTAACCGATCTAGCCCCTCGCTGGTAATGTTTTACAGAATCCCGGTCGTGTCGTCCCGTACGTCTCGGTGCGGACATTATATGGATTTATAACGTTATATATCCTAACCTAAGGCAACTTAACATCTGGGATGTAGTATTTTCCAACATTCCTGGCGGGTCGGCCCCTACTTCTCGGTGGGAACATTTTATACGTCTATAGCGTAATATAACCTAACCTAACCCATCCAGACGCTCGCTGGTAATGTTTTACAAAATCCCGGTCGTGTCGGACCGTGCTTCTCGGTGGGGACATTATATACGTCTATAATGTTATATATCATAACATAAGGGAACCTAACATCGCGGATGTAGTATTTCACAACATTCCCGGCTGGTCGGCCCCATCTTCTCGGTGGGAACATTATATACGTCTATATGGTAATATAACCTAACCTAACCCATCTGGACCCTCGCTGGTAATGTTTTACATAATCCCGGTCGTGTCGTCCCGTACATCTCGGTGCGGACATTATATACGTCTATAATGTTATATATCCTAACCTAAGGAAACCTAACATCGCGGATGTAGTATTTCACAACATTCGTGGCTGGTCGGCGGCAATTCTCGGTGGGAACATTATATACGTCTATATCGTAATATAACCTAACCTAACCCATCTGGACCCTCGCTGGTAATGTTTCACAAAATCCCGGTCGTGTCGGCCCGTACGTCTCGGTGCGGACATTATATGCGTTTATAACGTTATATATCCTAACCTAAGGCAACTTAACATCTCGGATGTAGTATTTTCCAACATTCCTGGCGGGTCGGCCCCAACTTCTCGGTGGGCACATTATATACATCTATATCGTAATATAACCTAACCTAACCCATGTAGACCCTCGCTGGTAATGTTTTACAGAATCCCGGTCGTGTCGTCCCGTACGTCTCGGTGCGGACATTATACACGTCTATAACGTTATATATCCCAACCTAAGGCAACTTAACATCTCGGATGTAGTATTTTCCAACATTCCTGGCGGGTCGGCCCCTACTTCTCGGTGGGCACATTATATACGTCTATATCGTAATATAACCCAACCTAAATCATCTAGACCCTCGGTGGCAATGTTTTACAAAATCCCGGTCGTGTCGGACCGTGCTTCTCGGTGGGGACATTATATACGTCTATAATGTTATATATCCTAACATAAGGGAACCTAACATCGCGGATGTAGTATTTCACAACATTCCTGGCTGGTCGGCGCCAATTCTCGGTGGGAACATTATATACGTCCATATGGTAATATAACCTAACCTAACCCATCTGGACCCTCGCTGGTAATGTTTCACAAAATCCCGGTCGTGTCGGCCCGTACTTCCCGGTGGGGACATCATATACGTCTATAATGTTATATACCCTAACCTAAGGCTACCTAACATCTCGAATGTAGTTTTTCACAACATTCCTGGCGGGTCGGCCCCACTTCTCGGTGGGAACATTATGTACGTCTATAACGTAATATAACCTAACATAACCGATCTAGCCCCTCGCTGGTAATGTTTTACAGAATCCCGGTCGTGTCGTCCCGTACTTCTCGGTGCGGACATTATATGGGTTTATAACGTTATATATCCTAACCTAAGGCAACTTAACATCTGGGATGTAGTATTTTCCAACATTCCTGGCGGGTCGGCCCCAACTTCTCGGTGGGCACATTATATACATATATATCGTAATATAACCTAACCTAACCCATCTAGACTCTCGCTGGTAATGTTTTACAGAATCCCGGTCGTGTCGTCCCGTACGTCTCGGTGCGGACATTATATACGTCTATAACGTTATGTATCCTAACCTAAGGCAAATTAACAATTGGGATGTAGTTTTTTCCAACATTCCTGGCGGGTCGGCCCCTACTTCTCGGTGGGCACATTATATACGTCTATATCATAATATAACCTAACCTAACCCATCTAGAACCTTGCTGGTAATATTTTACAAAATCCCGGTTTTGTCGGCCCGTACTTCTCAGTGGGGTCATTATATACGTCTATAACGTTATATATTCTAACCTAAGGCAACTTAACATCTGGGATGTAGTTTTTTCCAACATTCATGGCGGGTCGGACCCAACTTTTCGGTGGGCACATTATATACATCTATATCGTAATATAACCTAACCTAACCCATGTAGACCCTCGCTGGTAATGTTTTACAGAATCCCGGTCGTGTCGTCCCGTACGTCTCGGTGCGGACATTATATGCGTTTATAACGTTATATATCCTAACCTAAGGCAACTTAACATCTGGGATGTAGTATTTTCCAACATTCCTGGCGGGTCGGCCCCAACTACTCGGTGGGCACATTATATACATATATATCGTAATATAACCTAACCTAACCCATCTAGACTCTCGCTGGTAGTGTTTTACAGATTCCCGGTCGTGTCGTCCAGTACGTCTCGGTGCGGACATTATATACGTCTATAACGATACGTATCCTAACCTAAGGCAACTTAACATCTGGGATGTAGTATTTTCCAAAATTCCTGGCGAGTCGGCCCCAACTTCTCGGTGGGCAGATTATATACGTCTATATCATAATATAACCTAACCTAACCCATCTAGACCCTTGCTGGTAATATTTTACAAAATCCCGGTCGTGTCGGCCCGTACTTCTCGGTGGGGACATTATATACGTCTATAACGTTATATATCCCAACCTAAGGCAACTTAACATCTCGGATGTAGTATTTTCCAACATTCCTGGCGGGTCGGCCCCATCTGCTCGGTGGGCACATTATATACGTCTATATCGTAATATAACCTAACCTAACCCATGTAGACCCTCGCTGGTAATGTTTTACAGAATCCCGGTCGTGTCGTCCCGTACGTCTCGGTGTGTACATTATATACGTCTATAACGTTATATATCCCAACCTAAGGCAACTTAACATCTCGGATGTAGTATTTTCCAACATTCCTGGCGGGTCGGCCCCTACTTCTCGGTGGGCACATTATATACGTCTATATCGTAATATAACCTAACCTAACCCATCTAGACCCTCGGTGGTAATGTTTTACAAAATCCCGGTCGTGTCGGACCGTGCTTCTCGGTGGGGACATTATATACGTCTATAATG
Source organism: Xylocopa violacea (assembly GCA_963969225.1). NCBI lineage: Eukaryota > Metazoa > Arthropoda > Insecta > Hymenoptera > Apidae > Xylocopa > Xylocopa violacea. Next base: position 815,176 of record CAXAJV010000732.1, read on the forward strand.
TTATATATCCTAACATGAGGGAACCTAACATCGCGGATGTAGTATTTCACAACATTCCTGGCTGGTCGGCGCCAATTCTCGGTGGGAACATTATATACGTCTATATGGTAATATAACCTAACCTAACCCATCTGGACCCTCGCTGGTAATGTTTCACAAAATCCCGGTCGCGTCGGCCTTTACTTCCCGGTGGGGACATCATATACGTCTATAATGTTATATACCCTAACCTAAGGCTACCTAACATCTCGAATGTAGTTTTTCACAACATTCCTGGCGGGTCGGCCCCACTTCTCGGTGGGAACATTATGTACGTCTATAACGTAATATAACCTAACATAACCGATCTAGACCCTCGCTGGTAATGTTTTACAGAATCCCGGTCGTGTCGTCCCGTACGTCTCGGTGCGGACATTATATGGGTTTATAACGTTATATATCCTAACCTAAGGCAACTTAACATCTGGGATGTAGTATTTTCCAACATTCCTGGCGGGCCGGCCCCAACTTCTCGGTGGGCACATTATATACATGTATATCGTAATATAACCTAACTTAACCCATCTAGACTCTCGCTGGTAATGTTTTACAGAATCCCGGTCGTGTCGTCCCGTACGTCTCGGTGCGGACATTATATACGTCTATAACGTTATGTATCCTAACCTAAGGCAAATTAACATTTGGGATGTAGTATTTTCCAACATTCCTGGCGGGTCGGCCCCAACTACTCGGTGGGCACATTATATACATATATATCGTAATATAACCTAACCTAACCCATCTAGACTCTCGCTGGTAGTGTTTTACAGATTCCCGGTCGTGTCGTCCCGTACGTCTCGGTGCGGACGTTATATACGTCTATAACGTTATGTATCCTAACCTAAGGCAACTTAACATCTGGGATGTATTATTTTCCAACATTCCTGGCGGGTCGGCCCCTACTTCTCGGTGGGCACATTATATACGTCTATATCATAATATAACCTAACCTAACCCATCTAGACCCGTGCTGGTAATATTTTACAAAATCCCGGTCGTGTCGGCCCGTACTTCTCAGTGGCGTCATTATATACGTCTATAACGTTATATATCCTAACCTAAGGCAACTTAACATCTGGGATGTAGTATTTTCCAACATTCATGGCGGGTCGGCCCCACTTCTCGGTGGGAACATTATATACGTCTATAACGTAATATAATCTAACCTAACCGATCTAGCCCCTCGCTGGTAATGTTTTACATAATCCCGGTCGTGTCGTCCCGTACGTCTCGGTGCGGACATTATATACGTCTATAACGTTATATATCCTAACCTAAGGGAACCTAATATCTCGGATGTAGTATATTCCAACATTCCTGGCGGGTCGGCCCCTACTTCTCGGTGGGAACATTATATACGTCTATAGCGTAATATAACCTAACCTAACCCATCCAGACGCTCGCTGGTAATGTTTTACAAAATCCCGGTAGTGTCGTCCCGTACGTCTCGGTGCGGACATTATATACGTCTATAATGTTATATATCCTAACCTAAGGGAACCTAACATCGCGGATGTAGTATTTCACAACATTCCTGGCTGGTCGGCGGCAATTCTCGGTGGGAACATTATATACGTCTATATCGTAATATAACGTAACCTAACCCATCTGGACCCTCGCTGGTAATGTTTCACAAAATCCCGGTCGTGTCGGCCCGTACGTCTCGGTGCGGACATTATATGCGTTTATAACGTTATATATCCTAACCTAAGGCAACTTAACATCTCGGATGTAGTATTTTCCAACATGCCTGGCGGGTCGGCCCCAACTTCTCGGTGGGCACATTATATACATCTATATCGTAATATAACCTAACCTAACCCATGTAGACCCTCGCTGGTAATGTTTTACAGAATCCCGGTCGTGTCGTCCCGTACGTCTCGGTGCGGACATTATATACGTCTATAACGTTATATATCCTAACCTAAGGGAACCTAATATCTCGGATGTAGTATATTCCAACATTCCTGGCGGGTCGGCCCCTACTTCTCGGTGGGAACATTATATACGTCTATAGCGTAATATAACCTAACCTAACCCATCCAGACGCTCGCTGGTAATGTTTTACAAAATCCCGGTCGTGTCGTCCCGTACGTCTCGGTGCGGACATTATATACGTCTATAATGTTATATATCCTAACCTAAGGGAACCTAACATCGCGGATGTAGTATTTCACAACATTCCTGGCTGGTCGGCGGCAATTCTCGGTGGGAACATTATATACGTCTATATCGTAATATAACCTAACCTAACCCATCTGGACCCTCGCTGGTAATGTTTCACAAAATCCCGGTCGTGTCGGCCCGTACGTCTCGGTGCGGACATTATATGCGTTTATAACGTTATATATCCTAACCTAAGGCAACTTAACATCTCGGATGTAGTATTTTCCAACATGCCTGGCGGGTCGGCCCCAACTTCTCGGTGGGCACATTTTATACATCTATATCGTAATATAACCTAACCTAACCCATGTAGACCCTCGCTGGTAATGTTTTACAGAATCCCGGTCGTGTCGTCCCGTGCTTCTCGGTGGGCACATTATATACATCTATATCGTAATATAACCTAACCTAACCGATCTAGACCCTCGCTGGTAATGTTTTACAGAATCCCGGTCGTGCCGGCCCGTACTTCCCGGTGGGGACATCATATACGTCTATAATGTTATATACCCTAACCTAAGGCTACCTAATATCTCGAATGTAGTTTTTCACAACATTCCTGGCGGGTCGGCCCCACTTCTCGGTGGGAACATTATGTACGTCTATAACGTAATATAACCTAACCTAACCGATCTAGCCCCTCGCTGGTAATGTTTTACAGAATCCCGGTCGTGTCGTCCCGTACGTCTCGGTGCGGACATTATATGGATTTATAACGTTATATATCCTAACCTAAGGCAACTTAACATCTGGGATGTAGTATTTTCCAACATTCCTGGCGGGTCGGCCCCTACTTCTCGGTGGGAACATTTTATACGTCTATAGCGTAATATAACCTAACCTAACCCATCCAGACGCTCGCTGGTAATGTTTTACAAAATCCCGGTCGTGTCGGACCGTGCTTCTCGGTGGGGACATTATATACGTCTATAATGTTATATATCCTAACATAAGGGAACCTAACATCGCGGATGTAGTATTTCACAACATTCCCGGCTGGTCGGCCCCATCTTCTCGGTGGGAACATTATATACGTCTATATGGTAATATAACCTAACCTAACCCATCTGGACCCTCGCTGGTAATGTTTTACATAATCCCGGTCGTTTCGTCCCGTACATCTCGGTGCGGACATTATATACGTCTATAATGTTATATATCCTAACCTAAGGAAACCTAACATCGCGGATGTAGTATTTCACAACATTCGTGGCTGGTCGGCGGCAATTCTCGGTGGGAACATTATATACGTCTATATCGTAATATAACCTAACCTAACCCATCTGGACCCTCGCTGGTAATGTTTCACAAAATCCCGGTCGTGTCGGCCCGTACGTCTCGGTGCGGACATTATATGCGTTTATAACGTTATATATCCTAACCTAAGGCAACTTAATATCTCGGATGTAGTATTTTCCAACATTCCTGGCGGGTCGGCCCCAACTTCTCGGTGGGCACATTATATACATCTATATCGTAATATAACCTAACCTAACCCATGTAGACCCTCGCTGGTAATGTTTTACAGAATCCCGGTCGTGTCGTCCCGTACGTCTCGGTGCGGACATTATACACGTCTATAACGTTATATATCCCAACCTAAGGCAACTTAACATCTCGGATGTAGTATTTTCCAACATTCCTGGCGGGTCGGCCCCTACTTCTCGGTGGGCACATTATATACGTCTATATCGTAATATAACCTAACCTAAATCATCTAGACCCTCGGTGGCAATGTTTTACAAAATCCCGGTCGTGTCGGACCGTGCTTCTCGGTGGGGACATTATATACGTCTATAATGTTATATATCCTAACATAAGGGAACCTAACATCGCGGATGTAGTATTTCACAACATTCCTGGCTGGTCGGCGCCAATTCTCGGTGGGAACATTATATACGTCCATATGGTAATATAACCTAACCTAACCCATCTGGACCCTCGCTGGTAATGTTTCACAAAATCCCGGTCGTGTCGGCCCGTACTTCCCGGTGGGGACATCATATACGTCTATAATGTTATATACCCTAACCTAAGGCTACCTAACATCTCGAATGTAGTTTTTCACAACATTCCTGGCGGGTCGGCCCCACTTCTCGGTGGGAACATTATGTACGTCTATAACGTAATATAACCTAACATAACCGATCTAGCCCCTCGCTGGTAATGTTTTACAGAATCCCGGTCGTGTCGTCCCGTACTTCTCGGTGCGGACATTATATGGGTTTATAACGTTATATATCCTAACCTAAGGCAACTTAACATCTGGGATGTAGTATTTTCCAACATTCCTGGCGGGTCGGCCCCAACTTCTCGGTGGGCACATTATATACATATATATCGTAATATAACCTAACCTAACCCATCTAGACTCTCGCTGGTAATGTTTTACAGAATCCCGGTCGTGTCGTCCCGTACGTCTCGGTGCGGACATTATATACGTCTATAACGTTATGTATCCTAACCTAAGGCAAATTAACAATTGGGATGTAGTTTTTTCCAACATTCCTGGCGGGTCGGCCCCTACTTCTCGGTGGGCACATTATATACGTCTATATCATAATATAACCTAACCTAACCCATCTAGAACCTTGCTGGTAATATTTTACAAAATCCCGGTTTTGTCGGCCCGTACTTCTCAGTGGGGTCATTATATACGTCTATAACGTTATATATTCTAACCTAAGGCAACTTAACATCTGGGATGTAGTTTTTTCCAACATTCATGGCGGGTCGGCCCCACTTCTCGGTGGGAACATTATATACGTCTATAGCGTAATATAACCTAACCTAACCCATCCAGACGCTCGCTGGTAATGTTTTACAAAATCCCGGTCGTGTCGTCCCGTACGTCTCGGTGCGGACATTATATACGTCTATAATGTTATATATCCTAACCTAAGGGAACCTAACATCGCGGATGTAGTATTTCACAACATTCCTGGCTGGTCGGCGGCAATTCTCGGTGGGAACATTATATACGTCTATATCGTAATATAACCTAACCTAACCCATCTGGACCCTCGCTGGTAATGTTTCACAAAATCCCGGTCGTGTTGGCCCGTACGTCTCGGTGCGGACATTATATGCGTTTATAACGTTATATATCCTAACCTAAGGCAACTTAACATCTCGGATGTAGTATTTTCCAACATTCCTGGCGGGTCGGCCCCTACTTCTCGGTGGACACATTATATACGTCTATATCGTAATATAACCTAACCTAACCCATCTAGCCCCTCGCTGGTAATGTTTTACAGAATTCCGGTCGTATCGTCCCGTACGTCTCGGTGCGGACATTATATATGTCTATAACGTTATCTATCCTAACCTAAGGCAACTTAACATCTCGTATGTAGTATTTTCCAACATTCCTGGCGTGTCGGCCCTATCTTCTCGGTGGGCACATTATATGCGTCTATATCGTAATATAACCTAACCTAACCCATCTAGACCCTCGCTGGTAATGTTTTACAAAATCCCGGGCGTGCCGGCCCGTACTTCTCGGTGCGGACATTATATACGTCTACAACGTTATGTATCCTAACCTAAGGCAAATTAACATCTGGGATTTAGTATTTTCCAACATTCCTGGCGGGTCGGCCCCTACTTCTCGGTGGGTACATTATATACGTCTATATCGTAATATAACCTAACCTAACCCATCTAGAACCTTGCTGGTAATATTTTACAAAATCCCGGTTTTGTCGGCCCGTACTTCTCAGTGGGGTCATTATATACGTCTATAACGTTATATATCCTAACCTAAGGCAACTTAACATCAGGGATGTAGTATTTTCCAACATTCATGGCGGGTCGGCCCCACTTCTCAGTGGGAACATTATATACGTCTATAACGTAATATAATCTAACCTAACCGATCTAGCCCCTCGCTGGTAATGTTTTACATAATCCCGGTCGTGTCGTCCCGTACGTCTCGGTGCGGACATTATATACGTCTATACCGTTATATATCCTAACCTAAGGGAACCTAACATCTCGGATGTAGTATATTCCAACATTCCTGGCGGGTCGGCCCCTACTTCTCGGTGGGAACATTATATACGTCTATAGCGTAATATAACCTAACCTAACCCATCCAGACGCTCGCTGGTAATGTTTTACAAAATCCCGGTCGTGTCGTCCCGTACGTCTCGGTGCGGACATTATATACGTCTATAATGTTATATATCCTAACCTAAGGGAACCTAACATCGCGGATGTAGTATTTCACAACATTCCTGGCGGGTCGGCCCCTACTTCTCTGTGGGCACATTATATACGTCTATATCATAATATAACCTAACCTAACCCATCTAGAACCTTGCTGGTAATATTTTACAAAATCGCGGTTTTGTCGGCTCGTACTTCTCAGTGGGGTCATTATATACGTCTATAACGTTATATATCCTAACCTAAGGCAACTTAACATCTGGGATGTTGTATTTTCCAACATTCATGGCGGGTCGGCCCCACTTCTCGGTGGGAACATTATATACGTCTATAACGTAATATAATCTAACCTAACCGATCTAGCCCCTCGCTGGTAATGTTTTACATAATCCCGGTCGTGTCGTCCCGTACGTCTCGGTGCGGACATTATATACGTCTATAACGCTATATATCCTAACCTAAGGGAACCTAACATCTCGGATGTAGTATATTCCAACATTCCTGGCGGGTCGGCCCCTACTTCTCGGTGGGAACATTATAGACGTCTATAGCGTAACATAACCTAACCTGACCCATCCAGACGCTCGCTGGTAATGTTTTACAAAATCCCGGTCGTGTCGTCCCGTACGTCTCGGTGCGGACATTATATACGTCTATAATGTTATATATCCTAACCTAAGGGAACCTAACATCGCGGATGTAGTATTTCACAACATTCCTGGCTGGTCGGCGGCAATTCTCGGTGGGAACATTATATACGTCTATATCGTAATATAACCTAACCTAACCCATCTGGACCCTCGCTGGTAATGTTTCACAAAATCCCGGTCGTATCGGCCCGTACTTCCCGGTGGGGACATCATATACGTCTATAATGTTATATACCCTAACCTAAGGCTACCTAACACCTCGAATGTAGTTTTTCACAACATTCCTGGCGGGTCGGCCCCACTTCTCGGTGGGAACATTATGTACGTCTATAACGTAATATAACCTAACCTAACCGATCTGGACCCTCGCTGGTAATGTTTCACAAAATCCCGGTCGTGTTGGCCCGTACGTCTCGGTGCGGACATTATATGCGTTTATAACGTTATATATCCTAACCTAAGGCAACTTAACATCTCGGATGTAGTATTTTCCAACATTCCTGGCGCGTCGGCCCCAACTTTTCGGTGGGCACATTATATACATCTATATCGTAATATAACCTAACCTAACCCATGTAGACCCTCGCTGGTAATGTTTTACAGAATCCCGGTCGTGTCGTCCCGTACGTCTCGGTGCGGACATTATATGCGTTTAAAACGTTATATATCCTAACCTAAGGCAACTTAACATCTGGGATGTAGTATTTTCCAACATTCCTGGCGGGTCGGCCCCAACTACTCGGTGGGCACATTATATACATATATATCGTAATATAACCTAACCTAACCCATCTAGACTCTCGCTGGTAGTGTTTTACAGATTCCCGGTCGTGTCGTCCCGTACGTCTCGGTGCGGACGTTATATACGTCTATAACGTTGTGTATCCTAACCTAAGGCAACTTAACATCTGGGATGTAGTATTTTCCAACATTCCTGGCGCGTCGGCCCCAACTTTTCGGTGGGCACATTATATACATCTATATCGTAATATAACCTAACCTAACCCATCTAGACCCTTGCTGGTAATATTTTACAAAATCCCGGTCGTGTCGGCCCGTACTTCTCAGTGGCGTCATTATATACGTCTATAAGGTTATATATCCTAACCTAAGGCAACTTAACATCTGGGATGTAGTATTTTCCAACATTCATGGCGGGTCGGCCCCACTTCTCGGTGGGAACATTATATACGTCTATAACGTAATATAATCTAACCTAACCGATCTAGCCCCTCGCTGGTAATGTTTTACATAATCCCGGTCGTGTCGTCCCGTACGTCTCGGTGCGGACATTATATACGTCTATAACGTTATATATCCTAACCTAAGGCAACTTAACATCTCGGATGTAGTATTTTCCAACATTCCTGGCGGGTCGGCCCGTACTTCTCGGTGGGCACATTATATACGTCTATATCGTAATATAACCTAAATTAACCCATCTAAACCCCCGCTGGTAATGTTTTACAAAATCCCGGTCGTGTCGGCCCGTACTTCTCGGTGGGGTCATTATATACGTCCATAACGTTATATATCCTAACCTAAGGGAACATAACATCTCGGATGTAGTATTTTCCAACATTCCTGGCGGGTCGGCCCCTACTTCTCGGTGGACACATTATATACGTCTATATCGTAATATAACCTAACATAACCGATCTAGCCCCTCGCTGGTAATGTTTTACAGAATCCCGGTCGTGTCGTCCCGTACTTCTCGGTGCGGACATTATATGGGTTTATAACGTTATATATCCTAACCTAAGGCAACTTAACATCTGGGATGTAGTATTTTCCAACATTCCTGGCGGGTTGGCCCCAACTTCTCGGTGGGCACATTATATACATATATATCGTAATATAACCTAACCTAACCCATCTAGATTCTCGCTGGTAATGTTTTACAGAATCCCGGTCGTGTCGTCCCGTACGTCTCGGTGCGGACATTATATACGTCTATAACGTTATGTATCCTAACCTAAGGCAAATTAACATCTGGGATGTAGTATTTTCCAACATTCCTGGCGGGTCGGCCCCTACTTCTCGGTGGGCACATTATATACGTCTATATCGTAATATAACCTAACCTAACCCATCTAGAACCTTGCTGGTAATATTTTACAAAATCCCGGTTTTGTCGGCCCGTACTTCTCAGTGGGGTCATTATATACGTCTATAACGTTATATATCCTAACCTAAGGGAACCTAACATCTCGGATGTAGTATATTCCAACATTCCTGGCGGGTCGGCCCCTACTTCTCGGTGGGAACATTATATACGTCTATAGCGTAATATAACCTAACCTAACCCATCCAGACGCTCGCTGGTAATGTTTTACAAAATCCCGGTCGTGTCGTCCCGTACGTCTCGGTGCGGACATTATATACGTCTATAATGTTATATATCCTAAAACCTAAGGGAACCTAACATCACGGATGTAGTATTTCACAACATTCCTGGCGGGTCGGCCCCTACTTCTCGGTGGGCACATTATATACGTCTATATCATAATATAACCTAACCTAACCCATCTAGAACCTTGCTGGTAATATTTTACAAAATCCCGGTTTTGTTGGCTCGTACTTCTCAGTGGGGTCATTATATACGTCTATAACGTTATATATCCTAACCTAAGGCAACTTAACATCTGGGGTGTAGTATTTTCCAACATTCATGGCGGGTCGGCCCCACTTCTCGGTGGGAACATTATATACGTCTATAACTTAATATAATCTAACCTAACCGATCTAGCCCCTCGCTGGTAATGTTTTACATAATCCCGGTCGTGTCGTCCCGTACGTCTCGGTGCGGACATTATATACGTCTATAATGTTATATATCCTAACGTAAGGGAACCTAACATCGCGGATGTAGTATTTCACAACATTCCTGGCGGGTCGGCCCCTACTTCTCGGTGGGCACATTATATACGTCTATATCATAATATAACCTAACCTAACCCATCTAGAACCTTGCTGTTAATATTTTACAAAATCCCGGTTTTGTCGGCTCGTACTTCTCAGTGGGGTCATTATATACGTCTATAACGTTATATATCCTAACCTAAGGCAACTTAACATCTGGGATGTAGTATTTTCCAACATTCATGGCGGGTCGGCCCCACTTCTCGGTGGGAACATTATATACGTCTATAACGTAATATAATCTAACCTAACCAATCTAGCCCCTCGCTGGTAATGTTTTACATAATCCCGGTCGTGTCGTCCCGTACGTCTCGGTGCGGACATTATATACGTCTATAACGTTATATATCCTAACCTAAGGGAACCTAACATCTCGGATGTAGTATATTCCAACATTCCTGGCGGGTCGGCCCCTACTTCTCGGTGGGAACATTATATACGTCTATAGCGTAACATAACCTAACCTAACCCATCCAGACGCTCGCTGGTAATGTTTTACAAAATCCCGGTCGTGTCATCCCGTACGTCTCGGTGCGGACATTATATACGTCTATAATGTTATATATCCTAACCTAAGGGAACCTAACATCGCGGATGTAGTATTTCACAACATTCCTGGCTGGTCGGCGCCAATTCTCGGTGGGAACATTATATACGTCCATATGGTAATATAACCTAACCTAACCCATCTGGACCCTCGCTGGTAATGTTTCACAAAATCCCGGTCGTATCGGCCCGTACTTCCCGGTGGGGACATCATATACGTCTATAATGTTATATACCCTAACCTAAGGCTACCTAACACCTCGAATGTAGTTTTTCACAACATTCCTGGCGGGTCGGCCCCACTTCTCGGTGGGAACACTATGTACGTCTATAACGTAATATAACCTAACCTAACCGATCTGGACCCTCGCTGGTAATGTTTCACAAAATCCCGGTCGTGTTGGCCCGTACGTCTCGGTGCGGACATTATATGCGTTTATAACGTTATATATCCTAACCTAAGGCAACTTAACACCTCGGATGTAGTATTTTCCAACATTCCTGGCGGGTCGGCCCCAACTTTTCGGTGGGCACATTATATACATCTATATCGTAATATAACCTAACCTAACCCATGTAGACCCTCGCTGGTAATGTTTTACAGAATCCCGGTCGTGTCGTCCCGTACGTCTCGGTGCGGACATTATATGCGTTTAAAACGTTATATATCCTAACCTAAGGCAACTTAACATCTGGGATGTAGTATTTTCCAACATTCCTGGCGGGTCGGCCCCAACTACTCGGTGGGCACATTATATACATATATATCGTAATATAACCTAACCTCACCCATCTAGACTCTCGCTGGTAGTGTTTTACAGATTCCCGGTCGTGTCGTCCCGTACGTCTCGGTGCGGACATTATATACGTCTATAACGTTATATATCCTAACCTAAGGCAACTTAACATCTCGGATGTAGTATTTTCCAACATTCCTGGCGGGTCGGCCCCTACTTCTCGGTGGGCACATTATATACGTCTATATCATAATATAACCTAACCTAACCCATCTAAACCCCCGCTGGTAATGTTTTACAAAATCCCGGTCGTGTCGGCCCGTACTTCTCGGTGGGGTCATTATATACGTCCATAACGTTATATATCCTAACCTAAGGGAACATAACATCTCGGATGTAGTATTTTCCAACATTCCTGGCGGGTCGGCCCCTACTTCTCGGTGGACACATTATATACGTCTATATCGTAATATAACCTAACCTAACCCATCTAGCCCCTCGCTGGTAATGTTTTACAGAATTCCGGTCGTATCGTCCCGTACGTCTCGGTGCGGACATTATATATGTCTATAACGTTATCTATCCTAACCTAAGGCAACTTAACATCTCGGATGTAGTATTTTCCAACATTCCTGGCGTGTCGGCCCTATCTTCTCGGTGGGCACATTATATACGTCTATATCGTAATATAACCTAAATTAACCCATCTAAACCCCCGCTGGTAATGTTTTACAAAATCCCGGTCGTGTCGGCCCGTACTTCTCGGTGGGGTCATTATATACGTCCATAACGTTATATATCCTAACCTAAGGGAACATAACATCTCGGATGTAGTATTTTCCAACATTCCTGGCGGGTCGGCCCCTACTTCTCGGTGGACACATTATATACGTCTATATCGTAATATAACCTAACCTAACCCATCTAGCCCCTCGCTGGTAATGTTTTACAGAATTCCGGTCGTATCGTCCCGTACGTCTCGGTGCGGACATTATATATGTCTATAACGTTATCTATCCTAACCTAAGGCAACTTAACATCTCGGATGTAGTATTTTCCAACATTCCTGGCGTGTCGGCCCTATCTTCTCGGTGGGCACATTATATACGTCTATATCGTAATATAACCTAACCTAACCCATCTAGACCCTCGCTGGTAATGTTTTACATAATCCCGGTCGTGTCGTCCCGTACGTCTAGGTGCGGACATTATATACGTCTATAACGTTATATATCCTAACCTAAGGGAACCTAACATCTCGGATGTAGTATATTCCAACATTCCTGGCGGGTCGGCCCCTACTTCTCGGTGGGAACATTATATACGTCTATAGCGTAATACAACCTAACCTAACCCATCCAGACGCTCGCTGGTAATGTTTTACAAAATCCCGGTCGTGTCGTCCCGTACGTCTCGGTGCGGACATTATATACGTCTATAATGTTATATATCCTAACCTAAGGGAACCTAACATCGCGGATGTAGTATTTCACAACATTCCTGGCGGGTCGGCCCCTACTTCTCGGTGGGCACATTATATACGTCTATATCATAATATAACCTAACCTAACCCATCTAGACCCTTGCTGGTAATATTTTACAAAATCCCGGTCGTGTCGGCCCGTACTTCTCAGTGGCGTCATTATATACGTCTATAACGTTATATATCCTAACCTATGGCAACTTAACATCTGGGATGTAGTATTTTCCAACATTCATGTCGGGTCGGCCCCACTTCTCGGTGGGAACATTATATACGTCTATAACGTAATATAATCTAACCTAACCGATCTAGCCCCTCGCTGGTAATGTTTTACATAATCCCGGTCGTGTCGTCCCGTACGTCTCGGTGCGGACATTATATACGTCTATAACGTTATATATCCTAACCTAAGGCAACTTAACATCTCGGATGTAGTATTTTCCAACATTCCTGGCGGGTCGGCCCGTACTTCTCGGTGGGCACATTATATACGTCTATATCGTAATATAACCTAAATTAACCCATCTAAACCCCCGCTGGTAATGTTTTACAAAATCCCGGTCGTGTCGGCCCGTACTTCTCGGTGGGGTCATTATATACGTCCATAACGTTATATATCCTAACCTAAGGGAACATAACATCTCGGATGTAGTATTTTCCAACATTCCTGGCGGGTCGGCCCCTACTTCTCGGTGGACACATTATATACGTCTATATCGTAATATAACCTAACCTAACCCATCTAGCCCCTCGCTGGTAATGTTTTACAGAATTCCGGTCGTATCGTCCCGTACGTCACGGTGCGGACATTATATATGTCTATAACGTTATCTATCCTAACCTAAGGCAACTTAACATCTCGGATGTAGTATTTTCCAACATTCCTGGCGTGTCGGCCCTATCTTCTCGGTGGGCACATTATATACGTCTATATCGTAATATAACCTAACCTAACCCATCTAGACCCTCGCTGGTAATGTTTTACATAATCCCGGTCGTGTCGTCCCGTACGTCTCGGTGCGGACATTATATACGTCTATAACGTTATATATCCTAACCTAAGGGAACCTAACATCTCGGATGTAGTATATTCCAACATTCCTGGCGGGTCGGCCCCTACTTCTCGGTGGGAACATTATATACGTCTATAGCGTAATATAACCTAACCTAACCCATCCAGACGCTCGCTGGTAATGTTTTACAAAATCCCGGTCGTGTCGTCCCGTACGTCTCGGTGCGGACATTATATACGTCTATAATGTTATATATCCTAACCTAAGGGAACCTAACATCGCGGATGTAGTATTTCACAACATTCCTGGCGGGTCGGCCCCTACTTCTCGGTGGGCACATTATATACGTCTATATCATAATATAACCTAACCTAACCCATCTAGAACCTTGCTGGTAATATTTTACAAAATCCCGGTTTTGTCGGCTCGTACTTCTCAGTGGGGTCATTATATACGTCTATAACGTTATATATCCTAACCTAAGGCAGCTTAACATCTGGGATGTAGTATTTTCCAACATTCATGGCGGGTCGGCCCCACTTCTCGGTGGGAACATTATATACGTCTATAACGTAATATAATCTAACCTAACCGATCTAGCCCCTCGCTGGTAATGTTTTACATAATCCCGGTCGTGTCGTCCCGTACGTCTCGGTGCGGACATTATATACGTCTATAACGTTATATATCCTAACCTAAGGGAACCTAACATCTCGGATGTAGTATATTCCAACATTCCTGGCGGGTCGGCCCCTACTTCTCGGTGGGAACATTATATACGTCAATAGCATAATATAACCTAACCTAACCCATCCAGACGCTCGCTGGTAATGTTTTACAAAATCCCGGTCGTGTCGTCCCGTACGTCTCGGTGCGGACATTATATACGTCTATAATGTTATATATCCTAACCTAAGGGAACCTAACATCGCGGATGTAGTATTTCACAACATTCCTGGCTGGTCGGCGGCAATTCTCGGTGGGAACATTATATACGTCTATATCGTAATATAACCTAACCTAACCCATCTGGACCCTCGCTGGTAATGTTTCACAAAATCCCGGTCGTGTCGGCCCGTACGTCTCGGTGCGGACATTATATGCGTTTATAACGTTATATATCCTAACCTAAGGCAACTTAACATCTGGGATGTAGTATTTTCCAACATTCCTGGCGGGTCGGCCCCAACTACTCGGTGGGCACATTATATACATATATATGGTAATATAACCTAACCTAACCCATCTAGACTCTCGCTGGTAGTGTTTTACAGATTCCCGGTCGTGTCGTCCCGTACGTCTCGGTGCGGACGTTATATACGTCTATAACGTTATGTATCCTAACCTAAGGCAAATTAACATCTGGGATGTATTATTTTCCAACATTCCTGGCGGGTCGGCCCCTACTTCTCGGTGGGCACATTATATACGTCTATATCATAATATAACCTAACCTAACCCATCTAGACCCTTGCTGGTAATATTTTACAAAATCCCGGTCGTGTCGGCCCGTACTTCTCAGTGGCGTCATTATATACGACTATAACGTTATATATCCTAACCAAAGGCAAATTAACATCTGGGATGTAGTATTTTCCAACATTCATGGCGGGTCGGCCCTACTTCTCGGTGGGAACATTATATACGTCTATAACGTAATATAATCTAACCTAACCGATCTAGCCCCTCGCTGGTAATGTTTTACATAATCCCGGTCGTGTCGTCCCGTACGTCTCGGTGCGCACATTATATACGTCTATAACGTTATATATCCTAACCTAAGGCAACTTAACATCTCGGATGTAGTATTTTCCAACATTCCTGGCGGGTCGGCCCCTACTTCTCGGTGGACACATTATATACGTCTATATCGTAATATAACCTAAATTAACCCATCTAAACACCCGCTGGTACTGTTTTACAAAATCCCGGTCGTGTCGGCCCGTACTTCTCGGTGGGGTCATTATATACGTCCATAACGTTATATATCCTAACCTAAGGGAACATAACATCTCGGATGTAGTATTTTCCAACATTCCTGGCGGGTCGGCCCCTACTTCTCGGTGGGCACATTATATACGTCTATATCGTAATATAACCTAAATTAACCCATCTAAACACCCGCTGGTACTGTTTTACAAAATCCCGGTCGTGTCGGCCCGTACTTCTCGGTGGGGTCATTATATACGTCCATAACGTTATATATCCTAACCTAAGGGAACATAACATCTCGGATGTAGTATTTTCCAACATTCCTGGCGGGTCGGCCCCTACTTCTCGGTGGACACATTATATACGTCTATATCGTAATATAACCTAACATAACCGATCTAGCCCCTCGCTGGTAATGTTTTACAGAATCCCGGTCGTGTCGTCCCGTACTTCTCGGTGCGGACATTATATGGGTTTATAACGTTATATATCCTAACCTAAGGCAACTTAACATCTGGGATGTAGTATTTTCCAACATTCCTGGCGGGTCGGCCCCAACTTCTCGGTGGGCGCATTATATACATATATATCGTAATATAACCTAACCTAACCCATCTAGACTCTCGCTGGTAATGTTTTACAGAATCCCGGTCGTGTCGTCCCGTACGTCTCGGTGCGGACATTATATACGTCTATAACGTTATGTATCCTAACCTAAGGCAAATTAACATTTGGGATGTAGTATTTTCCAACATTCCTGGCGGGTCGGCCCCTACTTCTCGGTGGGCACATTATATACGTCTATATCATAATATAACCTAACCTAACCCATCTAGAACCTTGCTGGTAATATTTTACAAAATCCCGGTTTTGTCGGCTCGTACTTCTCAGTGGGGTCATTATATACGTCTATAACGTTATATATCCTAACCTAAGGCAACTTAACATCTGGGATGTAGTATTTTCCAACATTCATGGCGGGTCGGCCCCACTTCTCGGTGGGAACATTATATACGTCTATAACGTAATATAATCTAACCTAACCGATCTAGCCCCTCGCTGGTAATGTTTTACATAATCCCGGTCGTGTCGTCCCGTACGTCTCGGTGCGGACATTATATACGTCTATAACGTTATATATCCTAACCTAAGGGAACCTAACATCTCGGATGTAGTATATTCCAACATTCCTGGAGGGTCGGCCCCTACTTCGCGGTGGGAACATTATATACGTCTAAAGCGTAATATAACCTAACCTAACCCATCCAGACGCTCGCTGGTAATGTTTTACAAAATCCGGGTCGTGTCGTCCCGTACGTCTCGGTGCGGACATTATATACGTCTATAATGTTATATATCCTAACCTAAGGGAACCTAACATCGCGGATGTAGTATTTCACAACATTCCTGGCTGGTCGGCGGCAATTCTCGGTGGGAACATTATATACGTCTATATCGTAATATAACCTAACCTAACCCATCTGGACCCTCGCTGGTAATGTTTCACAAAATCCCGGTCGTGTCGGCCAGTACGTCTCGGTGCGGACATTATATGCGTTTATAACGTTATATATCCTAACCTAAGGCAATTTAACATCTCGGATGTAGTATTTTCCAACATTCCTGGCGGGTCGGCCCCAACTTCTCGGTGGGCACATTATATACATCTATATCGTAATATAACCTAACCTAACCCATGTAGACCCCCGCTGGTAATGTTTTACAGAATCCCGGTCGTGTCGTCCCGTACGTCTCGGTGCGGACATTATACACGTCTATAACGTTATATATCCCAACCTAAGGCAACTTAACATCTCGGATGTAGTATTTTCCAACATTCCTGGCGGGTCGGACCCTACTTCTCGGTGGGAACATTATATACGTCTATAGCGTAATATAACCTAACCTAACCCATCCAGACGCTCGCTGGTAATGTTTTACAAAATCCCGGTCGTGTCGTCCCGTACGTCTCGGTGCGGACATTATATACGTCTATAATGTTATATATCCTAACCTAAGGGAACCTAACATCGCGGATGTAGTATTTCACAACATTCCTGGCGGGTCGGCCCCTACTTCTCGGTGGGCACATTATATACGTCTATATCATAATATAACCTAACCTAACCCATCTAGAACCTTGCTGGTAATATTTTACAAAATCGCGGTTTTGTCGGCTCGTACTTCTCAGTGGGGTCATTATATACGTCTATAACGTTATATATCCTATCCTAAGGCAACTTAACATCTGGGATGTAGTATTTTCCAACATTCATGGCGGGTCGGCCCCACTTCTCAGTGGGAACATTATATACGTCTATAACGTAATATAATCTAACCTAACCGATCTAGCCCCTCGCTGGTAATGTTTTACATAATCCCGGTCGTGTCGTCCCGTACGTCTCGGTGCGGACATTATATACGTCTATAATGTTATATATCCTAACCTAAGGGAACCTAACATCGCGGATGTAGTATTTCACAACATTCCTGGCTGGTCGGCGGCAATTCTCGGTGGGAACATTATATACGTCTATATCGTAATATAACCTAACCTAACCCATCTGGATCCTCGCTGGTAATGTTTCACAAAATCCCGGTCGTATCGGCCCGTACTTCCCGGTGGGGACATCATATACGTCTATAATGTTATATACCCTAACCTAAGGCTACCTAACACCTCGAATGTAGTTTTTCACAACATTCCTGGCGGGTCGGCCCCACTTCTCGGTGGGAACATTATGTACGTCTATAACGTAATATAACCTAACCTAACCGATCTGGACCCTCGCTGGTAATGTTTCACAAAATCCCGGTCGTGTTGGCCCGTACGTCTCGGTGCGGACATTATATGCGTTTATAACGTTATATATCCTAACCTAAGGCAACTTAACACCTCGAATGTAGTTTTTCACAACATTCCTGGCGGGTCGGCCCCACTTCTCGGTGGGAACATTATGTACGTCTATAACGTAATATAACCTAACCTAACCGATCTGGACCCTCGCTGGTAATGTTTCACAAAATCCCGGTCGTGTTGGCCCGTACGTCTCGGTGCGGACATTATATGCGTTTATAACGTTATATATCCTAACCTAAGGCAACTTAACATCTCGGATGTAGTATTTTCCAACATTCCTGGCGGGTCGGCCCCAACTTTTCGGTGGGCACATTATATACATCAATATCGTAATATAACCTAACCTAACCCATGTAGACCCTCGCTGGTAATGTTTTACAGAATCCCGGTCGTGTCGTCCCGTACGTCTCGGTGCGGACATTATATGCGTTTAAAACGTTATATATCCTAACCTAAGGCAACTTAACATCTGGGATGTAGTATTTTCCAACATTCCTGGCGGGTCGGCCCCAACTACTCGGTGGGCACATTATATACATATATATCGTAATATAACCTAACCTAACCCATCTAGACTCTCGCTGGTAGTGTTTTACAGATTCCCGGTCGTGTCGTCCCGTACGTCTCGGTGCGGTCGTTATATACGTCTATAACGTTATGTATCCTAACCTAAGGCAACTTAACATCTGGGATGTATTATTTTCCAACATTCCTGGCGGGTCGGCCCCTACTTCTCGGTGGGCACATTATATACGTCTATATCATAATATAACCTAACCTAACCCATCTAGACCCTTGCTGGTAATATTTTACAAAATCCCGGTCGTGTCGGCCCGTACTTCTCAGTGGCGTCATTATATACGTCTATAACGTTATATATCTTAACCTAAGGCAACTTAACATCTGGGATGTAGTATTTTCCAACATTCATGGCGGGTCGGCCCCACTTCTCGGTGGGAACATTATATACGTCTATAACGTAATATAATCTAACCTAACCGATCTAGCCCCTCGCTGGTAATGTTTTACATAATCCCGGTCGTGTCGTCCCGTACGTCTCGGTGCGGACATTATATACGTCTATAACGTTATATATCCTAACCTAAGGCAACTTAACATCTCGGATGTAGTATTTTCCAACATTCCTGGCGGGTCGGCCCGTACTTCTCGGTGGGCACATTATATACGTCTATATCGTAATATAACCTAAATTAACCCATCTAAACCCCCGCTGGTAATGTTTTACAAAATCCCGGTCGTGTCGGCCCGTACTTCTCGGTGGGGTCATTATATACGTCCATAACGTTATATATCCTAACCTAAGGGAACATAACATCTCGCATGTAGTATTTTCCAACATTCCTGGCGGGTCGGACCCTACTTCTCGGTGGACACATTATATACTTCTATATCGTAATATAACCTAACATAACCGATCTAGCCCCTCGCTGGTAATGTTTTACAGAATCCCGGTCGTGTCGTCCCGTACTTCTCGGTGCGGACATTATATGGGTTTATAACGTTATATATCCTAACCTAAGGCAACTTAACATCTGGGATGTAGTATTTTCCAACATTCCTGGCGGGTCGGCCCCAACTTCTCGGTGGGCACATTATATACATATATATCGTAATATAACCTAACCTAACCCATCTAGACTCTCGCTGGTAATGTTTTACAGAATCCCGGTCGTGTCGTCCCGTACGTCTCGGTGCGGACATTACATACGTCTATAACGTTATGTATCCTAACCTAAGGCAAATTAACATTTGGGATGTAGTATTTTCCAACATTCCTGGCGGGTCGGCCCCTACTTCTCGGTGGGCACATTATATACGTCTATATCATAATATAACCTAACCTAACCCATCTAGAACCTTGCTGGTAATATTTTACAAAATCCCGGTTTTGTCGGCCCGTACTTCTCAGTGGGGTCATTATATACGTCTATAACGTTATATATTCTAACCTAAGGCAACTTAACATCTGGGATGTAGTTTTTTCCAACATTCATGGCGGGTCGGCCCCACTTCTCGGTGGGAACATTATATACGTCTATAACGTAATATAATCTAACCTAACCGATCTAGCCCCTCGCTGGTAATGTTTTACATAATCCCGGTCGTGTCGTCCCGTACGTCTCGGTTCGGACATTATATACGTCTATAACGTTATATATCCTAACCTAAGGGAACCTAACATTTCGGATGTAGTATTTTCCAACATTCCTGGCGTGTCGGCCCTATCTTCTCGGTGGGCACATTATATACGTCTATATCGTAATATAACCTAACCTAACCCATCTAGACCCTCGCTGGTAATGTTTTACAAAATCCCGGGCGTGCCGGCCCGTAGTTCTCGGTGCGGACATTATATACGTCTATAACGTTATGTATCCTAACCTAAGGCAAATTAACATCTGGGATTTAGTATTTTCCAACATTCCTGGCGGGTCGGCCCCTACTTCTCGGTGGGCACATTATATACGTCTATATCGTAATATAACCTAACCTAACCCATCTAGAACCTTGCTGGTAATATTTTACAAAATCCCGGTTTTGTCGGCCCGTACTTCTCAGTGGGGTCATTATATACGTCTATAACGTTATATATCCTAACCTAAGGCAACTTAACATCTGGGATGTAGTATTTTCCAACATTCATGACGGGTCGGCCCCACTTCTCAGTGGGAACATTATATACGTCTATAACGTAATATAATCTAACCTAACCGATCTAGCCCATCGCTGGTAATGTTTTACATAATCCCGGTCGTGTCGTCCCGTACGTCTCGGTGCGGACATTATATACGTCTATACCGTTATATATCCTAACCTAAGGGAACCTAACATCTCGGATGTAGTATATTCCAACATTCCTGGCGGGTCGGCCCCTACTTCTCGGTGGGAACATTATATACGTCTATAGCGTAATATAACCTAACCTAACCCATCCAGACGCTCGCTGGTAATGTTTTACAAAATCCCGGTCGTGTCGTCCCGTACGTCTCGGTGCGGACATTATATACGTCTATAATGTTATATATCCTAACCTAAGGGAACCTAACATCGCGGATGTAGTATTTCACAACATTCCTGGCTGGTCGGCGGCAATTCTCGGTGGGAACATTATATACGTCTATATCGTAATATAACCTAACCTAACCCATCTAGACCCTCGCTGGTAATGTTTCACAAAATCACGGTCGTGTCGGCCTGTACTTCTCGGTGGGGACGTCATATACGTCTATAATGTTATATACCCTAACCTAAGGCTACCTAACATCTCGAATGTAGTATTTCACAACATTCCTGGCGGGTCGGCCCGCACTTCTCGGTGGGAACATTATATACTTCTATAACGTAATATAACCTAACCCAACCGATCTAGCCCCTCGCTGGTAATGTTTTACAGAATCCCGGACGTGTCGCCCGTACGTCTCAGTGCGGACATTATATGCGTTTATAACGCTATATATCCTAACCTAAGGCAACTTAACATCTCGGATGTAATATTTCCCAACATTCCTGGCGGGTCGGCCCCACTTCTCGGTGGGAACATTATGTACGTCTATAACGTAATATAACCTAACCTAACCCATGTAGACCCTCGCTGGTAATGTTTTACAGAATCCCGGTCGTGTCGTCCCGTACGTCTCGGTGCGGACATTATATGCGTTTAAAACGTTATATATCCTAACCTAAGGCAACTTAACATCTGGGATGTAGTATTTTCCAACATTCCTGGCGGGTCGGCCCCAACTACTCGGTGGGCACATTATATACATATATATCGTAATATAACCTAACCTAACCCATCTAGACTCTCGCTGGTAGTGTTTTACAGATTCCCGGTCGTGTCGTCCCGTACGTCTCGGTGCGGTCGTTATATACGTCTATAACGTTATGTATCCTAACCTAAGGCAACTTAACATCTGGGATGTATTATTTTCCAACATTCCTGGCGGGTCGGCCCCTACTTCTCGGTGGGCACATTATATACGTCTATATCATAATATAACCTAACCTAACCCATCTAGACCCTTGCTGGTAATATTTTACAAAATCCCGGTCGTGTCGGCCCGTACTTCTCAGTGGCGTCATTATATACGTCTATAACGTTATATATCTTAACCTAAGGCAACTTAACATCTGGGATGTAGTATTTTCCAACATTCATGGCGGGTCGGCCCCACTTCTCGGTGGGAACATTATATACGTCTATAACGTAATATAATCTAACCTAACCGATCTAGCCCCTCGCTGGTAATGTTTTACATAATCCCGGTCGTGTCGTCCCGTACGTCTCGGTGCGGACATTATATACGTCTATAACGTTATATATCCTAACCTAAGGCAACTTAACATCTCGGATGTAGTATTTTCCAACATTCCTGGCGGGTCGGCCCGTACTTCTCGGTGGGCACATTATATACGTCTATATCGTAATATAACCTAAATTAACCCATCTAAACCCCCGCTGGTAATGTTTTACAAAATCCCGGTCGTGTCGGCCCGTACTTCTCGGTGGGGTCATTATATACGTCCATAACGTTATATATCCTAACCTAAGGGAACATAACATCTCGCATGTAGTATTTTCCAACATTCCTGGCGGGTCGGACCCTACTTCTCGGTGGACACATTATATACTTCTATATCGTAATATAACCTAACATAACCGATCTAGCCCCTCGCTGGTAATGTTTTACAGAATCCCGGTCGTGTCGTCCCGTACTTCTCGGTGCGGACATTATATGGGTTTATAACGTTATATATCCTAACCTAAGGCAACTTAACATCTGGGATGTAGTATTTTCCAACATTCCTGGCGGGTCGGCCCCAACTTCTCGGTGGGCACATTATATACATATATATCGTAATATAACCTAACCTAACCCATCTAGACTCTCGCTGGTAATGTTTTACAGAATCCCGGTCGTGTCGTCCCGTACGTCTCGGTGCGGACATTACATACGTCTATAACGTTATGTATCCTAACCTAAGGCAAATTAACATTTGGGATGTAGTATTTTCCAACATTCCTGGCGGGTCGGCCCCTACTTCTCGGTGGGCACATTATATACGTCTATATCATAATATAACCTAACCTAACCCATCTAGAACCTTGCTGGTAATATTTTACAAAATCCCGGTTTTGTCGGCCCGTACTTCTCAGTGGGGTCATTATATACGTCTATAACGTTATATATTCTAACCTAAGGCAACTTAACATCTGGGATGTAGTTTTTTCCAACATTCATGGCGGGTCGGCCCCACTTCTCGGTGGGAACATTATATACGTCTATAACGTAATATAATCTAACCTAACCGATCTAGCCCCTCGCTGGTAATGTTTTACATAATCCCGGTCGTGTCGTCCCGTACGTCTCGGTTCGGACATTATATACGTCTATAACGTTATATATCCTAACCTAAGGGAACCTAACATTTCGGATGTAGTATTTTCCAACATTCCTGGCGTGTCGGCCCTATCTTCTCGGTGGGCACATTATATACGTCTATATCGTAATATAACCTAACCTAACCCATCTAGACCCTCGCTGGTAATGTTTTACAAAATCCCGGGCGTGCCGGCCCGTAGTTCTCGGTGCGGACATTATATACGTCTATAACGTTATGTATCCTAACCTAAGGCAAATTAACATCTGGGATTTAGTATTTTCCAACATTCCTGGCGGGTCGGCCCCTACTTCTCGGTGGGCACATTATATACGTCTATATCGTAATATAACCTAACCTAACCCATCTAGAACCTTGCTGGTAATATTTTACAAAATCCCGGTTTTGTCGGCCCGTACTTCTCAGTGGGGTCATTATATACGTCTATAACGTTATATATCCTAACCTAAGGCAACTTAACATCTGGGATGTAGTATTTTCCAACATTCATGACGGGTCGGCCCC
The DNA here is from genome assembly GCA_963969225.1 of Xylocopa violacea. NCBI lineage: Eukaryota > Metazoa > Arthropoda > Insecta > Hymenoptera > Apidae > Xylocopa > Xylocopa violacea. The sequence continues at coordinate 839,625 of CAXAJV010000732.1, forward strand.
ACTTCTCAGTGGGAACATTATATACGTCTATAACGTAATATAATCTAACCTAACCGATCTAGCCCATCGCTGGTAATGTTTTACATAATCCCGGTCGTGTCGTCCCGTACGTCTCGGTGCGGACATTATATACATCTATACCGTTATATATCCTAACCTAAGGGAACCTAACATCTCGGATGTAGTATATTCCAACATTCCTGGCGGGTCGGCCCCTACTTCTCGGTGGGAACATTATATACGTCTATAGCGTAATATAACCTAACCTAACCCATCCAGACGCTCGCTGGTAATGTTTTACAAAATCCCGGTCGTGTCGTCCCGTACGTCTCGGTGCGGACATTATATACGTCTATAATGTTATATATCCTAACCTAAGGGAACCTAACATCGCGGATGTAGTATTTCACAACATTCCTGGCTGGTCGGCGGCAATTCTCGGTGGGAACATTATATACGTCTATATCGTAATATAACCTAACCTAACCCATCTAGACCCTCGCTGGTAATGTTTCACAAAATCACGGTCGTGTCGGCCTGTACTTCTCGGTGGGGACGTCATATACGTCTATAATGTTATATACCCTAACCTAAGGCTACCTAACATCTCGAATGTAGTATTTCACAACATTCCTGGCGGGTCGGCCCGCACTTCTCGGTGGGAACATTATATACTTCTATAACGTAATATAACCTAACCCAACCGATCTAGCCCCTCGCTGGTAATGTTTTACAGAATCCCGGACGTGTCGCCCGTACGTCTCAGTGCGGACATTATATGCGTTTATAACGCTATATATCCTAACCTAAGGCAACTTAACATCTCGGATGTAATATTTCCCAACATTCCTGGCGGGTCGGCCCCACTTCTCGGTGGGAACATTATGTACGTCTATAACGTAATATAACCTAACCTAACCCATCTGGATCCTCGCTGGTAATGTTTCACAAAATCCCGGTCGTATCGGCCCGTACTTCCCGGTGGGGACATCATATACGTCTATAATGTTATATACCCTAACCTAAGGCTACCTAACACCTCGAATGTAGTTTTTCACAACATTCCTGGCGGGTCGGCCCCACTTCTCGGTGGGAACATTATGTACGTCTATAACGTAATATAACCTAACCTAACCGATCTGGACCCTCGCTGGTAATGTTTCACAAAATCCCGGTCGTGTTGGCCCGTACGTCTCGGTGCGGACATTATATGCGTTTATAACGTTATATATCCTAACCTAAGGCAACTTAACACCTCGAATGTAGTTTTTCACAACATTCCTGGCGGGTCGGCCCCACTTCTCGGTGGGAACATTATGTACGTCTATAACGTAATATAACCTAACCTAACCGATCTGGACCCTCGCTGGTAATGTTTCACAAAATCCCGGTCGTGTTGGCCCGTACGTCTCGGTGCGGACATTATATGCGTTTATAACGTTATATATCCTAACCTAAGGCAACTTAACATCTCGGATGTAGTATTTTCCAACATTCCTGGCGGGTCGGCCCCAACTTTTCGGTGGGCACATTATATACATCTATATCGTAATATAACCTAACCTAACCCATGTAGACCCTCGCTGGTAATGTTTTACAGAATCCCGGTCGTGTCGTCCCGTACGTCTCGGTGCGGACATTATATGCGTTTAAAACGTTATATATCCTAACCTAAGGCAACTTAACATCTGGGATGTAGTATTTTCCAACATTCCTGGCGGGTCGGCCCCAACTACTCGGTGGGCACATTATATACATATATATCGTAATATAACCTAACCTAACCCATCTAGACTCTCGCTGGTAGTGTTTTACAGATTTCCGGTCGTGTCGTCCCGTACGTCTCGGTGCGGTCGTTATATACGTCTATAACGTTATGTATCCTAACCTAAGGCAACTTAACATCTGGGATGTATTATTTTCCAACATTCCTGGCGGGTCGGCCCCTACTTCTCGGTGGGCACATTATATACGTCTATATCATAATATAACCTAACCTAACCCATCTAGACCCTTGCTGGTAATATTTTACAAAATCCCGGTCGTGTCGGCCCGTACTTCTCAGTGGCGTCATTATATACGTCTATAACGTTATATATCTTAACCTAAGGCAACTTAACATCTGGGATGTAGTATTTTCCAACATTCATGGCGGGTCGGCCCCACTTCTCGGTGGGAACATTATATACGTCTATAACGTAATATAATCTAACCTAACCGATCTAGCCCCTCGCTGGTAATGTTTTACATAATCCCGGTCGTGTCGTCCCGTACGTCTCGGTGCGGACATTATATACGTCTATAACGTTATATATCCTAACCTAAGGCAACTTAACATCTCGGATGTAGTATTTTCCAACATTCCTGGCGGGTCGGCCCGTACTTCTCGGTGGGCACATTATATACGTCTATATCGTAATATAACCTAAATTAACCCATCTAAACCCCCGCTGGTAATGTTTTACAAAATCCCGGTCGTGTCGGCCCGTACTTCTCGGTGGGGTCATTATATACGTCCATAACGTTATATATCCTAACCTAAGGGAACATAACATCTCGCATGTAGTATTTTCCAACATTCCTGGCGGGTCGGACCCTACTTCTCGGTGGACACATTATATACTTCTATATCGTAATATAACCTAACATAACCGATCTAGCCCCTCGCTGGTAATGTTTTACAGAATCCCGGTCGTGTCGTCCCGTACTTCTCGGTGCGGACATTATATGGGTTTATAACGTTATATATCCTAACCTAAGGCAACTTAACATCTGGGATGTAGTATTTTCCAACATTCCTGGCGGGTCGGCCCCAACTTCTCGGTGGGCACATTATATACATATATATCGTAATATAACCTAACCTAACCCATCTAGACTCTCGCTGGTAATGTTTTACAGAATCCCGGTCGTGTCGTCCCGTACGTCTCGGTGCGGACATTATATACGTCTATAACGTTATGTATCCTAACCTAAGGCAAATTAACATTTGGGATGTAGTATTTTCCAACATTCCTGGCGGGTCGGCCCCTACTTCTCGGTGGGCACATTATATACGTCTATATCATAATATAACCTAACCTAACCCATCTAGAACCTTGCTGGTAATATTTTACAAAATCCCGGTTTTGTCGGCCCGTACTTCTCAGTGGGGTCATTATATACGTCTATAACGTTATATATTCTAACCTAAGGCAACTTAACATCTGGGATGTAGTTTTTTCCAACATTCATGGCGGGTCGGCCCCACTTCTCGGTGGGAACATTATATACGTCTATAACGTAATATAATCTAACCTAACCGATCTAGCCCCTCGCTGGTAATGTTTTACATAATCCCGGTCGTGTCGTCCCGTACGTCTCGGTTCGGACATTATATACGTCTATAACGTTATATATCCTAACCTAAGGGAACCTAACATTTCGGATGTAGTATATTCCAACATTCCTGGCGGGTCGGCCCCTACTTCTCGGTGGGAACATTATATACGTCTATAGCGTAATATAACCTAACCTAACCCATCCAGACGCTCGCTGGTAATGTTTTACAAAATCCCGGTCGTGTCGTCCCGTACGTCTCGGTGCGGACATTATATACGTCTATAATGTTATATATCCTAACCTAAGGGAACCTAACATCGCGGATGTAGTATTTCACAACATTCCTGGCTGGTCGGCGGCAATTCTCGGTGGGAACATTATATACGTCTATATCGTAATATAACCTAACCTAACCCATCTGGACCCTCGCTGGTAATGTTTCACAAAATCCCGGTCGTGTTGGCCCGTACGTCTCGGTGCGGACATTATATGCGTTTATAACGTTATATATCCTAACCTAAGGCAACTTAACATCTCGGATGTAGTATTTTCCAACATTCCTGGCGGGTCGGCCCCTACTTCTCGGTGGACACATTATATACGTCTATATCGTAATATAACCTAACCTAACCCATCTAGCACCTCGCTGGTAATGTTTTACAGAATTCCGGTCGTATCGTCCCGTACGTCTCGGTGCGGACATTATATATGTCTATAACGTTATCTATCCTAACCTAAGGCAACTTAACATCTCGTATGTAGTATTTTCCAACATTCCTGGCGTGTCGGCCCTATCTTCTCGGTGGGCACATTATATACGTCTATATCGTAATATAACCTAACCTAACCCATCTAGACCCTCGCTGGTAATGTTTTACAAAATCCCGGGCGTGCCGGCCCGTAGTTCTCGGTGCGGACATTATATACGTCTATAACGTTATGTATCCTAACCTAAGGCAAATTAACATCTGGGATTTAGTATTTTCCAACATTCCTGGCGGGTCGGCCCCTACTTCTCGGTGGGCACATTATATACGTCTATATCGTAATATAACCTAACCTAACCCATCTAGAACCTTGCTGGTAATATTTTACAAAATCCCGGTTTTGTCGGCCCGTACTTCTCAGTGGGGTCATTATATACGTCTATAACGTTATATATCCTAACCTAAGGCAACTTAACATCTGGGATGTAGTATTTTCCAACATTCATGACGGGTCGGCCCCACTTCTCAGTGGGAACATTATATACGTCTATAACGTAATATAATCTAACCTAACCGATCTAGCCCATCGCTGGTAATGTTTTACATAATCCCGGTCGTGTCGTCCCGTACGTCTCGGTGCGGACATTATATACGTCTATACCGTTATATATCCTAACCTAAGGGAACCTAACATCTCGGATGTAGTATATTCCAACATTCCTGGCGGGTCGGCCCCTACTTCTCGGTGGGAACATTATATACGTCTATAGCGTAATATAACCTAACCTAACCCATCCAGACGCTCGCTGGTAATGTTTTACAAAATCCCGGTCGTGTCGTCCCGTACGTCTCGGTGCGGACATTATATACGTCTATAATGTTATATATCCTAACCTAAGGGAACCTAACATCGCGGATGTAGTATTTCACAACATTCCTGGCTGGTCGGCGGCAATTCTCGGTGGGAACATTATATACGTCTATATCGTAATATAACCTAACCTAACCCATCTGGACCCTCGCTGGTAATGTTTCACAAAATCCCGGTCGTGTCGGCCCGTACGTCTCGGTGCGGACATTATATGCGTTTATAACGTTATATATCCTAACCTAAGGCAACTTAACATCTCGGATGTAGTATTTTCCAACATTCCTGGCGGGTCGGCCCCAACTTCTCGGTGGGCACATTATATACATCTATATCGTAATATAACCTAACCTAACCCATGTAGACCCTCGCTGGTAATGTTTTACAGAATCCCGGTCGTGTCGTCCCGTACGGCTCGGTGCGGACATTATACACGTCTATAACGTTATATATCCCAACCTAAGGCAACTTAACATCTCGGATGTAGTATTTTCCAACATTCCTGGCGGGTCGGACCCTACTTCTCGGTGGGCACATTATATACGTCTATATCGTAATATAACCTAACCTAACCCATCTAGACCCTCGGTGGCAATGTTTTACAAAATCCCGGTCGTGTCGGACCGTGCTTCTCGGTGGGGACATTATATACGTCTATAATGTTATATATCCTAACATAAGGGAACCTAACATCGTGGATGTAGTATTTCACAACATTCCTGGCTGGTCGGCGCCAATTCTCGGTGGGAACATTATATACGTCTATATGGTAATATAACCTAACCTAACCCATCTGGACCCTCGCTGGTAATGTTTCACAAAATCCCGGTCGTATCGGCCCGTACTTCCCGGTGGGGACATCATATACGTCTATAATGTTATATACCCTAACCTAAGGCTACCTAACATCTCGAATGTAGTTTCTCACAACATTCCTGGCGGGTCGGCCCCACTTCTCGGTGGGAACATTATGTACGTCTATAACGTAATATAACCTAACCTAACCGATCTAGCCCCTCGCTGGTAATGTTTTACAGAATCCCGGTCGTGTCGTCCCGTACGTCTCGGAGCGGACATTATATGGATTTATAACGTTATATATCCTAACCTAAGGCAACTTAACATCTGGGATGTAGTATTTTCCAACATTCCTGGCGGGTCGGCCCCAACTTCTCGGTGGGCACATTATATACATATATATCGTAATATAACCTAACCTAACCCATCTAGAACCTTGCTTGTAATATTTTACAAAATCCCGGTTTTGTCGGCTCGTACTTCTCAGTGGGGTCATTATATACGTCTATAACGTTATATATCCTAACCTAAGGCAACTTAACATCTGGGATGTAGTATTTTCCAACATTCATGGCGGGTCGGCCCCACTTCTCGGTGGGAACATTATATACGTCTATAACGTAATATAATCTAACCTAAGCGATCTAGCCCCTCGCTGGTAATGTTTTACATAATCCCGGTCGTGTCGTCCCGTACGTCTCGGTGCGGACATTATATACGTCTATAACGTTATATATCCTAACCTAAGGGAACCTAACATCTCGGATGTAGTATATTCCAACATTCCTGGCGGGTCGGCCCCTATTTCTCGGTGGGAACATTTTATAGGTCTATAGCGTAATATAACCTAACCTAACCCATCCAGACGCTCGCTGGTAATGTTTTACAAAATCCCGGTCGTGTCGGACCGTGCTTCTCGGTGGGGACATTATATACGTCTATAATGTTATATATCCTAACATAAGGGAACCTAACATCTTGGATGTAGTATTTTCCAACATTCCTGGCTGGTCGGCGCCAATTCTCGGTGGGAACATTATATACGTCTATATGGTAATATAACCTAACCTAACCCATCTGGACCCTTGCTGGTAATGTTTCACAAAATCCCGGTCGTGTCGGCCCGTACTTCCCGGTGGGGACATCATATACGTCTATAATGTTATATACCCTAACCTAAGGCTACCTAACATCTCGAATGTAGTTTTTCACAACATTCCTGGCGGGTCGGCCCCTACTTCTCGGTGGGAACATTATATACGTCTATAGCGTAATATAACCTAACCTAACCCATCCAGACGCTCGCTGGTAATGTTTTACAAAATCCCGGTCGTGTCGTCCCGTACGTCTCGGTGCGAACATTATATACGTCTATAATGTTATATATCCTAACCTAAGGGAACCTAACATCGCGGATGTAGTATTTCACAACATTCCTGGCTGGTCGGCGGCAATTCTCGGTGGGAACATTATATACGTCTATATCGTAATATAACCTAACCTAACCCATCTGGAACCTCGCTGGTAATGTTTCACAAAATCCCGGTCGTGTTGGCCCGTACGTCTCGGTGCGGACATTATATGCGTTTATAACGTTATATATCCTAACCTAAGGCAACTTAACATCTCGGATGTAGTATTTTCCAACATTCCTGGCGGGTCGGCCCCAACTTCTCGGTGGGCACATTATATACATCTATATCGTAATATAACCTAACCTAACCCATGTAGACCCCCGCTGGTAATGTTTTACAGAATCCCGGTCGTGTCGTCCCGTACGTCTCGGTGCGGACATTATACACGTCTATAACGTTATATATCCCAACCTAAGGCAACTTAACATCTCGGATGTAGTATTTTCCAACATTCCTGGCGGGTCGGACCCTACTTCTCGGTGGGAACATTATATACGTCTATAGCGTAATATAACCTAACCTAACCCATCCAGACGCTCGCTGGTAATGTTTTACAAAATCCCGGTCGTGTCGTCCCGTACGTCTCGGTGCGGACATTATATACGTCTATAATGTTATATATCCTAACCTAAGGGAACCTAACATCGCGGATGTAGTATTTCACAACATTCCTGGCGGGTCGGCCCCTACTTCTCGGTGGGCACATTATATACGTCTATATCATAATATAACCTAACCTAACCCATCTAGAACCTTGCTGGTAATATTTTACAAAATCGCGGTTTTGTCGGCTCGTACTTCTCAGTGGGGTCATTATATACGTCTATAACGTTATATATCCTATCCTAAGGCAACTTAACATCTGGGATGTAGTATTTTCCAACATTCATGGCGGGTCGGCCCCACTTCTCAGTGGGAACATTATATACGTCTATAACGTAATATAATCTAACCTAACCGATCTAGCCCCTCGCTGGTAATGTTTTACATAATCCCGGTCGTGTCGTCCCGTACGTCTCGGTGCGGACATTATATACGTCTATAATGTTATATATCCTAACCTAAGGGAACCTAACATCGCGGATGTAGTATTTCACAACATTCCTGGCTGGTCGGCGGCAATTCTCGGTGGGAACATTATATACGTCTATATCGTAATATAACCTAACCTAACCCATCTGGATCCTCGCTGGTAATGTTTCACAAAATCCCGGTCGTATCGGCCCGTACTTCCCGGTGGGGACATCATATACGTCTATAATGTTATATACCCTAACCTAAGGCTACCTAACACCTCGAATGTAGTTTTTCACAACATTCCTGGCGGGTCGGCCCCACTTCTCGGTGGGAACATTATGTACGTCTATAACGTAATATAACCTAACCTAACCGATCTGGACCCTCGCTGGTAATGTTTCACAAAATCCCGGTCGTGTTGGCCCGTACGTCTCGGTGCGGACATTATATGCGTTTATAACGTTATATATCCTAACCTAAGGCAACTTAACACCTCGAATGTAGTTTTTCACAACATTCCTGGCGGGTCGGCCCCACTTCTCGGTGGGAACATTATGTACGTCTATAACGTAATATAACCTAACCTAACCGATCTGGACCCTCGCTGGTAATGTTTCACAAAATCCCGGTCGTGTTGGCCCGCACGTCTCGGTGCGGACATTATATGCGTTTATAACGTTATATATCCTAACCTAAGGCAACTTAACATCTCGGATGTAGTATTTTCCAACATTCCTGGCGGGTCGGCCCCTACTTCTCGGTGGACACATTATATACGTCTATATCGTAATATAACCTAACATAACCGATCTAGCCCCTCGCTGGTAATGTTTTACAGAATCCCGGTCGTGTCGTCCCGTACTTCTCGGTGCGGACATTATATGGGTTTATAACGTTATATATCCTAACCTAAGGCAACTTAACATCTGGGATGTAGTATTTTCCAACATTCCTGGCGGGTCGGCCCCAACTTCTCGGTGGGCACATTATATACATATATATCGTAATATAACCTAACCTAACCCATCTAGACTCTCGCTGGTAGTGTTTTACAGATTCCCGGTCGTGTCGTCCCGTACGTCTCGGTGCGGACGTTATATACGTCTATAACGTTATGTATCCTAACCTAAGGCAACTTAACATCTGGGATGTATTATTTTCCAACATTCCTGGCGGGTCGGCCCCTACTTCTCGGTGGGCACATTATATACGTCTATATCATAATATAACCTAACCTAACCCATCTAGACCCTTGCTGGTAATATTTTACAAAATCCCGGTCGTGTCGGCCCGTACTTCTCAGTGGCGTCATTATATACGTCTATAACGTTATATATCTTAACCTAAGGCAACTTAACATCTGGGATGTAGTATTTTCCAACATTCATGGCGGGTCGGCCCCACTTCTCGGTGGGAACATTATATACGTCTATAACGTAATATAATCTAACCTAACCGATCTAGCCCCTCGCTGGTAATGTTTTACATAATCCCGGTCGTGTCGTCCCGTACGTCTCGGTGCGGACATTATATACGTCTATAACGTTATATATCCTAACCTAAGGCAACTTAACATCTCGGATGTAGTATTTTCCAACATTCCTGGCGGGTCGGCCCGTACTTCTCGGTGGGCACATTATATACGTCTATATCGTAATATAACCTAAATTAACCCATCTAAACCCCCGCTGGTAATGTTTTACAAAATCCCGGTCGTGTCGGCCCGTACTTCTCGGTGGGGTCATTATATACGTCCATAACGTTATATATCCTAACCTAAGGGAACATAACATCTCGCATGTAGTATTTTCCAACATTCCTGGCGGGTCGGACCCTACTTCTCGGTGGACACATTATATACTTCTATATCGTAATATAACCTAACATAACCGATCTAGCCCCTCGCTGGTAATGTTTTACAGAATCCCGGTCGTGTCGTCCCGTACTTCTCGGTGCGGACATTATATGGGTTTATAACGTTATATATCCTAACCTAAGGCAACTTAACATCTGGGATGTAGTATTTTCCAACATTCCTGGCGGGTCGGCCCCAACTTCTCGGTGGGCACATTATATACATATATATCGTAATATAACCTAACCTAACCCATCTAGACTCTCGCTGGTAATGTTTTACAGAATCCCGGTCGTGTCGTCCCGTACGTCTCGGTGCGGACATTATATACGTCTATAACGTTATGTATCCTAACCTAAGGCAAATTAACATTTGGGATGTAGTATTTTCCAACATTCCTGGCGGGTCGGCCCCTACTTCTCGGTGGGCACATTATATACGTCTATATCATAATATAACCTAACCTAACCCATCTAGAACCTTGCTGGTAATATTTTACAAAATCCCGGTTTTGTCGGCCCGTACTTCTCAGTGGGGTCATTATATACGTCTATAACGTTATATATTCTAACCTAAGGCAACTTAACATCTGGGATGTAGTTTTTTCCAACATTCATGGCGGGTCGGCCCCACTTCTCGGTGGGAACATTATATACGTCTATAACGTAATATAATCTAACCTAACCGATCTAGCCCCTCGCTGGTAATGTTTTACATAATCCCGGTCGTGTCGTCCCGTACGTCTCGGTTCGGACATTATATACGTCTATAACGTTATATATCCTAACCTAAGGGAACCTAACATTTCGGATGTAGTATATTCCAACATTCCTGGCGGGTCGGCCCCTACTTCTCGGTGGGAACATTATATACGTCTATAGCGTAATATAACCTAACCTAACCCATCCAGACGCTCGCTGGTAATGTTTTACAAAATCCCGGTAGTGTCGTCCCGTACGTCTCGGTGCGGACATTATATACGTCTATAATGTTATATATCCTAACCTAAGGCAACTTAACATCTCGGATGTAGTATTTTCCAACATTCCTGGCGGGTCGGCCCCTACTTCTCGGTGGACACATTATATACGTCTATATCGTAATATAACCTAACCTAACCCATCTAGCACCTCGCTGGTAATGTTTTACAGAATTCCGGTCGTATCGTCCCGTACGTCTCGGTGCGGACATTATATATGTCTATAACGTTATCTATCCTAACCTAAGGCAACTTAACATCTCGTATGTAGTATTTTCCAACATTCCTGGCGTGTCGGCCCTATCTTCTCGGTGGGCACATTATATACGTCTATATCGTAATATAACCTAACCTAACCCATCTAGACCCTCGCTGGTAATGTTTTACAAAATCCCGGGCGTGCCGGCCCGTAGTTCTCGGTGCGGACATTATATACGTCTATAACGTTATGTATCCTAACCTAAGGCAAATTAACATCTGGGATTTAGTATTTTCCAACATTCCTGGCGGGTCGGCCCCTACTTCTCGGTGGGCACATTATATACGTCTATATCGTAATATAAACTAACCTAACCCATCTAGAACCTTGCTGGTAATATTTTACAAAATCCCGGTTTTGTCGGCCCGTACTTCTCAGTGGGGTCATTATATACGTCTATAACGTTATATATCCTAACCTAAGGCAACTTAACATCTGGGATGTAGTATTTTCCAACATTCATGACGGGTCGGCCCCACTTCTCAGTGGGAACATTATATACGTCTATAACGTAATATAATCTAACCTAACCGATCTAGCCCATCGCTGGTAATGTTTTACATAATCCCGGTCGTGTCGTCCCGTACGTCTCGGTGCGGACATTATATACGTCTATACCGTTATATATCCTAACCTAAGGGAACCTAACATGTCGGATGTAGTATATTCCAACATTCCTGGCGGGTCGGCCCCTACTTCTCGGTGGGAACATTATATACGTCTATAGCGTAATATAACCTAACCTAACCCATCCAGACGCTCGCTGGTAATGTTTTACAAAATCCCGGTCGTGTCGTCCCGTACGTCTCGGTGCGGACATTATATACGTCTATAATGTTATATATCCTAACCTAAGGGAACCTAACATCGCGGATGTAGTATTTCACAACATTCCTGGCTGGTCGGCGGCAATTCTCGGTGGGAACATTATATACGTCTATATCGTAATATAACCTAACCTAACCCATCTGGACCCTCGCTGGTAATGTTTCACAAAATCCCGGTCGTGTCGGCCCGTACGTCTCGGTGCGGACATTATATGCGTTTATAACGTTATATATCCTAACCTAAGGCAACTTAACATCTCGGATGTAGTATTTTCCAACATTCCTGGCGGGTCGGCCCCAACTTCTCGGTGGGCACATTATATACATCTATATCGTAATATAACCTAACCTAACCCATGTAGACCCTCGCTGGTAATGTTTTACAGAATCCCGGTCGTGTCGTCCCGTACGGCTCGGTGCGGACATTATACACGTCTATAACGTTATATATCCCAACCTAAGGCAACTTAACATCTCGGATGTAGTATTTTCCAACATTCCTGGCGGGTCGGACCCTACTTCTCGGTGGGCACATTATATACGTCTATATCGTAATATAACCTAACCTAACCCATCTAGACCCTCGGTGGCAATGTTTTACAAAATCCCGGTCGTGTCGGACCGTGCTTCTCGGTGGGGACATTATATACGTCTATAATGTTATATATCCTAACATAAGGGAACCTAACATCGTGGATGTAGTATTTCACAACATTCCTGGCTGGTCGGCGCCAATTCTCGGTGGGAACATTATATACGTCTATATGGTAATATAACCTAACCTAACCCATCTGGACCCTCGCTGGTAATGTTTCACAAAATCCCGGTCGTATCGGCCCGTACTTCCCGGTGGGGACATCATATACGTCTATAATGTTATATACCCTAACCTAAGGCTACCTAACATCTCGAATGTAGTTTCTCACAACATTCCTGGCGGGTCGGCCCCACTTCTCGGTGGGAACATTATGTACGTCTATAACGTAATATAACCTAACCTAACCGATCTAGCCCCTCGCTGGTAATGTTTTACAGAATCCCGGTCGTGTCGTCCCGTACGTCTCGGTGCGGACATTATATGGATTTATAACGTTATATATCCTAACCTAAGGCAACTTAACATCTGGGATGTAGTATTTTCCAACATTCCTGGCGGGTCGGCCCCAACTTCTCGGTGGGCACATTATATACATATATACCGTAATATAACCTAACCTAACCCATCTAGAACCTTGCTTGTAATATTTTACAAAATCCCGGTTTTGTCGGCTCGTACTTCTCAGTGGGGTCATTATATACGTCTATAACGTTATATATCCTAACCTAAGGCAACTTAACATCTGGGATGTAGTATTTTCCAACATTCATGGCGGGTCGGCCCCACTTCTCGGTGGGAACATTATATACGTCTATAACGTAATATAATCTAACCTAAGCGATCTAGCCCCTCGCTGGTAATGTTTTACATAATCCCGGTCGTGTCGTCCCGTACGTCTCGGTGCGGACATTATATACGTCTATAACGTTATATATCCTAACCTAAGGGAACCTAACATCTCGGATGTAGTATATTCCAACATTCCTGGCGGGTCGGCCCCTATTTCTCGGTGGGAACATTTTATAGGTCTATAGCGTAATATAACCTAACCTAACCCATCCAGACGCTCGCTGGTAATGTTTTACAAAATCCCGGTCGTGTCGGACCGTGCTTCTCGGTGGGGACATTATATACGTCTATAATGTTATATATCCTAACATAAGGGAACCTAACATCTTGGATGTAGTATTTTCCAACATTCCTGGCTGGTCGGCGCCAATTCTCGGTGGGAACATTATATACGTCTATATGGTAATATAACCTAACCTAACCCATCTGGACCCTTGCTGGTAATGTTTCACAAAATCCCGGTCGTGTCGGCCCGTACTTCCCGGTGGGGACATCATATACGTCTATAATGTTATATACCCTAACCTAAGGCTACCTAACATCTCGAATGTAGTTTTTCACAACATTCCTGGCGGGTCGGCCCCTACTTCTCGGTGGGAACATTATATACGTCTATAGCGTAATATAACCTAACCTAACCCATCCAGACGCTCGCTGGTAATGTTTTACAAAATCCCGGTCGTGTCGTCCCGTACGTCTCGGTGCGAACATTATATACGTCTATAATGTTATATATCCTAACCTAAGGGAACCTAACATCGCGGATGTAGTATTTCACAACATTCCTGGCTGGTCGGCGGCAATTCTCGGTGGGAACATTATATACGTCTATATCGTAATATAACCTAACCTAACCCATCTGGAACCTCGCTGGTAATGTTTCACAAAATCCCGGTCGTGTTGGCCCGTACGTCTCGGTGCGGACATTATATGCGTTTATAACGTTATATATCCTAACCTAAGGCAACTTAACATCTCGGATGTAGTATTTTCCAACATTCCTGACGGGTCGGCCCCTACTTCTCGGTGGACACATTATATACGTCTATATCGTAATTTAACCTAACCTAACCCATCTAGCCCCTCGCTGGTAATGTTTTACAGAATTCCGGTCGTATCGTCCCGTACGTCTCGGTGCGGACATTATATATGTCTATAACGTTATCTATCCTAACCTAAGGCAACTTAACATCTCGGACGTAGTATTTTCCAACATTCCTGGCGTGTCGGCCCTATCTTCTCGGTGGGCACATTATATACGTCTATATCGTAATATAACCTAACCTAACCCATCTAGACCCTCGCTGGTAATGTTTTACAAAATCCCGGTCGTGTCGGCCAGTACTTCTCGGTGGGGACATTATATACGTCTATATCGTAATATAACCTAACCTAACCCATCTAGACCCTCGCTGGTAATGTTTTACAAAATCCCGGTCGTGTCGGCCCGTGCTTCTCGGTGGGGACATTATATACGTCTATAACCTTATATATCCTAACCTAAGGGAACCTAACATCGCGGATGTATTCTTTCACAACATTCCTGGCTGGTCGGCGCCAATTCTCGGTGGGAACATTATATACGTCCATAACGTAATATAACCTAACCCAACCGATCTAGCCCCTGGCTGGTAATGTTTTACAGAATCCCGGACGTGTCGCCCGTACGTCTCGGTGCGGACATTATATGCGTCTATAACGCTATATATCCTAACCTAAGGCAACTTAACATCTCGGATGTAGTATTTTCCAACATTCCTGGCGGGTCGGCCCCAACTTCTCGGTGGGCACATTATGTACATCTATATCGTAATATAACCTAACCTAACCCATCTAGAACCTCGCTGGTAATGTTTTACAAAATCCCGGTCGTGTCGGCCCGTACTTCTCAGTGGCGTCATTATATACGTCTATAACGTTATATATCCTAACCAAAGGCAAATTAACATCTGGGATGTAGTATTTTCCAACATTCATGGCGGGTCGGCCCTACTTCTCGGTGGGAACATTATATACGTCTATAACGTAATATAATCTAACCTAACCGATCTAGCCCCTCGCTGGTAATGTTTTACATAATCCCGGTCGTGTCGTCCCGTACGTCTCGGTGCGGACATTATATACGTCTATAACGTTATATATCCTAACCTAAGGCAACTTAACATCTCGGATGTAGTATTTTCCAACATTCCTGGCGGGTCGGCCCGTACTTCTCGGTGGGCACATTATATACGTCTATATGGTAATATAACCTAAATTAACCCATCTAAACACCCGCTGGTACTGTTTTACAAAATCCCGGTCGTGTCGGCCCGTACTTCTCGGTGGGGTCATTATATACGTCCATAACGTTATATATCCTAACCTAAGGGAACATAACATCTCGGATGTAGTATTTTCCAACATTCCTGGCGGGTCGGCCCCTACTTCTCGGTGGACACATTATATACGTCTATATCGTAATATAACCTAACATAACCGATCTAGCCCCTCGCTGGTAATGTTTTACAGAATCCCGGTCGTGTCGTCCCGTACTTCTCGGTGCGGACATTATATGGGTTTATAACGTTATATATCCTAACCTAAGGCAACTTAACATCTGGGATGTAGTATTTTCCAACATTCCTGGCGGGTCGGCCCCAACTTCTCGGTGGGCACATTATATACATATATATCGTAATATAACCTAACCTAACCCATCTAGACTCTCGCTGGTAATGTTTTACAGAATCCCGGTCGTGTCGTCCCGTACGTCTCGGTGCGGACATTATATACGTCTATAACGTTATGTATCCTAACCTAAGGCAAATTAACATTTGGGATGTAGTATTTTCCAACATTCCTGGCGGGTCGGACCCTACTTCTCGGTGGGCACATTATATACGTCTATATCATAATATAACCTAACCTAACCCATCTGGAACCTTGCTGGTAATATTTTACAAAATCCCGGTTTTGTCGGCCCGTACTTCTCAGTGGGGTCATTATATACGTCCATAACGTTATATATCCTAACCTAAGGGAACATAACATCTCGGATGTAGTATTTTCCAACATTCCTGGCGGGTCGGCCCCTACTTCTCGGTGGACACATTATATACGTCTATATCGTAATATAACCTAACATAACCGATCTAGCCCCTCGCTGGTAATGTTTTACAGAATCCCGGTCGTGTCGTCCCGTACTTCTCGGTGCGGACATTATATGGGTTTATAACGTTATATATCCTAACCTAAGGCAACTTAACATCTGGGATGTAGTATTTTCCAACATTCCTGGCGGGTCGGCCCCAACTTCTCGGTGGGCACATTATATACATATATATCGTAATATAACCTAACCTAACCCATCTAGACTCTCGCTGGTAATGTTTTACAGAATCCCGGTCGTGTCGTCCCGTACGTCTCGGTGCGGACATTATATACGTCTATAACGTTATGTATCCTAACCTAAGGCAAATTAACATTTGGGATGTAGTATTTTCCAACATTCCTGGCGGGTCGGCCCCTACTTCTCGGTGGGCACATTATATACGTCTATATCATAATATAACCTAACCTAACCCATCTAGAACCTTGCTGGTAATATTTTACAAAATCCCGGTTTTGTCGGCTCGTACTTCTCAGTGGGGTCATTATATACGTCTATAACGTTATATATCCTAACCTAAGGCAACTTAACAGCTGGGATGTAGTATTTTCCAACATTCATGGCGGGTCGGCCCCACTTCTCGGTGGGAACATTATATACGTCTATAGCGTAATATAACCTAACCTAACCCATCCAGACGCTCGCTGGTAATGTTTTACAAAATCCCGGTCGTGTCGTCCCGTACGTCTCGGTGCGAACATTATATACGTCTATAATGTTATATATCCTAACCTAAGGGAACCTAACATCGCGGATGTAGTATTTCACAACATTCCTGGCTGGTCGGCGGCAATTCTCGGTGGGAACATTATATACGTCTATATCGTAATATAACCTAACCTAACCCATCTGGAACCTCGCTGGTAATGTTTCACAAAATCCCGGTCGTGTTGGCCCGTACGTCTCGGTGCGGACATTATATGCGTTTATAA